>CAJQZJ010032546.1:5114855-5160599 GCA_907164525.1 Lophiomys imhausi
TTTGTATAGAATTTACTGTTATAAGAGAAAGAACCATTTGTTGGAATAAAGAGAGAAGCTGTTGGGGGGGAGAGGGTAGAAGGGTGGGACAAGAAGGGGGAATAGGGAAGGGTTTGCGACTGAGATGTAACTTGAAGGAAAAAAATAAAGGACTTATAAAAAAAAAAGCCAAGGTATGAAGTTTGATATGAGGGAGAGATGTCTTAGAAGTTAAGAGAGCTTTCTGACTTGTTGCTTTTTAAAAGTTGAGATTAGTTACCAGCACCCATATCAGGTGGTTCATAAGCACCTGTAACCCTGCTCAAGAGTAAATGATAGTCTTTTTTGATCACTTGGAAATCTGCACACATGTGACATGTACACACAGCCACATACATGACAAAAATAAAATTAAATCTTAAAAAAACTTGGAATCTGAGTTTTAACATAGATGGCATTCATTGGAGCTGCTGGGTAAGTAAAGTTGTGGGCTAGTCCTATAACTTTTAGTGTCACTTCTTTTCGACCCCGTTTTAAAGACCAACAAGCACCCCATGAAATATGGAAAAAATCAGTTGACATTTTCTCTCCAGTTTTATACTATCATTCTTCTCTGTTATTTGTGGTCTAGTAAATTTAATTTTCATCAAAAATATGAAAAGAAAATTTTGGTTTAAAGAATCTTGTTTCAAAAATTAAATCACTTAAGTTTTAACAAAGAAGCCAAAACCACACAAGGGAAAAAGGAAAGCATCTTCAACAAATGTTGCTAGTTCTAACTGGATGTCAACTTGTAGAATAATGCAAATAGACCCATGCTTATCACCTTGTACAAAACTTAGGGTCAAATGGGTCAAAGATCTTAACATAAAACCAGACGCACTAAATCTAGTAGAAAGGAAAGTTGGGAAAAGCCTCCAACTCATTGGCACAAATCACAACTTCCTGAAAAGAACACTAATATCTCAGACTGTAAGACCAACAATCAATAAATGGGACCTTATGAAACTGAAAAGCTTTTGTAAGGCAAAAGATACTGTAATTAGAATAAAATGTCAGCCACCAAACCTACATCCGATAGAAGGCTAATATCCTAATTTTATAAAGAGCTCAAAAAATTAAACACCAGGAAAAAAAAATAACCCAATAAAAACAATGGGGTGCAGAGCTAAACCGGGTGCAGAGCTAAACCAAGAATTCACAAAAGAGGAATCTCTAATGGCCAAGAGACATTTGAAAAAATGTTAAACATCCTTAATCATCAGAAAAATGCAACTCCAGATGACTCTGAAATTCCATCTCGCTCCTGTCAGAATGACTAAGATCAACACGACAGCACATCCTGGTGAGGTTGTGGAGAAAGGAGAGCATTCCCCCATTAATGATGGGAGTGCAAACTTATGCAACCACTATGGAAATAAATCTGGTGATATCTTAGAAAACATGGAATAGCTCTACCTCAAGACCCAGCCATACCACTCCTGGGCATATATCCAAAAGATTCCTCACCAACCACAAGGACATCTCCTCAACTATGTTAACAGCAGCTTTATTTGTATCAGCTAGAAACTGGAAACAACCCAGGTGTCCCTCAACCTAAAAGTGGATTAAAAATAAAAACTGTGGTACCTTTACACAATGGAATACTACTCAGTTATCAGAAGCAAGGAAATTATTCAATGTGCAAACAAATGGATGGAACTAGAAAAGTTCATCATAAGTGAGCTAACTCATGAAAGATACACATGACATATATTCAATTATAACATGATAACCATCTTACAATCAATAGACCCAAAAGAACAGGAACATGGACTTGGTTACCTGTTAGTAGGACACTCCATCTTAGTGGAACTGCCATATACGCCATGTGCAAGAGGGAGCTCTTAGACCTCATGTGACTAATGAACTGAGAGGGGCTGACATGGAGGCACCCCATGCTAGGATAGGTGGGAGACGGGGTAGAGGGTGGAAAGTTGGGATCAGAAGGGGGTGGAGGGAGGGGGTGGTAATGGAGACATTACTTGAAGTAATAAATTTTTTTTAAGTGAATCTTGTTTCAAAATAATCCAGTCTTTTATCCCATCTGTGTAAACATCCTGGTCCTATGACCCATGTGAATTTGAAATGCTTAAGCTAGACATTTTAAATCAAGAGAATGGTATGTGATTGAACTTTACTATAATAATTACTTAAAATGTTATTGACATATATATAGGTGTGTGTATGTTTACACGTATATATGTGTATATGTATGTATATGCATATATGTATGTGTTTGTATATATAACACATATGTGCACATACATATGTGTATGTATAAATTATCTTAAATAACGCAAACACAAACTATTTAAAATTATCATATATATCTCAATAAAATGGTGGAAAATTTCAGGCACAGTTGAAATTTATTTTTTGGGAAAATGAAATTAACAATAATTTCACTTGAGAAGCTTATGCTTTGTGACAAATTTGAGTGTCCAGACTATCTGATCTTCAACCTGCATTTTAATATTACTACTCAAATAACTAATTAGAAGGTCCTCCCTTCCTTTCTCATTTTTAAAAAAATAAGTAAAGACATACAATATTCAGTATTTTCACATCATTCTAGGAATTAAATGTGAATGGCTATGTAAGCACACATAACATGACTGACAGTCACTGTGAAGACCAACTAACTAACTGTTCTCTATGGTGTGATATGGACACAATTCAAATTACTAATTTTCAAGGTTGATAGAAAAGGGAGAGACGCAGGGAAGTTGTAAGGAGGAAGGGGAGGTGAGTGACATTCAACTCCAGCCAACTGTCTACCAGATGGTTCACTAATATTGTAGAGAGGGATTTTAATCCATTAACATTGTTGCTCTGACAAGGGATAACATCCAAAGATCTTCTAGTTCTGTGTGAACAGGCTGGGATGCAGACACACTCTGGATTACAGTATGATCTAGTTGGAATACAGACATGCCCTTAGTATACACCTTTAATCCAAAAATATGAAGGTCATGTTATTTTATGGAAGGAACCAGCCATGTTTGAAAGTAACATCTAGTTGAGGGTCAGACAAAGTGACAAATAAGAGAACTATTTTAGAGAATGAGTCAGAGATACAATATGCCTAACTTTCAAAAGAATAGGTTAGGAAAGAAAGGCTATTTAAGAGCAGCACAGGGAGAGAGAAAGGGAATATTTTTTAACCAAGAGTTGATTACAGGGACAGTTTTACAGAGACAGATTGCAAAGAGAATAAGTTAGACACAGGTGAAGACAAAATGAACCAGAGAATGAGGTGTCCGTTTAAAACATATTGGCAGAATTAATTTTGTGAAAGTCAACTTTCTTTCTCGTGAAGGCCTACTCCTTCCAGGCTCACCAGCTACATCATCTCATCTTAGTGCTGACAGCATAATCATTGTGCAAGGTAACAAAAATTATGCTTATGTTCAAGCATACTCTGTGACTATGTTCAAGCATACTCTGTGACTATGTTCAAGCATACTCTGTGACTATATTCAAGCATACTCTGTGACTATAATCAGCATACTCTGTGACCTTGTTATGTTCAACATACTCTGTGACTTGTTCCTGGAAATTGCCCAACTACAAGCACAGCTGATACAGCTAGCTCTAACTCCCAGATCCATTTAGGACAAGGTCAGCTAGAACTGCTTCTTTAGTTAACAAAAATAACTTGAGTCAGAGATGAATTGGAACTGACCACCTTGTTACACTGTCTACTCCTCTGTATGTACTAATTGCAGTTGTTGTCTTTATATGCTGCCTCTGAAGAACATTTGTGGCTTGCAGTTTGGCTCCTGGCTATGACCCAGATTAATCAGTCATGGGGTTTGTTATCAATAAACTATCCATATATGACTGAGATCGGGATCCAAATGGTTTGTGTGACTGTTCCCGAACCTTAACAGTTTGAGGTTAGGTAGCACAATTCATTTAAAAGCAAAAAGAAGTCAGGAGAAAACCAATTTTAAGCAGTCAGCTTGGAGAGGAGTTTAGGCCAGAACAGCTGAGTTGAACCAGTAGTCAACAAAAGTTCAGAAAGAGCTAGAAAGATTTAGGTATGGCTCTCATCTCATCCTCTCACCTGAGAAAATAAAAACAACACTTACACACATTACTTTTCTAATGGTGTTTCAACAATGCAGAATGACTCCATTTCACAACAAGAGAGACAAATACAAAGAACTTAGATAACTTTAGAATTGAACAGGAATAAGAGTAGAACAGATGACTTTATGAAAAATTCTCCATGCATTTCCATTCTCACATTGAAATCATGTAGGGCTTCTGTGGAACCTCCATGAGCCAATCAAATAAAAAGAATTATTTGAAAATGCTCTATGTCAAATTTAGGCATACATAGGAATTTCTGAATAGCTTATTCAAAATGCCTTTTACCTGGGGATCCAAGGTGGCGGCAGCCCGCAGGGACACATTTTGATGTGGGTAAAACAGCTATAAAGCCACAGGGTTATAAGACGCTGAGCAACAATTTGAGTGATTTGAACATGCTGGGTTTCACCCAACTATCCAGGGATTATTAAAAGTCCATGGGCAGGACTCTCCTCCCTTCTCTTGGGCTCTCAGCAAAACAGACCAGCAGAAGCCTGTGAATCTGGGAATCGGGAATCATCATCAGGAGAGCCTCAGGGTAAGAGTTACTCAATTACCGAGCAGACAGACCCAAACTCCAGACAGGGTTACTCAAAAACCTGCTGGGCCCCCCAGATTCCACGCAGGCATCCCAGCTATTTAACGAAGGGTCCCGGACCTGGAGGGAACAGAATACACTCTTAGCAAAACTGCAGCATAACAACAGGCGGGGCAGTGCAGCAGCCCATGGTCCTGTCTGCAGCACAGCACGACAGCCATGTGGGCCAAGTTTAGGACTGCCTGGGCAGGTTCACAATTGAATTTTGGAAAGCTCAAGCAAATTTGTGCTTTCCCCAGAGGGGCATTGGACATACATACAGGCCCCCTCCATTGGATTTATGGACACAAGAAAAAAGCACTGCAGCTTGTCTGAGCAGAGGGATACACTTCCAGCAGAGCTGCAGTGTACCAGAACCTGGAAAACAGTGGTCCCAATTTGCCAGTCTCCAAAGCCAGCTCCATACAGACATAGGTGGAGCTGTGAGAGTGCCAGAAAGGCGGGCAGCCTGGTTGGAAGGCAGATCTGATCTCCATAGGATACAAGCCCTGGGCAAATTGTGGGGTTATTTTAGACTCTTTTGGGAGTTCTGGCCCTTCCAGTGGGAAACCAGAGCTTAAGCATATTTGGTACAACCTCTGAATCAGTGAAGGTTTGGCCTGGGGGACACTGCTGAGGGATTGACCTTAAGGGCACAGAGTCAGGTCCTTTCAAGACTCCAGCGAGTGGCCTCAACACCCAAACTTGGGACCTCCAGAACTCACAGAATCTGTGCCTGGGCACACAGGACAACATCAGCAGAGCCGCTGCAGGCTGAATACTCAGTGGGCAACATAGAGAGCCCTTACTTGTGAGCAGTGAAACAACCCTGGGCCATTCCTCCTTGCCTGGGAGTGGGCTGCACCATCTCACAGTGCTTCTGGCTATTAGATGCACATTGACCCTTAGAACCCCTTGAGAACAGCTGGAGAGGACCATAAACATGGTCCTGACATGTAGCTGCAGGGGAGCTACAATCCCACCCAACAGTCTGTGGCCTACCAACCTGCACTATCAATTGTACGAAGACCAGTTGGATCCCAAGAAACTACAGGAACACATCCCATCACACCCTCTCACCTGAGTCCCCAATTGAAACAAAACAGGAAAGGGTGAGCTCTGGGAGACACACTGAGAACATCAACACAAGGCCCCATTCAGCCAGTGAAAAGCAGCAGATCACCAAACGATAGGACTGCTACACCAAAGTGCCCCTCTTGGAACAAAACCCAGAATGCACCAGGAACAAACAGCTAAGAACAACCAACTGGCTAAAGGTCAGAGAAAAAACAGAAACAACAGAAGTCAGGGAGATATAACTCCAAAAAAAAAAAACAAAAAACAAACAAAAAAACAAGTACAGCAAGCCCTGACCACCTCACCACATCTGAAACACATGAAAACAATGACAATTTTACATTATGGAAAGTGATAGAGTCCTATCAAGAAGAATTTAAATCTATGAAGGAATTCAAAGAATCCACAATTTCACAAGTGAAAGCAACGGATAATACCATCAGAATGCTCTAAGGCAAAATAGCTCAACTTGAACAGGAAAAAGACAGGGCAATGAAAAATTTCCAGGCAAAGACAAGCAAATTGGATCAGGAAATGTACAAAATGAATAAAATCATTCAAGTCATGAAAATGGAAATGGAAACAATAAAGAAAACACAGTCAGAGTTAAGAGTGGAAGTGGAGAATCAAGGGAAGAGAACAGGAACTACAGACATGAGTATCAAAAACAGGATACAAGAGATGGAAGACAGGATCTCAGGCATGGAAGATTCGATGGAAGAAATGAGTAAAACATACAAAGAAAATGAGAAAGCCAAAAAAGCTTTCACCCATAACACCCAAAATCAAAGGACTCAATGAAAAGACGGAACCTAAGAATTATAGGCATAGAGGAAAGAGAAGACTCCCAACTCCAAGGTCCAGGAAATATCTTCAACACAATCATAGAAGAAAACTTCCCAAATCTAAAGAAAGAGATGCAAATAAAAATCCAAGAGGCTTACAGAACACCAAACAGATTAGATCAGAAAAGAAACTCCTCTCGCCACATAATAATTGAAACTCCAAATGTACAGAACAAAGAAAGAATATTAAAGGCTGTAAGAGAAAAAGGTCAAGTAACATATAATGGCAGACCCATCAGAATTACACCTGACTTCTCCTCAGAAACTTTGAAGGCTAGACAGGCCTGGACAGATGTCTTATAAGCCATGAGAGAACATAGGTGCCCAGCCAGACTACTATACCCAGAAAAATTCTATATCAACATAGATGGACAAAACAAGATATTCCATGACAAAATCAAATTTAAACAATACCTACCCACAAACCCAGACCTACAGAAGATCCTAGAAGGAAAATTCCAACCCAGAGAAGATAACTACACCCAAGAAAACAGAGGAAATAGAAAACTTCACAGCAACTACACCAAAAGAAACACAGGAATAACACCTATAGCAAAATAATGGAAAATAACAACCCCGGTCACTAATATCCATCAACATCAATGGACTCAACTCCACAATAATACAACACAGACTTACAGAATGCATCCATTAACAAGACCCATCATTTTGCTGCATACAAGAAACACATCTCACTATCAAAGATAGGCACTATGTTAGAGCAAAGGGCTAGGAAAAGGTATTCCAAGCAAATTGACCCAGGAGGCAAGCTGGAGTAGCCATCCTACTATCAAACAAAATAGACTTCCAACTGAATTAATTAAAAAAGACAAAAAGGGAATTACATACTCGTTAAAGGAAATACTCATCAAAAGGACATCTCAATATTGAACCTCTATGCCCCAAATGCAAAGGCACCTATATTTGTAAAAGAAAATCTTCTAAAACTTAAATCATGCATCGATCCCCATACATTAGTAGTGGGAGATTTCAACACCCCAATCACAACAATGGACAGATCATCAAGACAGAAGTCAAACAGAGAAATAATGAGTCTAACAGAGCTCATGAACCAAATGGAACTAACAGATACCTACAGAAAGTTTCACCCAAACACACAAGAATACACCTTCTTCTCAGCACTGCATGGAACCTTCTCCAAATCGACCATATAGTTGGACACAAAGATAGCCTCAACAGATACAAGGAAATTGAAATAATCCCTTGTATCGAATCAGACCACAATGGAATAAATCTGGACTTCAACAGCAAAAGAATCAACAGAAAGCCTACACACACATGGAAATTGAACAACTTTTTACTGGGTGACTGCTGGGTCAGGGAAGAAATAAAGAAGGGAATCAAAGACGTCTTAAAATCCAACGAAAATGAAGGCACAACATACACAAACCTATGGGACACAATGAAAGCTGTGCTACGAGGAAAGTTCATAGCACTAAGTGCCTTCAAAAAGAAAATTGTGACAGTTCATATTAGTGAACTAACAGCTAAACGGGGTGACTTGGAAAAAAAAAAAAAGCAAACACTCCCAAGAGGAGCAGAAGGCAGGACATTATCAAAATTAGGGCTGAAATCAACAAATTAGAAACAAAAAGAATGATACAAAGAATCAATGAAACCAAAAGTTGGTTCTTCAAGAAAATCAACAAAATAGAGAGACCCTTAGCCAAATTAACTAAAAGAGAGAGGGAAAAAACCCAAATCAACAAAATCAGAAATGAAAAGGGAGAAATAACAACAGACATTGAGGAAATCCAGAAAATATTTAGATCCTACTTTAAAAATCTATACTCCACCAAATTTGAAAACTTAAGTGAAATGAACACTTTTCTTGATAGATTCCACCTACTGAAGCTAAATCAAGATCAGGTTAACAGATTAAACAGTCCTATAACCCCTAAGGAAATAGAAACAGTCATTAAAAATCTCCCAACTAATAAAAGCCCAGGGCCACATGGTTTTAGCACAGAAAAACCAGACCTTCAAAGAAGAGCTAACACCAATATTATTCAAACTCTTTCACCAAATAGAATCAGAAAGAACACCACCAAACTCATTCTATGAGGCCACAGTCACACTGATTCCTACACCACACAAAGACCCGACAAAGAAAGAGAACATAGATGCAAAAATACTTAATAAAATACTAGCAAACCGAATTCAAAAACACATCAAAAGTATCATACATCATGATCAAGTAGGCTTCATCCCAGGAATACAGGGATGGTTCCACATACAAAAATCTATCAACGTAATTACCATATAAACAAGATGAAAGAAAAAAACCACATGATAATCTCGCTAGATGCAGAAAAAGCATTTGAAAAAATTCAACACCCCTCCATGCTAAAGGTTCTGGAGAGAACAGGCATACAAGGACCATACCTAGAAATAATAAAGGTAACATACAGAAAGCCACTGGCCAACATCAAATTAAATTGAGAGAAACATGAAGCATTTCCTTTAAACTCAGGGACAAGACAAGGATACCCACTTTCACCATATCTCATCAAGATAGTACTTGAAATTCTTGCTAGAGCAATAAGACAACTAAAGGAGATCAAGGGGATACAAATTGGAAACAAATAAGTCAAATTATCTCTATTTGCAGAAGATATGATAGTATATATAAGCGACCCAAAAAAATTCCACCAGAGAACTCTTACAACTGATAGACACCTTCAGGAAGGTGGCTGGATACAAAATTAATTAAAAAAAAAATCAGAAGCCCTTCTTTATACAACAATCAAATGGGCTGAGAAAGAAATAAGGGAAACAACTCCCTTCACAATAGCCACAAACCATATAAAATACCTGGGTGAAACTCTAACCCAGCAAGTAAAGGACCTGTACAACAAGAACTTGAAGCCCTTGAAGAAAGAAATGGAAGAGGCCTTTAGAAGATGGAAAGATCTCCCATGCTTATGGATAGGTAGGATCAACATAATAAAACTGGCCATCCTACCAAAAACCAATATATAGATTCAATGCAATTCCTATCAAAATACCAACATAATTCTTTATAGACCTGGAAAGAGGTAGTCTCAATTTCATATGGAACAACAAAAAACCCAGAATAGCTAAATCAATCCTGTACAATAAAAAAAAATCTGGAGGTATCACCATCCCAGATTTCCAGCTGCTGTACTACAGAGCAATAGTAATAAAAACAGCATGGTACTGGTATAGGAACAGACCAGTAGATCAATGGAATCAAATTGAAGATCCAGAAATGGACCCACACACTTATGGCCACCTAATTTTTGACAAAGAAGCCAAAACGGCACAATGGAAGGACAGCATCTTCAACAAATGGTGCTGGTCCAACTGGATGTCCACTTGTAAAAGAATGAAATTAGACACATACTTATCACCTTGTACAAAACTTAAGTCCAAGTGGATCAAAGACCTTAACCTAGGGCCGGTCACACTAAATCTACTAGAAGAGAAAGTGGGAAAAACACTCGAAATCATTGGCACAGGTGACAACTTCCTCAACAGAATACCAACAGCTCAGGACCTAAGACCAACAATTAATAAATGGGACCTCCTGAAACTGAAAAGCTTCTGTAAGGCAAAAGACACTGTCATTCGAACAAAACGGCAGTCTACAGATTGGGAAAAATCTTCACCAACCCCACATCTGACAGAGGGCTAATATCCAAAATCTACCAAAAACTCAAAAAATTAAATGCTAAGAAACCAAATAATCCAATAAAAAATGGGGAACAGAGCTAAATAGAGAATTCACAAAGGAGGAATTCCTAAAGGCAGAGAGACACTTGAAGAAATGCTCAACATCCTTAATCATCAGAGAAATGCAATTCAAGGGGACTCTGAGATTCCATCTCACACCTGTCAGAATGGCTAAGATCAAAAGCTCAAATGACAGCACATGCTGGCGAGGGTGTGGAGAAAGGGAACCCTCCTCCACTGCTGGTGGGAGTGTAGGCTTGTGCAACCACTATGGAGGTCAGTCTGGCGATATCTTAGAAAACTTGGAATAGCTTTGCCTCAGTACCCAGCCATACCACTTCTGGGTATACATCCAAATGACTCCTCACCGAATCACAAGGAAGTTTCGTCATCTATGTTCATAGCAGCCTTATTTGTAATAGCTAGATACTGGAAACAACCCAGATGTCCCTCAACTGAAGAATGGATTAAAAAACTGTGGAACATCTACACAATGGAATACTACTCAGCTATCAGAAACAAGGAAATTATGCAATTTGCAGCCAAATGGATGGAACTAGAGAATCTCATCCTTAGTGAGCTAACCCAGACTTAGAGGGATCCACATGGCATCTATTCATTTATAGACGGATTTTAGCCATATAGTACAGGATATATGGACTACAACCAAGGCACCAAAGGGAAGATGGACATAGACTTTTTGTGTGTGTGTGTGGTTTTTTTAGTTTTCTCTCCCTGGCAATGAGACCCTTTTCACTGGTGGTACTGACTTGTATGAGGAGGCTTTTGGCCCTCATATGACTTCTGGACGGGGTGGGGGACTTTTATGTAGGGACACTCCACTCCAGAGGAGTGGGATGGAAGGGTTATGGGGTAGAGGTGGGAGGGAGGCGCTGGGAAGGGAGGAAAGAGAACAATATGATGGAGATGTAACCTGAGGCAACAAATAAATAAGTTAAAAAAGAAAAAAATGCCTTTTACCTTTCACCAGATGTTGTAATGTGGAGCATGTGTTATCCTTTTCACCCTGAGAAGTACAAATTAATGCTTGTATTCAAATTATTTCTGTTTTGTTCATAACTGAAAATAGAAGAAAGTGTTAAAGAGTTTCATGAAGCATCAGAATGTAACATCTTATCTGATGAAGCACAAAATGATCTTTGAAATTTTATCAGGCAGCACTTACATTTGTGTATAATTAAGAAAATATTTAATAAAGTGACTTAAGAATAAAATTATAGTATTGTGGAGAAAGGATCTGGAATATGCTTTGTCACAGTTGGAATTCCTTGAAGTAATTTTCTTATTCAAACATAGTACATTCAATTGTATAATAAGGATGCCAAACTTCATGGTAAAATATTAAAATGTACTATCATTTTTAGTTATGCCTCACACACACCTCATTCATATTTTCAGTCCCTACTTCTTAGTGCATTTCTTGCTGACATGAGAGCATTTCTTCTCTTCTAGAATCATTAATGTTTAGGCAGTCATATTGGTAAGACTTAATGTAGCTTCTGACATTAGTAGGAAACACAACCTCATAACAAATTCCTTTTTCCTCTGGGTTTTACATCTTTCTTCCTCTTCCACAATGTTCTCTGAGCATTATGTATGGTATTTATTTTGTAGATGTATCTATTAAGAATGGACTCTACATCTCTCCATACTAGCAGGTTGTTTTCTGTAATGTTCTGTGCCCTTGGTGAAGGATGAGGACTACAGTTATCTGTGGTTATAAGGACAAATAAAATGTACATAGGGGTTAAGCTGGTTTAGTTCATGGAAGATGTACTTTCTCCTCCAAGATCCATGGTTTCACTAACTAGGTATTTTGATAGGTTTCCTGTACAAGCATGATTTATTTCCTCTTTATCAGGTCTTCAGTCCAGTTAAAGAACCCTTGACTTGTTTTTCAAGTATATATGGTATACTAGCAAGGTATGTTTGCCCCTATTATACCTTTAAGTTTATCTTGCCATGCTAATGTTTGCTGTTATTCATAGGCATCACAACTGTGAAGGACTGTTATTTGCTTCTCTCCTTTGGAAGCTTATGTGGTGACTTCTGGTTCATGAAAGGTAGTCCTCAGGGAAGAGGTATTCAGGTAAGTTCCAGCTCAGGGAACTCTGGACACTGCCTAAAATGCATGATGCCTTCATTAATAGGTACTTACTTTCTACCATGAAAGGGCCACCAAGGGCAATGATAACTTTCTGAAATGTTTTTATCATCTCTTGTATTCTAGCCAACAATTTTAAAGAAGACTTCTCATGTCTTGTGTTGTACTTTTTGCTGGTTGGTCTTTGGCTCATGAGAAGACTATTGTCAGAACAGATGTGAACATTTCATTTCAATTATATATGCATATTTATAGATAGACTTACTTCTGTTTTGTTTTTTTGAGAGTTGATAGTATATTTCTTTACGAATTTTTCATTTGTCCTTCCTGTTATTATATACTATTTCTTATTTCTTTGTGTTAATTCCCCCCATAACAGAGGCTCTTCTTTCCTGTTTCCCTGATCAGATCATTTAGACCCTGGTATTCCTTTCTTTGTTTTTCCCAGACGGCTACCCTCCTCACAAAGGCCCCTTTTTATTTTTTCCTTGCTTTTCCTCCTTCATCTTCTTCTCCTTACTCTTTTTCTTCTCCTTTTCCTTCTTCATTTTCTTCTTCTCCTATGAGATTTTTTTTCCAAGACAGAGTTTCTCTGGGCAACAAGCTTTGGATGTCCTGGATGTGCTTTGTAGACCAGGCTGGTCTCAAACTCATAGAGATGTGTCTGCCTCTTCCTCCTGAGTGCTGGCATTAAAGATATGTGCTACTGTGCCCTCCTTTTATTTTCTTCTTTTATACAGTTACTCAAGGATATGTCCCATCTAAGGACTTGAAGTTTGGAGTCATAAATGAAAGAGAAAACATGATGTTTGTCTTTATGGATCTGTTTTGCCTCATTCAGTATGATCTTTTCTAGTTCCATCCATTTACTTGAAAAGTACACTATTTCATTTTTCATTACAGTTAAATAGTATTACATTAATATATATGTACCATATTTTCATTGTCTGTTCATCATTTGAGAGACATTTATGTTGTTTTAATTTTCTAACTATTGTGAATAGAACATCAACAAGCATATGTGTGGATAGATATTCTCTCCTTAGCCATATGAGAAGCAGTCATATAGCTGCATCATATGGTAAATTTATTTTTAGCTTTTATGGAAATCTTCACACTGGTTTTCACCATAGCTAAACCTGTTTGCAATACCACTAACAGCAAATAGGGAATGACTTAATTTCTTCCATACCCTACCCCTCGGAATTTGTTTCAAATTGTTTTGACTAGGATGAGATGACATTTTAAAGTTGTTTTAAACCTACATTTCCCTAATATCTAAGGATGAAAGATGTTATTTAAGATTTGTGATATCCGCCTCTGTTCAATCCCCAGGCCATTTTTTTCAAATGAGCTAGGTTTTTTTTCTTTTCTTTCTTTCTTTCTTTTTTTTTTTTGAAAACTTTATATGTTGTGGGTATTAATCCTCTTTCAGAAGTATGTTTCAAAGGTTTTTTTTTCTTTTTTACTCTGTAGGATTTCTCTTCAATTGGTTGTTTCTGTTTCTATATATCTACAAAGTAAGATGCTTTTTGTTTTATGAACTCCCATTTGTCAGTTGCTGGCCTTAATTCTTGAGCAAATGGGGTCCTATTTGAAAGGTCCTTTCCTACACTTAAATAATATACAGTACTGCCTCTCTTTTCTTCTAGCAGTTTTGGTGTTTCCAGCTTCAGTTTTAGGTATTTGATCCATTTGTAATTTGCTTTTGCTCAAAATGATTATGATGAAATTTCATTATTCTGCATGTTTATATCTAGCTTTATCAACACTAGCTTTTGAGGATGTTTTCTTTTCTCCAGTTCATGTTTTTGGCGCCTTTGTCTAATATCAATTGGGGTCTACATCTCCATATTTGTTTTTGAGTCGGTACCACATCACATCATGTTTATTTCTATGGGCCTATATCTTAAGATCTATAATAGGAATCACTTCATCGCTGCTCATTTTGTTCAGAAATGTTTTTCCTATCCAAGCTCCCTTATGGTTCCAAATGAATTTTGGCATAGTTTTGTTTGTTTTTTAATTTATGTGAAGATGGGAATTCTGGTTGACATTCCACTGAATTTTTAAATACATTTGAAAAAAATGGTCATTTTCACAATATTAAATCTAATAATTCATGATCATCTGGTGCCTTTACATTTTCTAGGGTCAGTCTCAATTTTTATCTTCTGAGGTTTAAAGTTTTTGTTGTAGAAGTCCTTAAATCCATTTGTTAGATTTATTCTAGACACAATATTTTCTTTGACGCAACTGTGAATGAGAGTATGCCCATGAACTTTTTCACTGTATGTTTGTTGTTGGTGTATAGAAAAGCTATTGTTCTGTGAAAGGTGATTCTGAATCCTGCCACATTGATGAATTTGTTCATCATTTCTAGAAATTTTCTTGTAGAAGTTTTGGGATCTCTACTGTAATATACAAATAGGGATAGTTTGATGTCTTTTCTTATTTATATCATTTTAATTTAATTCTCTTGCTTTATTGCTCTACCTAGTATTGGAACCATAATATTGAAATGGAGTATGGATGGTAGACATCCCTGTCTCATTCCTACTTCAGTGAAATTGCTTCAAGTTTTCCTTATTTTGAATTATGTTGGCTATGGGTTTTACATTTATAGCTTTTATTATGTTGAGGTATGTTCCCTCTAGTCACATATTCTCTTTGAGTTTTTATCATGAAGCCATGTTGTCTAAGAGTTTTCTGCACCTATTGAAATGATCATGTGATTTTTAGTCTTTAATTCCCTTTATATGGTTTATCACATTTGTTGACTGGTACATGTTAAAACATCCCTGCAAATGGACAAATGGCCTTGGTCATGGTGGATAATCTTTTTGATGTATGTCTGTATTCTGCTTGCAAGTATTTTACTGAGCATATTTAAGTCAATGTTCATCAGATATATTGGCTTGTAGTTTGTTTTTGCTGTTGTTGTGTTTTTATCTACTTTTTATATTAGAGTGATACTGGATTCATAGGAGTAGGAGAATGTTCCGCTGTTTCTCATCATTTTCTCTTCTCCTCCTCATCCTCTACTTCCTTTTTTCCCTCCCCTTCCTCTTCCTCTTAAAGAAATATTGGGTGTAGATCTTTTTTGAAAATCTGATGGAATGTTGCTACGAATGTTTTTGGCCTTGAATATTTGGAGGGGGGAGGCAGAAAGCATTTTTATTATGATTTCAATCTCCTCAATTGTGATCTACCTTAATGAGTATATTTTATTAGAGATTTGTTTACTGTCAGTTTTTGAGTTTTATTACATTGTGTTATTTCAATATTTTTTAAATTTGTAAAGGTTTGTTTTGTGTCCAAGGATGTGCCTAAATGTTGTTTTTTCCTCAGAGGAGGGGGTGAGATGAGAGCCATCCCTAAACCTTTCTAGTTCTCTCTGAACTCTCACTGGCTGGTTCAATTCACCTGTTCTGGCCTATATTTCTGACTGATTCAAACTAAATTTTGTTGACTTCTCTTCTCTTCTGACTGATTTTTTTTTAACATTGCCTCAAACTAATTTTGGCAATATGTTTTAATTTTCTGGCTCCTTCTTATTCTCTGACTCATTCTTTCTTCACCTGTGTCTAACTTGTTCTCTTTGTGAGCTGTCTCTGTAAAATTGTCCCAGTCACCAACTCTCCCCTCAGTAAAATAGCACCCTTTCTCTCTATGTGTATTGCTCTTCAGTAGCCTGTCTTCTATGTCTTGTTGTATTGAGAGCTGAGCATATCTTATCTTATTCTTGATTTGTCACTTTGTCTGCTGCCCAATTTGATGTTACTTTCAAACAGGGATGCTTCCTTCTATAAGCTAAACTTTACTTCATCGTTTGGGATTGAAGGTTTGTACTAACGGTGTTGTCTGTATTCCATTCAGATCATACTATGATCAAGAGCATGTCTGCATTCCAGTCAGATCATCTAAACCTACAGTCTTTGGATGTGATCTTTTGCCAGAGCAGCCATGCTGATGGATTAAAATTTTTCTATATATTCCCCCATCAGTTTAAGCTAAAAAATGTATACAATTTAACTGTTACAACAGAAATAATTATAACCCCCCTAAACTTAACCGTCTGAAAGTCCTTATGAAGATACATTGATGTTATTTCTAAGGGTTCAGGAATAACTGCACACTGACCACTCAAACATAATACTCAGATTGATGTAAGTTTATTGAATGCTGAGCCAAGAGTGATCCGTCAGGTACCCCAATTCTGTATTTAGGATCCAGGACAGAGTCCCTGAACAATTTTTGGAGTGAGATTTTTAAAGGAAATATCATAATCAAACAGGAAAAAAAATTAAAAAAGATCATAGCTATCAACTCTATTCCAGTTACATTATGCTTAATGAAACAAGAAACACCAATCCTATAACAGATACGTCATCCTTATGCGACTATACAAAGTATTTTAAGTTAAATGGTTGGGATTTGGGGAAGGAGGGGACTTAGGTTTTCCAGTTTCTCAATAGTCTAAGGAGTGGAACATAATAGGCTATTGTGGGTTTGTATAAGCTTAGCATATATCATTTATTCATACAGAACAGTTAGCAAAAGATAATTTTCTATATCAGGAAAGCACAGCCTGATAACTTGAACTTAATTTTACATCATGATTATGATGGAGACAAAAGACAAAAATGGCTACAGATATGCTAAAAAGCTGTAACAAGCCTCAGCAAAGAAGCCTCAGTTATGCTGAAGGCTGAAGTAGGCTTTTGCACAGGGGCTAAACTTAAGTAGGTTTGAACATTATAATGTTTCATAAATGTATTCCTGATCATCTGTCCTTCAGCAAATGTCCACTTCAGCATCAAGATTTTCCAGTCTGCTAGTCCTGTGAACCATCTGTCTATTTTCAGCCAGCTTATTAAGCTGTACCAATTGTAGTGGTATCAGTTTTATGTATTGTCCTTGAATCCTTCCTTCATGTGTAAAATTATCTTATTCATATCAGATCTGCATCAACTTTTACAGAACCCACAGTCTTTTTATCACATGTGGAAATATACACAAAACCTCTTCCCCAATGTAACACATTCCCTAACTTCCATCCTGCTGTTAAAACTCCTTGAAAATATACACATTGGTCAAATGTTTAATATCTTGTACTTAACATTATTCCAGGTTAGTTGTTCATTTTGTGAATTTTCAACTTTTTATGACATTTGTTCCTTGGTAACTGGAAAAGCTAGTGGGGGTGGTTGCCTTTCCTCAATTTCATTAGGAGATGGCACTGTAGGTACAGTGGGCTGCCTGTCTTGATCCTTAATTTTATCTTAATTTCATTGGGTACTGTAGGTTCACAACTAAGTACTTCCTACTCTCTTCTGAGAAGCCTTTGTACTATAACTGCTATATTTTCTTGCTATTCAACTATTTTGTTCTTGTTTACACTTATTTTTCAATCTTTTTAAAGAGAAAATATGTAAGGATTGCAATTGAAAGTATGGAGTTTACACCAGTAGTCATAGTTGCAGTAAGTACTGTGATGACTTTTTCAAGTAACCTTTCTATCCCCTAAAGTCCTACCTTTCCTTTTAAGGGAACTGAATGAAGTTTCCCATTTTCTAATGCAAGAAAAATCTTTTTATGTAGTTAAAATATCTCTTTGGGTGGCATATTGTAATTCTCTGTCTCAGAGGCTCCTCATCTTCAGAGTCTCCTGAGCCCCTTTGGACTTCCAGCCAAACTTGAAGAAATGATGCTTCCTCTGGAGATGATCCCAGGCAAACTTCTTCTCTGAGGCTTTCTGTCAGACATCTCCTGTCCTCTGTGATGTTTCTCTCAGAGGTGCTCTGCTTTCTGCAATGTTGGTGTGCTTACCTCTACTCTAGTCACATTGGGCTTTCCTTCCTACCATCTTGTACACTAGGTGTAAATGTTTTTATTTTGACAGATGAGGAAACGAGATGAGAGCCATCCTCAAGCCTTTCTAGCTCTTCCTGAACTCTCATTGGCTGGTTCAACTCAGCTGTTTTTGTCTAAACTCCTCTCCAAACTGACTGATTCAAACTGACTTCCCTTGGGTTCTGATTGAATTTTTCTACTGATCCTAAAACTAATTCTGGAAGTGTGCTTTATTCTTCTGGCTCTTTCTCATTCTCTGATTTGCTCTGTCTTCATCTGTGTCTAGCTTGTTCCCTATATAAAACTGTCCCTTACATTTCATGGGAAAGTTCAGGGCTTTCCTGAAGTCCTGGCTGGAACAGTCTATGAGGATGGACCATCTTAGCTAGCCATTTTGAAGTTGTTCTGTATGTAGATTTTTGAGGAAACAGCTATTGAAGTTGTCAGTGATGTGGGATCATCTGGGTTACATGTATTCCCTTCTTTGGTGCCTTGTCCCTTTTCTAAAGAACTTTAAGGTGTCCATTAGTCTCCAAACTCTTTAGTGATATGCTTTTAATCTGTTGCAAAGATAAGAACAATACAACCCTGGTTAACCCTTACTCTGGGGTGCTACTTTTTTGGCAGGTGATATCTTTCCTGGAGTAAATTTAGGTTTTTGACTATATAAAAAGTATTATCTTTCAAGTGAGATTTTAAAAAACAACTCCTTTGAAATTTTGGAACTAAGTGTACCTTTAAATAAATAAATATATATATATATATATATATATATATATATTGAGATAACAAAGGACAATTCACTTTGAATTTCAGCTTGTCTTTTTCAAGACGCTTTTAAAGTTGAATCATATTAAATTGTATGTATCTGCATCTGCCTCCCAAGTGTGAAATTAAAGGGGTGTGCTATCGGGGTGTGCCTCACAGTTGTTGGGGTTAAAGGTGTGAATCACTTCCCCCGGATCTAAGTTTTTCTCTATTTAGAACTTTCTCTGCATCAGGCTGGCCTTGAACTTGGAGATCTGCATGCTTCAGTCTCCAGTGCATTGAGATTAAAGGTGTGAACCATCAACACCCTGTTCATTGTACCTTTAGAATTTAGAAGACACCTAACTATATAGAGATCCATCTGTCTCTGTGGGGATTAAAGACATAGCCTAACACTGTCTTGCTCAAATATTTTCTCTTAGCATCAAATTACTTCAGTGCTTAGAGATTTAGAAAACCGGTTTGAACTGTAGTAACCCTTAATTTACGTACAATATTTTAAATCTGTTCATAGCATTTTAATACTGAAAAATGAAAATATATTTTATATATAAGAACAAAACTTACAAGCTGATATCCAAGAGAGTGTGAGCTCTGTAGCAACCTGCATTCTAACATTCTATCCTGAAATTAAGACCATTTTTTTATTTCATGCCAGTAAGGCAAGTATATCTGTGGTAAATTATCATTTGAAATTTTTATTTTTTATTTTATTATATTTTTATGCTAAGTTACCTGGTTTTTTAATTAATTTGTTTTTTTCAAGTTACCTCTTAATCACAATCCCTTTCTTTACCCCTCCCAATCCCTTGCTCTTCTTCTTCTCACTCCTCTCCTTCTCCTCAGATGTGGTGGACCCCCACATATCAAACCCCCAACTGATGAACTGCCAACAGTCATGGAAAGGTCAATAGTTCAATAGTTCCTTCTTGTACTGGGAGTTAATATGGTACCCCCATCTAGGGTAAGGTGTTCCACTAACATGCTACAGTGTCCATGATTCACTCGTGAGTACAGTTTTTCATAGGATTGTTATGCTAGGTTCCTGTCTGTTTGGGTGTGTGGGTTGAAGGATGTCCTGTATTATATGCTTAATATCCACTTTTAAGAGAATACATACCATGTGTATCTTTCTGGGTCTGAGTCAGTTCACTTATGATGAGCTTTTCTAGTTCTATGCATTTGGTTGCAAATTGCATGATGTCCTTGTTTCTGACAACTGTGTAGTGTTCCATCGTGTAAATGTACCACAGTTTTTGTTTGTTTATCCATTCTTCAGTTGAAGGACATCTGTGTTTCCAGTTTCTGGCTATTACAAATAAAGCTGCTATGAACATTGTGGAGGAGATGTCCTTGTGGTTTGGTGGATAACCTTTTGGGTATATGCCCAGGAAGGGTATGGCTGGGTCTGGAGGTTGAGTTATTCCCAATTTTCTAAGATATCTCCAGATTGATTTCCCAAGTGGTTGTATAAGTTTGCATGCCCACCAGAAATGGGGGAGTGTTCTTCTTTCTCCACATCCTTGCCAGCATGTGCTATCATTTGAGTTTTTTATCTTAGCCATTCTGACAGGTGTGAGATGGAATATCAGAGTCATGTTGAGTTGCATTTCACTGATGACCAAAGATGTTGAACATTTCTTCAAGTGCCTCTTGGTCTTTAGAGATTCCTCTTTTGCCAGTTCTCAGTTTAGCTCTGTTTACAATATTTTGATTGGATTATTTGATCTGTTGGTGTCTAATTTCTTGAGTTCTTCATATATTTTGGATATTAGCTCTCTGTCAGAGAGTTGGTGAAGATCTTTTCCCAATCTGTAGGCTGACATTTTGTTCTATTGACAGTGTCCTTTGCCTTACAGAAGCTTTTCAATTTTATAAGGTCCTATTTATTGATTGTTAGATTTAGAGCCTGAGCTATTGGTGTTCTTTTTGGGAAGTTGTCATCTGTGCCAATGAGTTCGAGGCTTTTTCCCACTTTCTCTTCTATTTGGTTTAGTGTGTCTAGTTTTATGATTAGGTCTTTGATCCACTTGAATTTAAGTTTTGTGCAGAGTCAGGAAGTATGGGTCTATTTGCATCCTTCTACAAGTTGACATCTTGTTAGACCAGCACCATTTGTTGAAGATGCTTTTCTTTTTCCTTTGTATGGTTTTGGCTTCTTTGTCAAAATTAAGTGACCACATGTGTGTGGGTTTTTTTCTGGGTCTTCAATTTGATTCTATTTATCAACCAGTTGGTTTTTATACTAGTAACATGCTATTTTCAATTAATGTCTGTCAGAGATACTGTGCCATCAGGCTGAAGATAGATGCCCCAATTTTATAGAGAGTAATTGTGGACTGTCCACACAGCCAGCTGTCTGTCATTTCTAAGATTTGGAAGCTGTCTACTTGCTCTGCACTTCTTGTTTATTAAGATATATGTATCCTTCTCAGATATCTGATGTGGTTGAAGACTAGATAATTATAGTTTCACAATTAAGTTTTATGTTGTTTAGGAATTAAAAGGATGTTCTGGGTCGAAGAAGATTTTTTTTAAGTTGGTAATTCAGGGTAGGATGGAAACTAAGTTAGGTATTGAACTTTAAACTCATAGAGATAGACAGATAATAGAATATTATTGTTAGTTGCCAAATGCACATGGACTGGACATAGGAAATGGATGCTCTTCCTTATAACTTTCATAATTGTTGTCTAATTGTTCTTATTGTTTTTGTATTTTATTTATTGTTATAAGAAAAGGAGCCTTTTATTGGCCTAAAAGGAAGAGATGTTGGGGCAAAAGATATACCTCAAATTAAAAAAAAAAAGCAAAAGAGGACAGGAGGGAAAGGAGAAAGAGGGTAGGAGGGTGAGAATGGGAGGGGATAAGGGAGGGGGCTGTGTTTGAGATGTAATTTGAAGAAATAAATAAATTTTGAAAAAAAAGATAAAAAACTGTCCCTATATTAAACTCTCAGTAAAACTCCTCTCTCTCTTCCTGTGCTGCTTTTAAGTAGCCTCTCTTTCCATTCCTGTCTTCGTAAGAATTGAGCATACCCTATCTCTAACTCTTTACATCAAATCTTTCTATGATTTGTCCCTTTTTCTGTTCCTCAACTAAATGCTGCATTCAAAAATGGCAGCTTGCTTCTTGTTATAGTCCAGTCTTGGTGGGGTTCACCAAATGTTATAGTTCAATCTCAGTGGAACCTCCAAATGTTGTAGTAGAATCTCAGTGGTACCTTCTAATGTTTTAGTCCAAGAATAGCTGCACAAAACACTCAGTCACCAATCTCAGTCAGATAATGATGATTTATTGGACATGCCCCCCAAAACTGGTCATAGCCATCATGGTCAGAGTCAGAGAGATCTCAGAACCTAACTGTGATGTCAGTCTGCTTTCAAGGCAGGCTTTTTATAAGAAAAGCCATGTCCATGTAACAACCATATAACAAGGTCTAGTAAACAAACTGCATCTAGATAAAAACCAAGTTCGTGTATGAAACAAACTAGGTAAGAAGTTCAGAAAAGAAGCAAGGGGATGACAGTGTTACATCATTTTGACTAGTTAGACAAAACATTTCTAACTTACCTTTAATTTGATTGGTTCCAAGTGGAGCTATAGTTGGGTAATTTTCAGAGTGTCAAGGTAACAATGTAACTAAGTATGAGTAATTTCATCTAAAAACTAAAGTGGAGACTGAAGACAAAAATGGCTGCAGTTGTGCTAAGAGCTAAAGCAGATCTCAACACCTCTATAAACTAAACTTATTTTGTTTGGGAATAAAGGTGTTTACTAATAGCATATCTGTACTCAAGGCAGATCATACTGTAATCCAGAGTGTGTCTGCACTCCAGCCAGGTCACATAGACCTAGAAGGTTTTTGGATGTGATCTCTTGTCAGACAGCCACTGCTGGATTAAAATTTCTCTGCTGTGGTCTGTTTTAGAATATATTCCATGTGTTGTTGAGTAGAATGGGTACTCCTGTTTTGGTAGAATACCCTGTAGTTGTCAATTAAGTGATTTGTTGTATGATTTTAACTAATTCTAATGTTTTTCTGCTTATATTTTTCTGCAAATGACCTAACTATTGGAGAAAATGAAACGTAAAAGTCACCTACCATTAATTGATTGATGTTAGTGTGTGTCTTTAAGTCCAGTAGCAGATTCAGGTACATGTTTACATATGCCTACATATAAGCATATATGTTTACAATACTAATGTCTTCTTGGTAAACTGTTCAATGGATTAGGTTGAAATGTCCGTACTTATTTCTTCTGATTAATTTAGTTTGTGACCTATTTTATCAGATATTAGGATAGTGATGCCTACTTGCTTCCTGGTGCACTGGCTTGGAGTAGTTTGTATATCCTTTTACTCTAAGGTGGTACCTATCTTTAAAAATAAGGTGTTTTTCATGTAGATAAGAATATGTGTTCTGTTTCTTGATCCACTCAATCAGCCTGTATTTTTGATGGGAGAATTGAGGCCTATACTATGTAAAGTTATTATTGAAATATCTGTTAATTGAGCTCATTGCATTATTAATTATTGGTGTTGCTGTTTTTATTATTTTAATATTTCTTTCCACCATCTCTTTATTATGCCTATTCCTCTTTTCAGCCCTAAATATTTCTTCCTTTATTTTCTTTGTTTTTAGTGTTGGATATATCTTGTTTAAGCTGTTTATATCATGATTTTTTTTTTACATTTCTCTTTCAATTATAGCAGATAGTTTTGTTTAATTGATTATTCTCAGGTGGCTATGATAGTTTACTAAAACTTGAAATCCATCTGTCCAGTCTCTTCTGACTTTCAACATTTCTGTTGAGAAATCAACCTTTATCTGGTAGTTTCCCTTTGTATATGACTTATTCTCTTCTATCTTTTAACAGGCTTTCTATGTTCTTCATACTTAGAAATTTAATTATGATATACAGTGGAGAGTTTCTCTTCTGATTTTGCATATTTGATGTTCTTTGTGCTTCTTATATTTGTATGGGTGTGCCTTTCCCTAGTTTGTGGATGCTATTATCTACAATCTTATTGAGGATCTAATCTTTGCCACTGGCTTGGGTCATTTCTCCCTCTTCTATGCCTATAGAGCAGAGGTTTGATATTTTTTCGTGTGTCTCACATTTCCTGTGTGTTCTATTCCTCTCTTTAAAAAGCTATGTTTGTTGCTTATTTGGTCTAGATTCTCTACTTCCTCTACAAATACTGATATTCTATGTTCTACTTGATCCCAATTGTTAGGTTTCCTTTGAGTTTTCTGGATACATTATTGGGCTTTTGACATACATCTTTATTTTAACTTAACTCCCCTTAAATCTATTTCTCTTATTTAGTTTGGTTCTTAAGTCTTGGATTGTCTTTGCCATTTTCATCTACCATATGGTTGTGTTTTCTTGATTATCTCTAAAAAAGTCCTTCTTCCTAAGTGCTTTCTCCTTAATTTTACTGAGCTGTTACTTTGTACCTTTTTTAAACTCTTTGAATTTTTTTTAATTAGGCCACATTTATAGGGTTACATGGCTTAGTGTACATTCCCAATGTCCAGTCCATATGTATTTGGTACCTGACTTTAACATTCTACTATCTAAATATCTCCATGAGTTTAAAGTTCTTTATCTAACTCAACATTCATACTAACTTGCAGCACAATTTTAAAAGTGTCTTCTTAGATCTATAACACTCTCTTGACTCCTAAACAACTTAAAATTTAATTATGAGACTCTAGCTATCTGTTCTTCAACCACCTCAGAGACCTGAGAGGCATAAATATATCTGATTTTATAGGAAGTACAAGGCCTGCAGCTTCCCAAACTAAGAAATGACATACCAGTGGCTGCCTAGACAGATCCCATTTTCTCTCCATATGTTACTGCTTCAGTCATTTGGCCCCGTTTCTCTGACAGACATTGATTGTAGAGCAGGGGTTATGAAGGACTTACCTACCCTGTCTTGGCAGAGCTAGGCTGTCAACTTACCTGCTTCCAGGTTTTGTCCTTTTTGGACAGCATTCTGTCTACAGTTAGAGCAAGGGGCTTTTCCTACCAAGAGATAGGCTTGCGACCAATTCAATCATCTCCCACTCAAGATTCTGCGATGTTCATCTTCTACTTGGGGTAGAATAGGGGGTGCTGTAAGGAGTTGATATGTGTTGATATAAAAAATCTAAAGTTGTGAAAACATCTTTGAATGCCATATTCTGCAGATCTCTTAAGGTTTTTGAAGAGGCCCTATCTATCTCTTATATTAGGGTAAGCAGATGTTGCTTGTCTCTTAGCAGCTTTATTTCTGATTAGCTTAGAAAATAACTATAATAGGCTGTCATATTACCTAACAGAATGACCGGCTTGCATAACTATTAGTTTGCATTTCTTAATTATCCTAAACAGTTTATGACAATTAGTAGTAAAAGGCCGAAACACCACATTTCATTTTTCTTTCTTTACATCCTAACCATTCCATCCCATTTCTCTGGGATGGGGTGTCCTTATATAACAGTCCCTCATCTCAGTTGAGAGGTTGTATGAGGGCTAAGAGCCTCCTCATTCATTGGGGGTCTACGAGGCAGTACCATCAGTGAAAAGTGTCTCATTACCCACAAGAGAGAACTAAAAAACAAACAAACAAATAAGCAGACAAATAGATAAAAAAGACTAAAAAAATAGAAAAAAATTGTAAAAAATAAAAAGTCTATGTCCAAGTTCCCTTTAGTGTGTTAGTTGTAGTATCAATACCTTCTACTATATAGCTAAAATCCTACTATAAGTTAATAGATGCCATATGAATCCTTCTGAGTCTAGTTAGCTCACTCAGGATGAGCTTTTCTAGTTCCATCCATTTGGCTGCAAATTGCATAATTTCATTGTTTCTGATAGCTGAGTAATATTCCATTGTGTAGATGTACCACAGTTTTTTAACCCATTCTTCGTTTGAGGGACATCTGGGTTGTTTCCAGTTTCTAGCTATTACAAATAAGGCTGCTATAAACATAGATGAGGAAACTTCCTTATGATTCCATGAAGAGGCATTTGGTTATATACCCAGAAGTGGTATGGCTGGGTCCTGAGGCAAAGCTATTCTAAGGTTTCTAAGATATCACCAGACTGACCTCCATAGTGGTTGCACAAGCCTGCTCTCCCACCAGCAATGGAGTAGGGTACCCCTTTCTCCACACCCTCACCAGCATGTGCTGTCATTTGAGCTTTTTATCTTAGCCATTCTGACAGGTGTGAAATGGAATCTCAGAGTCGTCTTGAGTTACATTTCTCTGATGATTAAGGATGTTGAACATATCTTCAAGTGTCTCTCAGCCATTAGGGATTCCTCCTTTGTGAATTCTCTATTTAGCTATGTCCCCCATTTTTTTATTGGATTATTTGGTTTCTTGGCATTTAATTTCTTGAGTTCTTTGAAGATTTTGGATATTAGCCCTCTGTCAGATGTGGGGTTGGTGAAGACTTTCTCCCAGTCTGTAGGCTGCCGTTTTGTTCGAATGACAGTGTCTTTTGCCTTACAGAAGCTTTTCAGTTTCATGAGGTCCCATTTATTGATTGTTGATCTCAGGTCCTGAGCTGTTGGTGTTCTGCTCAGGAAGTTGTCGCCTGTGCCAATGAGTTCGAGGGTTTCTCCCAATTTTTCTTATAGTAGATTTAGTGTGACTGGCCTTATGTTAAGGTCTTTGATTCACTTGGACTTAAGTTTTGTACAAGGTGATAAGTCTGTGTCTAATTTCATTCTATTACAGGTGGACATCCAGTTGGACCAGCACCATTTGTTGAAGATGCTGTCCTTCCATTGTGCCGTTTTGGCTTCTTTTCAAAAATTAGGTGGCCATAAGTGTGTGGGTCAATTTCTGGATCTTCAATTCGATTCCATTGATCTACTGGTCTGTTTCTGTACCAATACCTTGCTGTTTTTACAACTACTTCTCTGTAGTACAGCTGGAAATCTGGGATGGTGATACCCCAGATGTTTTTTTTTTTATTGTATAGGATTGATTTAGCTATTCTGGGCTTTTTGTTGTTCCATAGGAAGTTGAGAATAGCTCTTTCCAAGTCTATAAAAATTGTGTTGGTATTTTGATAGGAATTGCATTGAATCTATATATTGCTTTTGGTAGGATGGCCGTTTTTATTATGTTGATCCTACCTATCCATGAGCATGGGAGATCTTTCCATGTTCTAAAGGCCTCTTCCATTTCTTTCTTCAAGGGCTTGAAGTTTTGATGTACAAGTCCTCTACTTGCTTGGTTAGAGTTACCCCCAGGTATTTTATGTTGTTTGTGGCTATTGTGAAGGGGGTTTTTTCCCTTATTTCTTTCTCAGCCCATTTGTTTGTTATATAAAGAAGGGATTCTGATTTTTTGAATTAATTTTGTATCCAGCCACTTTGCTGAAGGTGTTTGTCAGCTGTAAGAGTTCTCTGGTGGAAATTTTGGGGTCACTTATGTATACGATCATATCATCTGCAAATAGGGATAATTTGACTTCTTTGTTTCCAATGTTTATCCCCTTGATTGACTTTAGTTGTCTTAATGCTCTAGCAAGAACTTCAAGTACTATATTGAAGAGACATGGTGAAAGTGGACATCCTTGTCTTGTCCCTGAGTTTAGAGGAAATGCTTCAAGTTTCTCTCCAATTAATTTGATGTTGGCCACTGGCATGCTGTATTTTGCCTTTATTATTTCTAGGTATGGTCCTTGTATGCCCGTTCTCTCCAGAACTTTTAGCATGAAGGGGTGTTGGATTTTGTCAAATGTTTTTTCTGCATCTAGCGAGATTATCATGTGTTTTTTTTCTTTCATCTTGTTTATATGGTGAATGACGTTGACAGACTCTCATATGTTGAACCATCCCTGCATTCCTGGGATGAAGCCTACTTGATCATGGTATATGATACTTTTGATGTGTTCTTGAATCAGTTTGCTAGTATTTTATTAAGTATTTTTGCATCTATGTTCATGAGGGAGATTGGTCTGAAGTTCTCTTTCTTTGTTGGGACCTTGTGTGGTTTAGGAATCAGGGTTACTGTGGCCTCATAGAATGAGTTTGGCAATGTTCTTTCTGATTCTAAATTGTGAAAGAGTTTGAAAAGTATTGGTGTTAGCTCCTCTTTGAAGGTCTGGTACAATTCCATGCTAAAGCCATCTGGCCCTGGGCTTTTCTTTTCTTTTTTTGGTTGGGAGATTTTTAATGACTGTTTCTATTTCCTTAGGGGTTATAGGGCTGTCTAATATGTTTATCTGATCTTGCTTTAGCTTTGGTAGGTGGAATCTATCAAGAAAATTGTCCATTTCACTTAAGTTTTCATATTTGGTGGAGTATAAATTTTTAAAGTAGGATCCAAATATTCTCTGCATTTCCTCAATGTTTGTTGTTATTTCTCCCTTTTAATTTCTGATTTTGTTGATTTGTGTTTTTTCCCTCTATCTTTTAATTTTTCTAAGGTTCTGTCTATTTTGTTGATTTTCTCGAAGAACCAACTCTTGGTTTCATTGATTTTTGAATAGTTCTATTTGTTTCTAATTTGTTGATTTCAGCCCTAAGTTTGATGATGTCCTGCCTTCTGCTCCTCTTGGGAGTGTTTGCTTCTTTTTTTTCCAATTAACCCAGTTTATCTGTTTATTCGCTAATATGAGCTGTCACAATTTTCTTTTTGAAGGCACTTAGTGCTATGAACTTTCCTCGTAGCACAGCTTTCATTATGTCCCATAGGTTTGGGTATGTTGTGTCTTCATTTTCGTTGGATTTTAAGACGTCTTTGATTTCCTTCTTTATTTCTTCCCTGATCCAGTGGTCCTCTAGTAAAGAGTTGTTCAATTTCCATGTGAGTGTAGAATTTCTATTGATTCTTTTGCTATTGAAATCCAGCTTTATTCCATGGTGGTCTGATAAGATACAATGGGTTATTTCAATTTTCTTGTATATGTTGTGGCTATCTTTGTGTCCAACTATATGGTCTATTTTGGAGAAGGTTCCATGAGTTGCTGAGAAGGTGTATTCTTTTGTGTGTGGGTGAAACGTTCTGTAGATATCTGTTAGGTCCATTTGGTTCATGATCTCTGTTAGACTCATTATTTCTCTGTTTGGCTTCTGCCTTGATGATCTGTCCATAGTTTTGAATGGGGTGTTTAAGTCTCCTACTATTAAAGTGCTTGGATCGATGTGTGATTTAAGTTTTAGAAGCGTTTCTTTTTTAAATGTAGGTGCCTTTGTATTTGGGGCATAGATGTTCAATATTGAGAGGTCCTCTTGGTGGATATTTCCTTTAACGAGTATGTAATGCCCTTCTCTGTCTTTTTTATTAACTTCAATTGGAAGTATATTTTGTTTGATATTAGGGTGGCTACTCCAGCTTGTTTCCTGAGTCCATTTGCTTGGAAAACCTTTTCCCAGCCCTTTACTCTGAGATAGTGTTTATCTTCAATAGTGAGATGTGTTTCTTGTATACAGCAAAAAGATGGGTCTTGTTTACAGATCCAGTCTGTAAGTCTGTGTCTTTTTATTGGCCAGTTTAGTCCATTGATGTTGATGGATATTAGTGACCAGGGGTTGTTATTTCCCATTATTTTGGTATAGCTGGTTGTCTTGTGTTTCTTTTTGTTTAGTTGCTGTGGAGGTTTCTATTTCCTCTGTTTTCTTGGATGTAGTTATCTTCTCTGTGTTGGAATTTTTCTTCTAGGATCTTCTGTAGGGCTGGGTTTGTGAGGAGATATTGTTTGAATTTGATTTTGTCATGGAATATCTTGTTTTTTCCATCTATGCTGATAGAGAGTTTTGCTGGGTATAGTAGTCTGGCTGGGCACCTATGTTCTCTCAGGGCTTGTAGGACATCTGTCCAGGTCCTTCTAGCTTTTAAAGTTTCTGAGGAGAAGTCAGGTGTGATTCTTATGTGTCTGCCATTGTATGTGACTTGGCTTTTTTCTCTTACAGCTTTTAATATCCTTTCTTTGTTCTCTACATTTGGAGTTTCTATTATTATGTGGCGAGAGGAGTTTCTTTTCTGATCTAATCTGTTCGGTGTTCTGTAAGCCTCTTGGATTTTTACTGGCATCTCTTTCTTTAGGTTTGTGAAATTTTCTTCTATGATTTTGTTGAAGATATTTCCTGCATCATGGATTCGGGAGTCTTCTCTGTCCTCTATGCCTATAATTCTTAGGTTCCGTCTTTTCATTGAGTCCTTGATTTCTTGGATGTTGTGCGTGAGAGATTTTTTAGCTTTCTCATTTTCTTTGGATGTTGTACTTATTTCTTCCATCGATACTCCATGCCTGAGATCCTGTCTTCCATCTCTTGCATCCTATTTTTGATACTCACATCCATAGTTCCTGTTCTCTTCCCTTGATTCTCCATTTCCTCTTTTTACTCTGACTGTGTTTTCTTTATTGTTTCCATTTCTATTTTCATGTCCTGAATGGTATTGTTCATTTTGTATATTTCCTTCTCCAGTTTGCTTGTTTTTGCCTGGAAATGTTTCATTGCTCTGTCCTTTTCCTGTTCAATCCGAGTCACCTTGCCTTGGAGCTCTTTAATGGTGTTATTCATTGTTTTGACTTGTAAAATTGTGGCTTCTTTGAATTCCTTCATAGATTTAAGTTCTTCTTGAAGATACTCTATCACGTTCCATAATGTAGAAATGTTATCGTTTTCATGTGTTTCAGTTGTGGTGAGATGGTTCAGGCTGGATGGAATAGCGTTGCTTTCTTTTGTTGGAGACATTTCGCTGTTTTTTTTGTTTTTTTTTTTTTTGTCTGGGGCCTCTGGCCATGTGGAATTTTTTTGCTATCTTCTGGACTTGGGTCCAAAGGCAGAGCTTTGTTGTAGAATTCGAGTTGCCTTACTCCACCCCTATAAGGTGAGTCATTCAGCCCCGCCTCCTAGGTGGAGACCTAACTAATCCAGGTGGTGGAGCTGTGTACAATTAAGCTCTGATCCCCCACCAGAAGGGCCAGTAGTAGTACAAAAGTCCGATATACGACAGTTTCAAATATCTCACAGTTTGCCCAGGGTTGGTTCCTGTAGTGGGTAAATCTGCCCTTCAACCCCAATAGCCTTGCTGCTCCCGCGGCTTGGAAACTGGCCAGTGACGTCACAGCAGTGGGTTGCGATCTGCAGTCTGAAGGCACTTTGCAGCCAAGCTGCGCTCACTCACAAGGGTCGCAACCTTTCGCCAGATAGTTGGATCGTCTGTGGGAGACCTGGGGGGTGCCCAGCAAGGTGGGGATTATCTCTGCATGGGATCTGAATCTGCCCACTGGGTATTAGATTGGAACTTACCAGGAGCCTCTCCTGGTGGGGGATGGGAGATCCCGATTCCCAGGTCCAGCAGCTTCCTTGCGTGTCCGAGAGTGGGAAGAAGCCTCCTGCCCAGGGACCCTCAGTGGTCCCTGGGGAGCTGGGTGAGATTTAGAAGGGGTCGAGCTGTTTGTACAGCATCCTGCAACACTCACTGCCTTGTGACTGTTACCCCCGAAATCAAAATACTTCCCCGCAGGCCACCGCCATCTTGGACCCCCAGTTGAATTCTTTTATGAAGTTTATTATTGTCTTTTTAAATTTTTTGTACTATAGTTTATCTAGGTAATTCTCATTGGCAAATATTTCTACAAGTCTGGTAAGTTTGGAAAAGGAGATACGGTGTTGAACTTTCATATTGTATGTATTTCTGTGATGAGATTTGGGTATTTTGAACTACTTTTGTTATTTCTAAGTCTTAACAGAGAAGGTTGGGGCCAAAGAGAGGACATTTTGGAGTATTGGACTTATAGGTTTGATGTTGTTTGAGTGAAATGAGTCAGGTGGACAGAAAAGATGGGGCTGGTGTACAGGATGTGCCTATTATCTAAGCCTAGAATGTGGGAGTAAGTCTGGCTGGTTAAAATGGTTGGATATTTTGAGCAAAGGGTCTGTGGGTTTAGGGGTCGGGAGGAAGGTTCCTGGAAGAAGACTAGAAATTGTCAGATAAATAATTTTATTTTATATATTTTTCTTTTCTTTTTAATACATAGATCTTTTGATTTCTTCATGGTTAACTAAAAAGTGACATAGAAGATTCAAGTATATATGAAATACCAATATTGTTGTTTTGCTAAACTACATGGAGTGATAGCCCAAGAGAATATAACTCTCTTCATATATCTCCACACCCTGTTTAATAACTTCACTTTTGCATGCTTATATCCAATGAATGCAGAAATAATCTGGGTAGATTTATTAAAATGTACATAAAATATTTATTAGATAAACCTGAAAATCTTAAGGCAAAAGCCTTTATTATTTGAAGAAAACTCACCTGCTAAAGGTAAATATGAATTCTCTCTTTCAGATTGTGTGACAAATCAGAAATGTAGATATGACGTAAGAAAAAAAATATATATATATAATTTAGAAGAGAAAGGCCTGCATCTAGCAAGATGTGGGTATCTTCCTGAGAGATAAGGCAAGAAATGATCATAACCAAGAGTCCTTCTATAAGCTTAGCAGTGTCATAAATAACCAGTTCCTGAACATGTTCTTTTGAGGGTTCATAATGGAGTCATAGACAAAATCACCCATTATAACTAATGAGAGAAGACACGGATAAAAGCACAAATCCCAGAGTGGGTCCCAGGTGGCTGAGGAGCTACACAGAAGCCAGCTCTATTTCTAAAAGCACAAGACTCCCATAAGCTCTGTCCCCAATGACTTCTTCTTGTACATTTTAGCAGAACAGCAAAATAGAACTGAGAGAAGAGGAAGGCACAGACTGGTCAATAAAAACCATGGTTTTGCCCAAAAGGAATGGACAGTACAAGCAAGTCCACATGGTCAGGAAGATTTACTTGTCGCTTTTTGAAATTGATCATAAAATGTGTGTGTGTGTGTGGTGTGTATGGGTGGTGTGTGTGTGTGTGTGTGTGTGTGTGTGTGTGTGTGTGTGGCATGTGTGTGTGTGTAGTGTATGTTTTGTGTGTGTGTGTACATATGTACATATGTAGATGTATACATGTTTATTGGCCTTAATCTTGTGACAATCCTTCTGCATCAGCCTCTACTATGAGATTTATGGGTGGACACCATCATTCCTGGCCTAACTGTTTAATCTCTACGGGATACCTTGTGATATTTTAATACATGTGCATTGTTTATATCAGAGTAAACATCTACTCATTTAACATTTCTTTATGATAGAAACTAAATTTTATTGAATATACATTTATCTATGACAGTATGCTTTATGTTTATAATCAAAGAAACATTGCTATAAAAGTTTTTAAATTACTTCCAGTTTGTCAAAAGTTTAACTTGGACAATCAACCTTTGTAGTAACTTGATATACATATCAAGGAAAGTATATGTGGTCCCAATCCTGATGAAAATTTTAAAACAACATATAATATATAAAGATAGTATACATTCTTATATCTTGTAGATTTAATAAATGTTGACAGAAGTCAGAACTGTTATGAAAGCTATCTAGTTTCATTCTTCTCCATTTCTCCTGAGAAGTAATGAACCTTCTTGAAGTTGGCATTGGTGTAATATTTAAAAAAATATATTATCTATATTATTAGACATGTACTTGCTTGTGATTACTTTGTAATATTGTTTTGTAATTTGAAGTGATATTATACATATAAAATCCTTTATTTTATACTACACATTATTTTTCATGTGATGCATTTATTTATTAAACATCCTGGGAGCTACTCTGCTATAATATAGAAATATTGTCTCTGCCCTCAAGTCTATAGCCATAAACCATGGACACACCCATCATCTTCACTCTTTGCCCTCTGAAGTTTATATTCTGGTAGAGTGAACAAGTGGTGAGTATTGAGGAATATTGACTATTTGGCTTTCTTTTATGCATTCATTTGTATCTCCTTCAAGTCACGTGACACGTTGGTCAGGATTCTCTACAAGAATAGAACCACGGAGAACACACACACACACACACACACACACATACTCACACAAGACAGACGAGGAATTTATTAAGACAATTTATGTTAAAATAGCAATGATGACTGAATCAAACCAGAGAGGCTGCGAATCTAGTAGTTACTTGGTCCTTGAGGTTTAGTAGTTCTACAGCTGCTGTCTCCACTGGGAAGGCTGACTAGAGAGCTTATATTTGCTTATTCCACAGGCTGGGTCAGCAATCCTGATCTGTCTCTGAAAACTTGTAAAGTTCTTGCAGAGCTGCTAGTTCATAGTCAGAGATGGAAGCCTAGCAACACGGGTCTGATGTTAAGGAAGAAATCAGCAGTAACAACAGAATAAATCAAATGAGCGCATACTAAAATCATAATAATATCCTTACTTCATTTTAAAACTGAACTCTTTATCAAGCTCATTAATCATAGAGGTTAACTATGTGTACTGAATATTTATACTTTTCTGATTCAGGTCAATGCAAGTAAGTTCTATAAATATATGACTTATCTTTTTATTTTTGTAGTATATTTATTTATGATTTCCAAAATTGTCGGTATACACAATTATTGGAAAAAATAAATGATACATGAATTTTTTTCAGGTAATAATAGCTTTCCTACCTGAAATCTGTTGTGTCAAATAATCCATCAGTTAATCAGTAAAAATGAGCAATGAATTGATCAATGAAAAGATGAAATTGAGCATCTGAGACATGTTCTAAAAGTAGAATATCACTTAGCAGAGTTCTCTTGTGCAACAGAAAGCAAATAACCAGGAAAACTGGAGGAGTTATGTATAAATAGAGAATGCCATAGGCACGGTACAATACTGATTTACAGTAATACGTATTTGGCCTTCTGAAGCTGAACTGAGCTGTGTCCAAAGTTAAAAGGACAGAGTATATACTGAGATGAATTAAGCATCCAAAGTGAAAGGACACAGAGCACACTAAGATTGTTTCCATCACGTAGATTTCTAGGAGACTTAATAATAGGGACATCTAGAGGTAAGAAAGCTTACATGAAAGTTGGTCAGAAGGTAGCAAGGAGTAAGGATATTGTTGCCCCACCAGAAACAACTGGACCCTTCTCCAATTCTTATGTTTAAACCCTAGTCTCCAGTACGCAGAGAAATCCTACAGTTGCATGGAATAAACGGTGTCATAAAAGTTGTGGACACTAATATAACATAATTAGTATCCACTTTAGAAGAATAAGTAGCAACAGCAAGCTCCCATTCCCTCCACTGCCTCTATGCTCCCAGGAGATTTTTTGTCAAACATTGACTTTGTTCTCACTTCAGTCTTGGACTTCTGGACTCTGGAATATGAGCGTAGAAATTTGTGGTATTTAGGTAGTCTGTCTATGACATTGTTTGTTTTATGATGGTGAGAGCATATAGTAAGACATGGTGTAAGGAAAATGAGCTTTCTCCAAAAGACAGGTCTCAGCATGGACCATAAATCCAAGGAAATGTGAAACTTCTAGAGTTGTTTTGAAGAGAGCCGCTGCAAACACAGGCTAGGCTTTGCCAGAAACCAAAGCATAAAGAGACAAGTTTCCTATATTCTGAAATGATACTTCCAATTGATTATTATAGATAATTGTTATATTGGAATCTTGCATTTCATAACACCTAAATAAAAGTTTATAATATTTAAACAGCATTAATTAAAGTTTTTAATGCTCAAAAGTTATGTATCTTAAAAGTACAATGACTCACATTTTAACGAGGTATGTTTTTGAGATTTTCATACTGTGTTGTTAAATGACAAGATAGGGATTTCTGAGTATCCCCTCCAAGCATGTAATATATTGTAGGTAAAGATAGTTGTAGTTCCAATGAGAGAAAATTCTGCCAAAAATATTTTGACCATATTTTATTTTTTGCTTCTAATTTTTGAGGTCTATGAGATATCTTTATATATAGTAACTTTGGTAAAATTTTAACTTCTTCTTGTTCTGGTGAGAATTAAGCTTTGAGGAAAATTTTCAGACTCACTTTAGGCTTTTATCTAATACACATTCTGACAAAAAATATTTTTTTCTTTTCTTTTTTTTCACTACACAGAAGAGTGGTTTATTCCATTGATGGCATAGAAATAGTGTGCATATATTTGTGGAAATAAAGATTGTAGAATCCTCCTGGAAAATCTGTACAAGGGAGTGAATCAGGTCTCTTGGACACTGAAAGCTGTGGAAGAATTAGAGATACCCAGAGAAGAGTCATTGTTCTCAATCACAAGCTTCCTTCCTTGTTGAGTTTAGGGATGGCAGCTATCAAGTAGTACACAATTGTTCGTTGTTTTTTTTTTTTTCAGTCAGTGGTCATACATACTTGAAACTGAACACAGAGTGAAGCAGTAATAAAATAAAATTTATGTAAAATTCATAGGAATATTTGGAATTCAGTGTGCCAGAAGTAATGGATTTGTGGTGAATATGTAGCTGAATTTCCAGTGGTTGCAGAGAATTCAACTCACTTCATGCTCAGTGCCATAACGCTGTGTACAATGAGAAATAACTATGAATTAAATTTATCAGAAAAAATATTTTTTACCATAGTGATATCATCATGCCCTGAGTTCCAAACCTAATCTGTCAACAGCACTCTAATTTGGTTATGCCAATACGCTCTTGTTTAAATTTCCATTAGAGTTCACAAAACTCTTTTATATATGTTCATATCTCAGTATTTTTCCAGGAACCATCTCTTTGTAACAAGGTAACTTCTGTTGGTTTTAGCATCCCTGGGACACCACATGTGGGCATTCCATTTAAGTTATCTTAGAACAGAACTTTGAATGCAGTCTCTGAGTGTGCTTAAGAAACATGTCACAGTTTTTTAATCCATTCTTTGGTTGAGAACATCTGAGCTGTTTCCAGTTTCTAGCTATTACCAATAAGGCTTCTATGAACATAGATGAGGAAACTTCCTTGTGATTTGGTGAGGAATCATTTGGATGTATACCCAGAAGTGGTATGGCTGGGTCTTGAGGTAGAGCTACTCCAAGTTTTCTAAGATATCGCCAGACTGACCTCCATAGTGGTTGGTACATCTACACAATGGAATACTACTCAGCTATCAGAAACAATGAAATCATGCAATTTGCAGCCAAATGGAGGTAACTAGAGAAGCTCATCCTGAGTCAGCTAACCCAGAATCAGAAGGATGCACATGGCATCTATTAACATATACTCGGGTTTTAGCCATATAGTACAGGATAACTATACTACAACCAATGCACCAAAGGGAACATGAACATAGACTTTTTTTTCCTGTCAATGAGACACTTTGCCCTAGTGGTGCTGCCTTGTATGCCCCAGTGTAGGGGGACTGTTATGTAGGGACACTCCACTCCAGAGGAGTGCGATGGAAGAGATAGGGGGTAGAGGGTGGGAGGGTGGGACTGGGAGGGGTGGAAAGAGGACACTGTGATGGAGATTTAACCTGAAGTAATAAATACATATTTAAAAAAAAGAAACATGTCACTTAGCTGGTGGTTTCAGACTCACTTCTTTTTCATTTTTCAGCTTCCTGCATGGAATACTCTTAAGCTCTGTAGTTATAGAAGTGTGAGTCTTATCAATTTTCCATAGAGGTGTTTTTCTTACTTCAGAGTTTAGCTTTGATGATCAATAACAATTTAAATGCATCCATCTTCTATGATAAACATCATTGTACTTGAAGAGTTTAATATTTATGTCTCTTCCTCATAAATAACCATCAAAGTCAGGAGAGATATGAAGACTTAGGCAATAAATTTACTGTTGTTAAATTTAATGTTATTTTTATAGTATATAAAACTAAGGATTTTACACACTAAACAAGTAGAAAATAAAATAAAACAGGACAAAGTGTGAAAGAAAGGTTTAAATCTCATGTATAATGTGTAATATTGAATTTTAAAATGTTAGATTTTTTAAATGAACTTATTTCTGCAAAGCTAAACACTAGAGGAGGTAAAGGAAGGGCCTAGTGAAAGATAATGTGGATTGCTTTGTTTACCCATCAGAAACCCAAATGGATGGAAAACTATTCTGTTTCCTTTTTGGTTATTTTCACCTCTTGCTTTCAGTTGGAGACTCATCCTTGTTCTCTTTTAATTAAGTAGTACAGTTGTCATCAGTGCTTAAGGCTCACATGGCAACACACATTCCTTTATAAGCCTTTGGTTTGTATTGTAATTTATAGGTTACAGCAAATTTTTCTGGCACTGTTCAAAAACGCTATCAGGAGTCAAGACAGTAAAAATACTGAAGAGAGTACAGTCAGGGGACAAGAGCCAAATTTGTTAATGGAATATCTGTGTCTGACTTAGCTGGATGCGGGAGGAAGATGCAGTGAGCCACCTTAGGTTAACAGAACAGATGTCCCTCTCCAGGGGCTTCTGAGACGGAAAGTCTCCTGTGGCTGTAAAAATAAATATGATGATGTCAGAAGACACCAACCAAGCTTTCGCATATCCTCTTGTCTGTGACCCAGAACTTATGTGAGCCAAGTGGCGCAATGGAAATAGCCTTTTATCCTGTATTCTGGCCACATGCAATCAACTTTAAAGTTAGATTTCATTTAGTCCTTTCAATCTATTATAGTCTTATTTTTTCTTTGTTTCCATAACTTTCCAGGCTATGATAAAATTATCTGTTATTCTTTATGTATTAGAGAATAATTGGTGCCATTTTTGTTATAAATATTTTCTGAATTTCATTATTATGAAATGAAAGTCCATTGTATTTAATGATTTGACGTATAATTTAAAATATAAAGTATATCTCCCAGTAAAATTTGTAGCTATTTCATTTGTAGCAGTATTTTATTATCCTAAGAAAATGAATTCTAGCATTTTTCCTGATTTATATTAAGTCTAAGAAAGAAAACACAGTAACATGAGTTCCTAAAGTATGGAATGTAAGCAAATGGATATATTTCCCATAATATTCACCAATTTATAAAAATATTCAGCTTAAACAGAAGTGTTAACATCTCCTTGGTTGATAAACTCATCATGTGAGTAAGTGCCATAGAAACGATGCCTAATTATATTTAGGGATTTTCCTCTGTAGATTATTAGAGAGATCCCTCTCCAAGTATTGGGAGAATTATCATGAGAAATTTTGCACTAATTAAAATCCTATGAAAATAGTCAATTTTGATGTGGCAATTTATTTACAATTAAAGGCTAATGAAGATATTATCATCAGAACACATTGGCTAAACTGAGTTTTCTTCATGACTGAGTTTTTGTATTTACCATTTAGCCAATTTTAATCAAGATGATCATAGTATTTTATATACTTGTACTAGATACATTTAAAAATATTTATTTACATTTTTTATTTATTTGTCTGTGTGACTATATGCCATTTGGTAACCAAGGAAATCAGAAGAGGGCATCAGATCTCTTGAAACTGCAGTTTCAGAAAGTTTGTAAGCCTGATATAGTTGCTGGTAACTCAATTCTTCATTTAGAAGATCCAGCATAAAACAAAACAAAATTAAAATAAATAAATAAAGCATTACATAGATAGATGATAAGGGATCATACAGATCCCTTAGCAAATGTCTCAGTCATGGACTCTGTTTCCTGTTAGTGAGACACCTTACCCTAACTGGGATTAGCCTGCATGTGACTGGTGAACTGAGCAATGTGGAACTGAGTGTGGGGCAACTTTCCTCAGCTGAGGAGAAGAGTAAGAGGAGCAAGAGGGGGAAGAGAGTGAAAGAGTGGAAGGTTGGGATTGAGAGGGGAGGAGGGAGCAGGCTGCAATGGGGATGTAACTTGAATAGATAAATAAATGTTGAAAAAATAAATAAAATAGATGTAAATACAAGAAATATTAACTTTTAAAACATTGGGTAATAAATATTTAAATATTATCTATTATCTATCTATCTGTTTGTAGTTGTTTGTTTGTGTTTCACCACAAGTACTATTTCTCTAAATTTTCTTTCCTAAATATAGTGGCATGTGGGAGAGTTACCATCAAAGTCTGTTGTCTTCAGATGTAGATAATACAATTATTTTCCTCAGCCAATGGTTTTACGAGTTGTATTGGTTGTTTATGTACTCTCTACAGAAAAACAAACAAACAAAAAACGCTGCTGGCATTGGAAGGAGAAAGAACCATGGGGGCATACTGAAAGAACAAGGGCATAGAAACAAGAACTTCCCAAACATTGTGACACTCAATGAAGTTTAGTTAAATGAAACTTAACCTCCATGTTTATTTCTTCATCCATATAATTAAAAATTAACAGGATATTATTTTGAAGTAGTCTACTTTCATACAGTGTTTTCAGAATGACTCTCTGTTCTGGGAGGGAGTTGTGCTAACTAAATAGATCGCTTGTAAGTAGGATTGCAGCTCTGAGGCACAGCAATTGTTCTCTCAGCTATAAAAGGAGTTGAGCTGCTGATTGAAGGTTTTATCCTTTTTTAAACATGATGTGCTGCCTATTTTCCTGGGAGGACAAGGTAGAAGATCATTAGTGACAGTGCGTGACTCTTACAGCACTAAATAGAACATTATGGACAGAAGAAGAAATGTTGTCTTCTAGCAAGAGGTTCTTGTGTATTCACTAAAGCCTGGACAAGGTCTAATACAGAAAACGGAATAGAAGGAGCAGCAGCAAGGCATGCTGAACAGCTGCACAGACAAGTGGCTTAACCGTAGAAAGGTTCCACTCAACTATCTAGTCCTCCACAAAACTCAGCCACACTACATTTTGCAGCCTACATTTTATATTGGGGTTCAGACTTGACTGATCCCTGGCCAGCGGAATATAACCTAAGGTGAGGTGTACTTCCAAATTATGTGCCCAATGGGAGAAACACTTCCAGTTGCTATCCTGATCTTGTCATGCAGATTTCTGTGCCAGGCACTGATGACATACTTTGAAAAGGGAAGAGAACAACTTGTTGATAAATGCACCTGATTTTTCAGACAAGGTATACCTATCCATTATAAAACTCGCTTCATGTTTCTCATGGGCACAGACTAAACTTTCATAATATTAGGCATTAAGCATTTCTGTAGCTAATAATACATCCCATAAGATCTTGAAGCAACAAGGCAAGAATATATGAAATTGATAATTAGAATTTTGACCAAAGTATGCAAAATTCAAATATAAATATTTGAACCTCAAGGAAGGTTAGTTAAATGAAACTTAATGTCCACGTTGATTTCTTCATTCATAAAATTAAAAAGTTAGCAATATCTTCTTTCTTCTTTACTACCAGAGAGTGGATGTAACCTTACAAAGGCTTTAGACACAGGACTCTGAGTCAGAGCTAAAATGTGAATGCAGTGAGGATACTTATCAAGCAGACAGCAAAGTCTATCCATCTAATTTTCCCTTGTTTTCCTTATACTCCATTATTATCACTGATGGACTTACACCTACCTGAAAGTCAAAGGGGGTGTCATGTAGTGTGTTATTTTCTTAGTGTAAAAATATGGTCTAATGAACCCTATTATTGAAAAAACAAACAAAGCTACAATACTCACAGAACATTTCCTTGTCTTCCCTGTAGCATTCCCTTAATTTCACTCTACTTTACTTAGCCAACTTCAAGAGAGGAAAATTGAGTGTTCTTTTCAGTCATTTCTGAGTGGTCCTCCTCCTGTTACAGTGTAGGATCTGTTCTCATGGTTCTAATTCAGCTGCTTTACAGTATGGTGGAAATTCCAGTATTCCTTAAACTAAAGCTTTCACCAACCTTCAGCAGGACTGATCACTTCTTTTAGTTGTAAACTATTCAATGTGATTAGTATAAAATATCAGTTTGTATTCAGGATAGGTTTCTCTTCAGAACAGATCTCTCCCTGCCTTCTCTTATGCCAAGGCATTCAGATGCAAGGGGTTATAGCATAGACCTCTGACATTCAAGTTAGGGCTCTGGTATGCCTGAATGCTGACCTATCCAAGTTTTTCCTTTATTCTTTTCCTCAGTTCCTTTGATTTGTAAAATGGAGAGAATTAGAGTATGTTCTTTCTAGATTTGTTGTCGATGCCAAATAATAACCATGTTTGGCATATCCTAAAATTCCTATTAGTCCTGTTTTTGCTCTAAGTCACTTCCCATCACAAAGGATTGTTAGCTGTTTGTTGAATGGTCCAAGTGATGTTCACTTACATTGATTCCAAGCCCAGCTGACACTCTCTTCATATTCTTTCAAAAGCCCAAAATGCTTAGTTCTCCAATACCCTTTATCATTGTCCTTCCATCCAAACAGACTTTCTCTGACTATTTTATCTAAATCAGCAATTCACTTCAGGTTTTCAATGGTGTTCTATTCTTTCCCTACATGGCAAATGATAAACTTTGTTCTTTTGAAACAGAGACTTTCATCGTGTATGTTGTCTCTCATAAACTATTGTCTCTATTATCTTAAAGAGTATGTCATTCATTCCTCTAGAACCAATAGTGTACAGAATACATTGGCTTCTCAATAAATGTTATTGCATGAATGAATGAATGAGTGAATGAATGAATGGATGGATGGATGAATGAATGAAATATGTATGCTTTTACATCTGAGGTTATATCCAAAAGACTAAGCTGTCATTACAGACACAGGAAAAGGGGTGCAAAAGACTATGTTCCACATGAAAGCATTATAAAGCACAAACATCTAGTAAAAATTTGTGTTTACAGAGCAATGATGACAAACCATAAAGTATAGAGTTAAAGTTATTTCATTAATGTTCACAGAGTGTTTGATACATATAGAAATGACTTATGTATAAAACAAGTATAATTCATTGAATGGAAATTGTATGTGGTGCTGAGGACTAAACACTGAAAAATGTAGTTGCTTAATAAATACTGATTAATCATGTAATTAGTAGTTCCCTTGAAGTGTTCCTGTAGTTGTAATTGCTGCAAGTCTAAATTACTCTTTTCTATTCTGTCTTTTGATGGAAATAGTCCTGACAAGGAAAGTTGGCTTCAATTTATGGCCAAGCATAGCATTCTTGGATATTTTTGGATTTTACCAAAAATATTTATACTTTTATTTTTCACCTTCAGTGATTTACTATTCAACTGTGGTTCAAGAGGTTAGAAGCACCAATCTTAATATACAGATAATTGATGTCAAGGTCTTGAAAACAATGGTGTCAAGTCAAAGGTATAACAGAGGCTTGTCAGCTGTTAATTATATGCCATCTCTGACTATCATTCTAAACCTGTTTGACTGAGAGTATTCTATAGGCTAGATATTGCTTTAAGTGAGATTTTGGTGAGGTCATAGGGGAAAAAGGGGAGATAGGAGATGTGTCTCTGTAAGACACAAGGGACTTGTTCTTTCTGGTTTCCCAGAAAAAGGCCACAGCATGCAGATGGAAAACACAAAAATATTTCAAACATGCATGGTAAATATTAAATCACGTGGTAAACTAAGCCTTTAACACTTGCCCTGGCGTCTCTCAATGATGGACATTAATCTGTAAGGCAATAAAGCTCTCTCCTTTGCAAGTTGTTTTTAGTTAGTGTTTATCATAGTAACAGACAGCAAACTGGAACAGAAATTTGTACCAAGGAGTAAGACATTGCTGTGATAGATGTGAATTTAGGGTGGGGGAGGCATTTGTGGAATGATTTTCAAGATTTAGTCTGGAAAGTCCATTGAATACTCAAGGCTTAATGGGCTATTCTATGAGATACTGGAAGGATATTGAGAGGATGTAGATAATTAATTAAATTATTTCCAGTATTTACATTATAGCTAATTGATCATGGTGTTAATCCTTAACTAGTCTTTATAAATAAACACACAGACACCTGATGGATTTTGACAAGCATTAGCCTGGATGGTGTAATCTTTATGCATCTAAGCTAACTTATAATGTTATACTCAAATAAAACCCCAATATAAACATACATACCTTGAGATGGTATTCTCCATGCTATGCCAATGTTTCAGATAATGTGCAGATAAGATTCTTGTATCTAACCCATAGCTGGCTTGTCTCCTTCTTTCCTCCCTGGTGCTTCTTCTTCCCATAATCCATTCTGCTGACCCAAAAGCCTGTGCCCCTCAGCCCCGCCTACTTCTCTCTGCCCAATCCAAGCTGCAACATTTATTCAACCAATCAACTCCATATTGGGTAGAGCAAAGTTCACACAACAAAGGGTGGCAACCAGACTCTGGGGTAATTAGCAACAAAATACAAGCAGCTTTCAGGTTACCACAACAATGGAGGCCTGGTTTCTGAACTTTCAGAAGGAAGTTTGACAGTTGTTCAAAGTCTTTACTAAGGTTATCTGTATGATATTTTGTATTAAAAATCTGGATGCGAAATCTTTGTTTTATTGAACGAATAGTTTCTGTCTAGTTGGAGGTTAAAAAAAAAATGTCTGTGACAGAGAAGAAATCAGTATTGTTGAGGCCAAATCTTCTGGGAAGCTGTTCTCAGTATCAGCACACAGAAACTACTATCCAAAGTGGACCAAGCAAGGCTACATCTCAAACTATGAGCTGAATTTGATAATTTGTAAGAGTTTTCCACAAGGAATAGGAGTCATCAGAGTAGCTGAGACTTGGCAATATGTAGCAGAGTTAGATTCTCCCTGAATAAAATCCAGGGAGGATATGGTAAAGGGGCAGCACCAGTAGACCTTCAGCATATTGGAGATGCAAACCCTGTGAGATGTCTAGCAAGCAAGAAGAACTGAAAGTGTATAGGGAACTAGCCTGATTTTACTGAATAAGTTGGTTTTTGGTCCAGATGGAAGATCTAGAGAGGTGGGGCTGCCAAACCTTTAGATCCCAGAAAGAAATGAGTGAGTTCCAGATATCAAAGCTATGTACCTTGTGGGATCTTCATTCTGCTTTGATCTGATTGTAAGTGTCCTTGTTCTTTCTTCTTTGAATAAGAAAATACGTAATTTATTTTAGATTTCACACCAGCCTAGAGTGAGACTTTGGAGTTTTCCAGACAGTTTAGACTTTTAAATTATTGGAACCTTTAAAAGACTGTGATATTTTTAAAAGTGAAACTGTCTTATATTATGATATTATGATGAGATATTGAATCTAACAAATGAAAAGAGTATGGCTTAAAGTTCTGTGCCTGAATGTTAAAGTTGACAAGGGTTGGTATGTCATTTTTTAAATAAACTTCATACAAGCCTAGACATAACTGAGAAAAGGGACTCTCAATTGAAGAACTGTCTCCATATGACTGCCTTATGGGGATGTCTGTGGAACATTTTTATGATTAATAATGAATAGAAGATGGCCCAGCTCATTGTGGGTGAAGTCATCCCTGGACAGGTGGATCTGGGCTTATAAAAAAAGTTGGGGAGCAAGCCAGAGAAATCAAGCTATTAAGCAGCATTCCTCTGTGGTGTCTGCTTCATTCCCATTCTGTAAGTTCTTACCTTTATCTCTTGCTCTGGCTTCCTTCCATGATGCTCAATAATCTATAAGCCAAATAAACCCTTCCATTCCCAAGCTGGTTTTCATCAGTGTTTAATCACAGTGACAGAAAGCAAATCAGACACTTTTATAAGGAAAATGCCTTGATTGTGAATCTAGTCTTTAATGATCTGCTCTTTTCTGAAGGGAAATTGAGGAAGAGAGGATCTGGGGGAGAGGGGCTATGGAGGGTGACTTGGAGGAAAGGAGGGAGGGGAAACTGTATTCAGGTTGTAATATATTAGAGAAGAACAAATAAATATTAGATAGATAGATAGATAGATAGATAGATAGATAGATAGATAGATAGAT
>CAJQZJ010032546.1:5160609-5183202 GCA_907164525.1 Lophiomys imhausi
GATAGATAGATAGATAGATAGATAGATAGATAGATAGATAGATAGATGATAAGTGCCTTGAGATTGGGACAGCTTTCCAGCTGTGACTACAACAGTTCTCAAGAAAGATTAGGGATACAGGTCAATAAAGATATTCGTGCACAAGGACCAGAGTTTAGATCCTAGCCTCCTCATCAAACCAGATGGGAATAGTGACTCACTTGTCATCTCAATACCCACAAGGCAAAGATAATCCCTATGGTAAGCTTTCTAGGTAAATCAGCAAAATAAAATTTAGGGCCTCAGAGCAGAGAGTACCTCAGCAGGAAAAATGTGTGGAACAATTAAGAAAGACTCCTGACATCAACCTCAGACCTTTACACACATGTATCCGCATATGTATATATACAAGCACACACATATACATCTATTTCAAATATGCAGAGGACCTAGGTCAGACCCATAGAGATGCCCTGATTTCTGTAAGCCCACTTGAGTTCTTCTCAGTTGATTCTGTGGGCCCTGCTCTTGTGATGTCCATGATCCTTTAGCTATTCATTTCCTTCCTCGATCTCCAACTATTTTATTGGCTGTGGAACTCAGCATCTGTTCCTATTAGTTGCCTAATTTCTTAATTAGGTGATGATTATGCTAGACCAAGTCCCAGCACAACCTCCACACATGACAAACTGTAGGTCAGAGCTTTGTGTCTTGATTGGTATCCTAATATGTCCACTTGAGGCCTTGCCTGGTTACAAAGGATGTCTGGTTCAGGCTCTGTGCCTCACATTACTGGAACTCTTCACTTGTGTCAACCTCACAGAGTCTATGGAGTTTCCATTCCACTAGGTTTCTACTTCTCTCTCAAAATGCCTCCCAATTCAAGGTGTCTCTCCCAGTATTCTATCTTTCCATGTGCCTAAACTGATTCCTTCTGTTTCCATCTCCACTCATCCCCAGACCACCAATGAAATATATTCCATGCTGTTTTGCCAAGAAGAACTTTGTGCCTCTTGCCTTAAGCCTTCCTTGTTACTAAGCTTTTCTGGGTCTGTGTATTATGCCATGATTATCCTTTACTTTACAGCTAATGTCCATTTTTAAGTGTGTAAATACTATGTGTGTTTTTCTGGGCTTTGATTACCTCACTCAGGATGATTTTTAGTCTAGTTCCATCCACTTCTCAGCAAATTTTATGATGTCATTTTTAAAACAACTGGGTGAGATACTTCATTGAGTAAATGTAGTATATATAATATATGTAAATATAATAAATATTACATATATATTTTTCATTCCTCTATTGAGGGGCATTTAGTTTTTTTTTTCAATTTCTGGCTATTATGGTAAACTTCTTGTGAACATAGTTGAGCAAGTGTCATTGTGGTAGGATGGGTTATCATTTGGATATATGCCCAGTGTGTTACAGCTGGGTCTTGAGGTAGATCAATTCTCAATTATCTGTGAAACCACCATATCTATTTCCAAAGTGGTTGTACAAGTTGTCACTCCTACCACCAATGGAGCAGTGTTCCCCTTGCTCCACTGTTAGCATTAAGATGAGAAGATCTCCCATTCTCATGGATTGATAGGATCAACAATAAAAATGACCATCTTACCAAAACCAATATATGGATTCAAGGGAATGCCCACAAAAAGTTCAATGCAAAATTTTATAAACTTTGAATGCACAATGCTCAAATTCATTTGGAAAAACCAACAAACAAGAGCAACAGCAAAAACAAAAGCAAAAAACCAACGAATCAACCACCCAACAAGCAAACAAATAAAGAAACAATAGAATAGCTAAAATAATCCTATACACTAAAGGGACCTGCAGAATTATCATCATCCCTGATTTCAAGCTGTACTACTGAATAATAGTAATAAAAGTTGAATGGTATTGGTATAAAACAGACAGGATGAACAATGGAATTGAATCAAAGATATAGACTTAACTCTACATACCTATAAACACCTACTTTTTTTTTAATGAAGAAGCCATACATACACACTGGAAAAAAGAAAGCATCTTTAACAAAATGGCGCTGGTTTAACTAGTTATCAGTATGCGGAAGAATGCAAATATATCCATATCTATCACTCTATACAAAACTCAACTACAAATGGATCAAAGCACTCAATATTAATCAGAAACACTGAATCTTATAGAAAGTATTGTGGGGAATATCCTGGAACACAATGACCCCAGCAGATAACTTTCTGAAGAGAACATCAATAGTGTAGGTACTAAAATCAGCCATTAATAAATGGGTCTTTACGAAACTGAAAAGCTTCTATAAGGCAAAGGACACCACCAAAAGGATAAAATGGCAGCCTACATGTTGGGAAAATGTTTTCAAAAATTCCACATATGACCCAGTGCTACTTTCCAACATATGTAAGGAATTCAATGACCTAGAGATCAGCAAATTAAACAATCCAATTAAAAATAGGGTACAGATATAAACACAGAACTCTGAACAGAGAAATCTCAAATAGATGAGAAACTCTTACAGAAATGTTCAACATCTTTAGCCATCAGGGAAATACAAATCTAAACAATTTGGATATTCTGTCTTACACCTGTCAAAATGGCTAAGTTCAAAAACACAAGGAATTCTTGTTTTCTAATAAATTTTTTAAATTTAAAATTCCTTTTCAAATTTATATTGTTCATTGCATCTCTTTCTTATAATTTCCATTTGCCTTTTAATTTATCTATATCTGGTGTCCTTGTCAACAGTTTGCCACAAACTAGACTTTTTAATTTAAAATAGCTGAACTTTCTATTTATTTATTCTTTCAATAAACTTTGAATATTGGTGTGAATATGGACCTGGTCTTGAGGGAGATAGAGTAAAGTACATAAGCTGTAGCTTTAACATAATGAATAGTAAAGAAGAAAAAATTACCATTGGCTTGGTCTGAGATGTGTCTGAAACCAATCATAAGGTCAAACGGTTATTTACTCTTTACATGTGCATACCAGGATTGACTATCCTCCATGTCAGATCAGTCATATGGGCCAATAGATGCACAGCCCGGCTTGGTTTTGCTTCTTCATTGGTAAGAGCGTAGGCTATGGTGAAAAAGAGAACAGCAACTTGTGGTTTTCTGCTTCCTAAGGAAAGATCAAATATGCTGTACTAACACAAAACATATGATGGCTCTTAGAATCCTTAAGCTTAGAATTCTGAGGTCCCTCTTTCTTTGAAACTGCAGACTCTTTATGAACCATGGATGTGGATTCCAAATATTCCATGCAGAATTCTCCCTAAAGGCCCCAGTGCAACACAGCATGATCATCAAATGTCATGGTTTTTTTTTTCATTTTAATGTTTATTTATTACATCAGGTTACATCTTCATCACAGTGTCCTCTTTCCACCCCTCCCAGTTCCGCCCTCCCACCCTCTACTCTATCCCTTCCATCTCACTCCCCTGGAGTGGAGTGTCCCTACATATCAGTTCCCTGCCCCAGTTCATGCCAGCTCCCCTGCTGACAGTCACAGCATGCTTTTGTGAGCCCCTGAACTACTTCTATAGCAGAAGCCAGGGTTTCAATCTGAGTGTCCAGGCCAGCAAGCTATAGAAGCGATTGGCGAGAACTGTAGGAAATGATTGCAAGTTGATGGTGAGCATGTTTTTCCAGGCATATAGAAGGATTTTAGTAAAGCAGGTGCAATTACCACTCAGAAAGGAATCAGTATCCTCTTACCGAAATTAGAACACAAAATGAGCCAAGGTGGTGGACAAATTGCAGTGCATGGCCCTGCTGTGTCAGTGACCTATATTCACTTTCTAAACTTGGTATGTAGCTCTCTTTCTGGAGCTAGCGATTTTGTGGAAAGTGGCAGGAGAAAAAAAAATACATTCAAGGGAGAACCAAAAAGCATTAAACCTTAACATACTCAAAAGGTAATTTGGGTAGAAGAAATCAGCCTCTGTCATTTAATTTTTTTCATACTCACAGAAGTCAAATGCACAAGATTGTGGATGAGGAACAGGAGGTCCCAGAAGAACAGGAAACTCAGGACAGCTAGGAGGTGGAATGCCGTTAAGTATGGATAGGCAGAGCATCTACATATTCAACATAGAAAATGGAATGTCAGGTCTCCAAGGCGTCTACTTACATAATTTTGACTAGAATGGCTTGAATAAATTGAAGGTCAAAAAAAAAAAACCTCCAAAAGCTGATCTTTACCTAATTTAAATTGTAAATGGAGCTAAGTAATTGATTGGTTTTTTTTAATGAGAGTGAGATTTAACTGCAAGAAATGATTAGCATAAAATGACTTCTGCCTCTTACATATGTTCTTTCTGTCTGCAACATTGTCTTTCCCAGTTTTTAATTTGGAGGGATAGACTCATAACTAATATGAATGTATACAAAGAAATTTAAAGAGAAAACACAGAGAAACAGATCTTCAAGTTCATATCCTATTGAAAACATTTTTTAAAATGTACTGATACAGAAAATTAAAGTATGAATTTCTAACATCTAAAAATAATACACATATATAGATGCTATTCTAATCTATTTTCCAGAACATGGAATAGGATTGCAATTTACATAATAAATAATTCCATTCTATTTAATAAATATTTAATAAGCACAAATAGAGAACAGTTTAAAAGCTATTTAAAAATTCTCTTTCTTGGACACTGCCTCCAATAAAACCTCCATAAGAATAAAAATATAATCAGAGATGTGAACAAAATAAGGGTGTTCTTGAGCAGTATGAAGAATTAAAAATATTATTTTCAGAACACACCTTTTGGAGACTAAGTAGTAAGTTTTGATAGAATAGAATTATACCCAAGATTTTACATGCACTGAGAAGGTAGAGTTGAAAGAAATAAAACATGTTAAATACCATAGAAGAAACACAGCTTAAGAGCAGAAACTGATTTCCACAGTGGTTGCACAAGTTTGCAGTCCCACCAGCAATGGGAGAGTGTTCCCCTTTCTCCACATCCTCACCAGCATGTGCTATCATTTGAGTTTTTGACCTTAGCCATTCTGACAGGTAGAGATGGAATCTCAGAGTTGTTTTAAGTTGCATTTCCCTGATGACCAAAGATGTTGAACATTTCCTCAAATGCCTCTTGGCCTTTAGAGATTCCTCTTCTGTGAATTCTCGGTTTAGCTCTGTACCCCATTTATTTATTTGTTTATTTATTTATGTTTATTTATTTATTTATTTATTTATTTATTTATTATTTATTTATTTTGCTAGAAGAGAAGTTGATAAGTCTATGTTTTTTTTCTTTATTTTTTATTTCAAGTTACATCTCAATCGCAGTCCCCTCCCTATTCCCCCCTCCAGTCCCACCCTCCCACCATCAACCCCCCATCCTCTTCCCTTTTTTTTTTAAATTTAAGGTATATCTTATTTCCCCCTACAGTTTCCCCTTTCAGTCCAACAAATGGCTCTTTCTCTTATAATAATAAATACAATAAAAAACAACAGAGGTAATTAGGCCACAGTTATGAGGGTTATATGGCTTAGTGTACATTCCCAATGTCCAGTTCATATGTATTTGGCACCTGACTTTAACATTCTACAATCTAACCGTCTCCATGAGTTTAAAGTTCTATATCTAACTCAACATCCATACTAACTTGCCACACAATTTTAAAAGCATCTTCTTATATCTATAACACTCTCTTGACTCCTACACAACTCAAAATGTAATTATGAGCCTCCAGCTATCTGTTCTTCAACCACTTCAGAGACCTGAGAGGGATAAATATATCTGATTTTATAGGAAGTACAGGGCCTGCAGCTTCCAAAACTAAGAAATGACATACCAGTGGCTGCCTGGACAGTTCTGTACCCCATTTATTGATGGGGTTATTTGATTTTTTTGGTGTTTAATTTCTTCAGTTCTTTATATATTTTGGATATTAGCCCTCTGTCAGATGTTGGGTTGGTGAAGATCCTGCCCCAGTCTGTAGGCTGCCGTTTTTTGTTTTTTGTTTTTTTTTTTTTTTTCCCTAAGGACAGTGTCCTTTGCCTTACAGAAGCTTTTCAATTTTATAAGGTCCCATTTATTTATTGTTTGTTTTAGTGCCTGAGCTATTGGTGTTCTATTCAAGAAGTTGCTACCAGTGTCAATGAGTTCAAGGCTTTTCCCCACTTTTTATTCTATTAATGTTAGTGTGTCTGGATTTATGTTGAGGTCCTTGATCCACTTAGACTTAAGTTTTGTACAGGGTGAGAAGCATGGATCTATGTGCATTCTTCTACATGTTGACATCCAGTTAGACCAGCACCATTTATTGAAGATGCTTTCCTTTTTCCCTTGTATGCTTTTGGTTTCTTTGTCAAAATTTAAGTGACCGTAGGTGTGTGGGTTTATTTCTGGGTCTTCAATTCGATTCCATTGGTCAACTTGTCTGTTTCTACACCAGCACCATGCTGTTTTTATTACTATTGTCCTGTAGTACATCTTGAAATCCAGGATGGTGATACCTCCAGTTGTTCTGTTATTGTACATGACTTATGTAGCTATTCTGGGTCTTTTGTTATTTCATATGAAGTTGAGAATTGTTTTTTCCAGATCTGTAAAAAGTTGAGTTGGTATATGGATAGGAATAGCACTGAATTTATATATTGCTTTTGGTAAGATGGCCATTTTTATTATGTTGATCCTACCTATCCATGAGCAAGGGAAATATTTCAATCTTCTGATATCTTCTTCAATTTCTTTCTTAAGGGACTTGAAGTTCTTATCATACAGGTATTTCACTTGCTTGGTTAGAGTTACCCCCATCATTTGAGAAGAATACACCTTTAATCATTGGGATAAGACACTAGAGACCGAAACAGGCAGATCTCAGAGCTCCAGGACAGACTGACACAAAACAAGCTCTAAATAGAGAAAAAGTTAGATCCAGGTGTGGTGGAGCATATCTTTAATACCATCATTTGGGAAACACATGTCTTTGATCCCAATACTTAGAATGCAGAGACAGGCACATAGGATTTGGAAGGACTTAAGTATAAAAGCTACTTACAAAAAGCATGCTAAAATTCAAACAAATTTTCCTTTGAGATCTCAAAATATATACACTAACGGTTAGTCTAACTCCATAATATCAAAATAATTTCTTCTTTAATCCTAATTGAAAGATAATACTTTATATATTGATACAAAATCAAATTTGCTCCAGGAAAAATATTACCTGACCCCCACCCCGCAAAAAAAGGTAATTGTCCCAGAATTGGGATTAGGGCAATGATCTTATCTTTCCAGCAGGTTTAAAGCATCCATTAAAGGAATCCAGGGAAAACTGGACAATGGAAACCTCAGAAGAAAACAGATCAGACACCAGAGAAGAAAAGTAGCCCAGACTATCCAGCCTTGCAGACTTCCTCAATAGATGTTTCCTCAAAAATCTACAACCACAACAATTCAAAATCACTAAGATTGTTGAGCTCCACAGACTGCTCCAGCCAGAACTTCAGTAAAGCCCTGAAGATCAGCTTCTGTCTAAGAACTTCTTAGAACGTCTAAATAGCTGAGCACAAAAGGACTGAACATCAAATGATTCTATTAATATTTTTAACTATTTTTCCATTCATATTTGGGCCCCAAACAGGTTTACTACGTCTCAAATCAGCAGGAAGTCATTTTAAGAGAGCGACATCCCATCCCCAGAAGCTGGGGAGGGGTTTCCCCCCTCTTTGGCCATTTGATGGATAATATAAAATCTTGTTATTTAGGAGAAGAAACTACAAGCTGTTAAATAGTCTTGTTTAATGTTTTGGAGGTTAGACCCAGGTACTTCTTTCTATTTCTTTTCTGTATCCTTCTTTCTCTCCAATGTAGGAATGAGCAGACTTGAGAAAAAATTGGACATAGACATAGTATAGGAAAGATCAAGAAAAAAAGACAGATCATTGAATATGCCCTTATACCTTTGTATATGGATACAAAAATAATATTATATTTGGCTAAATTGGTATTGATCTTTGTATATTAATACAAAATTAAGACTGTATTGGGCTACATCAGTATTGACATTTGTATATTAATACAAAATTAAGATTGTATTTGGCCACAATGGTATTGACCCTTGTATATTGATGCAAAATCACAATTTTATTGGGCTACATAGGTATTTATCTTTGTATATTGATACAAAATTAAGATTATATTTGGCCACATTGGTATTGATCTTTGTATATTGATATAAAATTAAGGGTAACACTTTTTAAAGGTATTGTACCTAGTAATGCTTAAAAATGAAATGTGAAGTTTTGGCCTTTTGCTACCAACCATCATAAACTGTTTAGGATAATTAAGAAATGCAAACTAATAGTCATGCAAGCGTGTCACAGTTATTTTCTAACCTAATCATAAATCAAGTTGCTAAGAGACAAGCAACATTTGCTTATCTAAATATAAGAGATAGATAGGACGTCTTCAAAAACCTCAAGAGATCTGCAGAATATGGCATTCAAAGATGTTTTCTTAACTTAAGATTTTTTTAATATCGAGACATGTCAGCTCCTGACAGCACCCCCTATTCTACTCCAAGTAGAAGATGAGCATCAAAGAATCTCCAGTGGGAGATGGTTGAATTAGTGGCAAGCCTATCTCTTGGCAAGAAAAACCCCTTGCATCAACTGTAGACAGACTGCTGTCCAAAAAGGACAAAACCTGGAAGCAGGTAAGTCAACAGCCTAGCTCTGACAAGACAGGGTAGGTAAGTCCTTCATAATTCCTGCTCGACAATCAATGTCTGTTAGAGAAATGAGGTCAAATGGCTGAAGATTGATGCTGGAATGTATGGAGAGAAAATGGGAACTGTCCAGGCAGCCACTGGTATGTCATTTCTTAGTTTTAGAAGCTGCGGGCCCTGCAATTCCTATATAATCAGATATATTTATCCCTCTCAGGTCTCTGAGGTGGTTGAAAAATAGATAGCTAGAGTCTCATAGTTAAATTTTGAGTTGTTTAGGAATCAAGAAGGTATTCTGGATCTAAGAAAATGTATTTAAAATTGTGATGCAAGTTAGTATGAAAGCTGAGTTAGATATAGAGCTTTAAACTCATGGAGATGGTTAGATAGTAAAATGTTAAAGTCAGGTGCCAAATACATATGGACTGGACATTGGGAATGTATGCTAAGCCATATAACTCTCATAATTGTGGCCTATATATTTCTGTTGTTTTGTATTGTATTTATTGTTGAAAGAGAAAGAACCAATATTTGGACTGAAAAGGGGAGCTGTTGGGTGGAAAAAGATATACCTTAAACTTAAAAAAAAAAGGGAAGAGGATTGAGGGTTGAGGGGGAAGAAGGTGGGAGGGTGGGATTGGAGGAGGGAGTAGGGAGGGGATTGTGATTGAGATGTAACTTGAAGAAATAAAACATAAATTATAAAGAAATAAGAGATCAGAAACTGGAAAACTATTTAAGCAATTTAGCTGCTAAAGTATTTGTGGAGCTACAAATGGGCACTTAAACTTAGGGATGTTGAAAATCTATAATATATATATATATATATATATATATATTGAAGGAATGCCTAAAGAGCAAGTAGTGAGAGCAGAAGATCTGAGCACATATATGTAGCCAATGGTAGGTGTTGCCCAATTTGATAAAGGTTCTGTGCTTGATTATCTTCCACACAGAAACTTCAGAGATTGTGTGAGTGTGCTTGTGTGTGTGTGTGTGTGTGTGTGTATTTGTGTGTGTTCATGTAGTAGCTCTACTTTTGTTGTTTACTTATATTTAAGGATGAGGCTTGGATATGTGAATATATAGAGAAAGCAGATGGTAGAAATGATGGAAAAAGGAGATATTATTATATATGAAAAGAAAAATAGAAATAAATAAGGTCTTGGAGGAGCCAAGATGCAAGGTTACCAAAATCATAGTTGACATCGCTTTGTTCTGGGGTACATATTCTTTGCTGAGTCTTGGGCACATAAGAAGAGAGTGGACTTGTTCACACAGTAATCTATCCTCTGTACTGGTGAAGGTACTAAGTAAACTTAAAAGTCCAGATGGGGAGAAGACTAAAGAGACTTAAGATAGTGAAACTAGTTAGATTAATGTTAGCTTTTCCCCACTATTAATTATAGTTCTACATTCTTCCTTGGGACATGTTGTAAAAGTATGTTTGATTTTTCAAGTTTTCCTCAACTTTTAAAAATCTTCCATGTTATCTTTATTTGCTTTATTAGTATAAATAAGTGCTGTATGTAGAAAATATATTTGATTGAGTTTTGTAAGAAATTCCCTCAAAATTTCAAGAGAAAAGAGAAAAAGTAAGATGTTATGATTTATTGCTTATCTCAGAGGGAAAAACTAAATAATAATCTGAATAAAAATGAGAAAAATCAAACTAATGGGATATTTAAATAATTTAAACATATTCTCAAAAACTTGCCTATGGTGTATTATAACTTTCTGAGTAGTAGTTTTAAGAATTTATATTGTTTATGTATAGGCAACACCACTCAATTAAATACTGTTACTTAGAGCTTAGGTACATTTATATCTAACCAAAAAAGCAATACCAAAGAGTAACATTTCTTCAAAAACCTCATTATGAGAAAAAAATTCAGAGTTTGGTTTATAGTAAACTCATCTATCAAAATATTTATAGTTTATGTTAAACAATTCAAATATTTGTTATTATGAATAAAAAATGTTATCCTTATGTAATATATAGCTATTAATATAGGCTAATTAGTAAAGGTAATTATTTAAGATTTTGCATGAGGCTAGAGAAATGGATCAATGTTAAAGGGACTTGCTGCTCTTGCAGAGGACCTGGGTTTAGTTCTCAGCACACACATCAGGATGCTCACAACCAATTTGTAACTCCAAATGCAGGAGATCTAACCCTTTTTCTAGTTTCCATGGATATCCACATTCACGTGCATACACACACAGAGAGAGGGAGAGAGAGATAAAATAAAACTTTTTAAATATTTAAAATACTTAGAATAGACAAAATACATAGTTTTGTTGCCATTGTTTGCTTTTTTGGAACAGGTTTTGCTATGAAGCCTATGCTGATCTAAAATGCACATTATAGTTCTGCTTGGCCTTAAACTAATATATCTCCCACCTTTTGAGAGGACTATAGATAGACACATGTGTAGAAAAACATAATTAATTAAATTATTTTGGATGCCATTTGTAGAAATAATTAAATTGTTTAAGAGTATTTATATTATATTTAAATGGTTCGGTTCAGCAGCGGTTAATCCTTAATTCGCCATTATAAATGAATACACACAGACACCACGTGGATCTTAACAAGCCTTGGCCTGAATTGAGCAATCTTGGCCCATATAAGCTAGCTCTTAATTCTATTACTCAAATATGACCCCATGTATACACATGTCCCCTTGGACTGCCATTCTCCATGCAAGGCTGATGTTCCTGGCCATGTGGAATGAGGTTCTTTTTCTAACCCATGGTATGTGTCCTCTTTCTTCCTGTTCCTGGCTGGAATGAATTAATCCTCTGTCTAAAGTACAGGCTTCCTGTTCTAATCTCAGAAAGTCCCACCTATCTCTGTCTTTGCCCAAATTAAGGCCTCAGCAATTATTTAATCAATCAGAGTCGATTAAGTAACAGACAGCAAACAGGACCAATTAATTAACATTTAGAATGCTTAACACAACCCCATCACACACGATGTTTGTAACTTGTCCTTTAGCCCTCTATCTGCCCATTCACCACCTACTTCATGTTTAAATGATTAGCATATTATTTTGAAATATGTATGTTTTCTTCCTCAAGAAAATGTTTGTCAAACATTTTGTTAAAGTGTAATAAACTCACTCACTAATTGACAGAGAGATTACCTCACATATGTGATGCTATTCTACAGTTGTGATTGAGAGGCAAGAAGTCAGGCATGGAGAATGAAATGAGGGTCAAATGATGACAAATGAGGGCAAAATGATGCCAGCATATGTTCTCAAAAGTAATGAAAGTACATGTGCATATATGGTCAGTGCATATCTCAAGCTTCTGAACTGTTAAAATTTTGTGAGAAAAGTTTATTTCTTTAAAAAACTTTAGAAGAGGGCTGGAGAGCTGGCTCAGTGGTCAAGAGCAATGGCTGATCTTCCATAGGATCTGGGTTCCATTCCTAACACTTAGATGGTGTCTCACAGCCATCTGAAACTTCAGTTCCAAGTAATCAGATGCTTTCTCTGGCCTCCATGGGCATCAGTCAGCACATCTAAATTAAAATCTAAACAAAATTTAAATATAAAAGCTTTTAGAGGGTCTATGAAGATGGCTCAGTGCACAAGAACACTTACTGAGTTCAAGTCCAGAGAATTTGTGTAAAAAGTTGTGTTTTGCACTACATGACCTATAAATAACTCTAGGATTTTAGGGGGGTAGAAACAGAGGTTCTACTGGGGTTTGCTGACTAACAGTTAATCAGCCTTGCTCATAATGAAGTCGGGGGGTTTTGTTGTTGTCATCTTTTTTTTTCTGAAAATTTTGTTCATAATATCTCTGATCATTTTAGGATCAATTAGCAATATAGTTCTGTTCAATTATTCTCAAAATCTACTTGGTAATGTTTCTTCCAGAATTTTAGTTGTTAGATAAAACTTTGGATAAAGAATGCATCTGTTTAAAATAATCCCAAAAGTTTTATAGTTCATAATTTTGAAGATCAAGTAAAAATTATTCTTGTGATAGAGTGTGTATGGTTTCCCTGGGCATTAAGATGGTTGCTGCTAGTGATAGGTGAGACAGGATCAGGGAAAAGAGATGCTTTTCCACAAACAATGGTCTTGTGTACAGCAAAGCATGCCAGTCAAAGGATAAAGTTGAAAACAAAGTTCCAGGATCAGACAACTGGGAATGAGGCTGGGTGTTGCTGCGCTGTTTGTGTAGAAACATTACTCTTTTTTAAATTATTATTATCCTGAGCACAGTATTTAACCTTACTTAACCACAAAAGTATTATATGTAGAATGTAGGTAGATTCCGACCTCATTTGATTTATAATTTTTTCTCAGCATTTTAATTTATAAATATTGTATTTATTTATTTCAAAATATGGAAACAAATATTCATTTATACATGCACATGTTTTGTCAAATGTAAAGAAAAATAGTTTTATTGTCATGCTATAATAAATACTCTTTCAAAAGGCTTCTAAAGAGAAACACTCACCCTATAGATTTTCCTTTGAAAAGTTTCTGTTTTCTATGTTGTAAACATAAGTTCAAAACCCAGTGTTTACTAACAGGAATTAAAACTAGCTTATTGGTCCAGGATCTGAAAGTGTTCCTTTCTAAGTAATTTTTACTGACCTTAGCTCTAACTGTTAATCATTTTAACTGGCTTTCATGTTAACTAAAAGAAAAGCAAGTGAATAGATGCCATATGCAGATATCTATACTACAACCAAGGCACCAAAGGGAACATGGACATATACTATTTTTTTGTCTTGTTTTGATTTGTGTGTGTGTGTGGTTTTTGTTTTGTTTTGTTTTGTTTTTTGTTTTGTTTTTTTTTTTTGTTTTTTTTTTTTTTTTTTTTAGTTTTCTCTCCCTGGCATGAGACCCTTTTCACTGGTGATACTGCCTTGTAGGCCCCCAGTGTACAAGGAGGCTTTTGGCCTTCATATGACTTCTGAACCAGTGCGGGGGACTGTTATTTAGGAACACTCTACTCCAGAGGAGTGGGCTGGAAGGGTTAGGGGGTAGAGGGTGGGAGGGAGGGGCTGGGAAGTGGGGGAAAGAGGACAATATGATAGAGATGTAACCTGAAGCAACAAATAAATAAATTTTAAAAAAGAAAAGAAAAGCAAGCAATCAAACAAACAACAAGAAACAAAGCACTTAAGTCTGACTGTTCAAAATGAAACTCTACAAAGCTTGTTCCTGCAGAGAACCCACAAATTGAATCCAAGAAGCTCTTTACAAGTTTTAATGAGCCACCTGCCTCGAGCAATAAAAACCAGAGAGAAAGGAAAAGAAATGAGTAGAACAGCAAGAAGTAACTTCCAGCCTTGTGCAGCAGGGTCTCTATTACACTCATCTTTTGTATACAGTCACCTGCATTTCAGGAAACATGAAGTTAGCTCTTGGGTTGGAAAAATATTCAGTTATTCCTTTAAACATTATAACTTACTGTTTCTTGTATCTATCTGTATCTTAAACAGCTACAGACAGTGCAAATTATATTTTGGTTTTTCATTAATTGTTAAATGTGATTCAGTTTACTGACAAATAACTGAGTACAGTGGAACAGACTTGTGACTTCAGCCCTTGGGAGACAGAGACAGGAGCATTGAGAGTGTAAGGCCCACCTAGGATATCTAAGGATGCCCCTTATAAAAGACATAAAAAAGAAAAACATAAATATATAATCCATAAAATATAAAATAATCAGATACACTGACTATCTGATATTTCTTTTTATTTGCTATACATGAAAGACAACATTTGACTAAAATTTCACTGACCATTTTAAAACAGGAAAAGTAAAGGGAGAGTGCAGGCTTGTCTCCTGCAATGATGATTCCTCCTTTTTCTCTAGAGATAGCACTTGGTGTTTTTTATCTCCATGCCAGGCTTGTGTAAGCAACTTTCTCATCTGTCTCCATTTCCACCATGATATGAATCTTTTAAAACCTCACATATGTTTTCACTGAGTTGAACAACTTGAAGTCCCTCATGGTACAAACTGGTATATTTATTATTTCCTTTAACCTAGAGCTACCACCAATGAATTGAAAACAATTTCTCGCTAATATAGGTGGCAAGATTTATTGGAATATTTTTCATGTTATTTTATTGCTTTTGACTTTGTTATGTTTCTCATTGGCTTGTTTTTAGATGAAAAATATTACAGGATGTGGGAACTCTTTGTTTTTAAGTTTGATAATGTTGGGGAGAAATTAAAAATCATAGAACTGTTAGATGCTTAGGTGTCAAGATAGTCTAAGCTAGGTGAGTAACCAAAAAGCCAGATAAAACAGAAGAAAATATGTTACAGATTATAGCAGGATTTACAGAATGTGTTTTATTTATACTATTCAATTTAAAGAACCTGAGTAAAACTGAGAAATCTGTGTTATCTCAGATAGATGTTTCACCAAAATAGACTTGTGAACATAAATTTCCTTTGTTTATGAGTTAATAAGTTAACCTTTATAGGATGTGGGAAATGAACAACCACAAGACAATAATAAAATCAACTGATTTTATAGGCTGAGTGATTTCTGGCAGTCAGGGTGATGGTAGGTCAGAAAATCTACATCTGTAAGCCTGTTCTACATGAATTTGTTTTGAGGACCTTGGTATGTCCCCAGTTCTGTGAGTGGAATACAAAAAGGAATAACTGCCTGGATGAGGCACATGGAAATGTTTATTCACATCTGATCATGTGTAGACCCATTCTGAGATTTCTTAAAGAAATAGCACAGGGAAAACACAGAGAGAAAAGAAGGGAAAGGAAAGGAAGAAATGAGAAGGGACAGAAGTGGCAAAAACCTGAAGGTAGAGAGTTCCATGTGTAACTGCTAACACTGAAAGGACCTAGTTAAACACTTACAATGGATCTGAATCATCAAATGAAATAGAAACCATTCCCTAGTAATAAATTACCTGCTTAGTAACCCTTTTCTTCACATACCATTTCTCTTGTACTTTGGTTTTATATAGATCAGACAGGACTAGGCTAATCAGAAGATGACTTCAGTAAAGATAAGTGTGAATGAACTATTGAAGAACTTCTACCTGCTACATAAGGGTGATTAAATGGAGTTTACCATAAATGTATTTTCTATGAACAATATCTGTATACTCATTTCATAAGAAATCACCTTCTATAATATAATAATATGCCATGCTTAAATTTGAATCTTAAATTGTTAATGGCAATTTACAGTTCAGGTCTCTCTGAGGTAGCTTTGATTTGTGTTTCTTAAACAAAAGGTAAAAAAATACATATCGGTACATATATCTAGATAAGGATACATGTATATAGATTGAAGAGATATATTATATATATGTATATAGATTGAGGAGATATATGAATAGGCAGATAGACAGACAGATGATCGATAGATAAATAGATAGATAGATAGATAGGTATGATTGTGGATTAAGGGTTTATTGCAATTAAAGCATTCAAGATTTTATAGATTAAGCATTTTTGTAGTGAAGAAAATAGGGTGCATTAAAATTCATAGTTTCATCACGTTATTTTTACATATGCAGAAAGATCAACTTGTAAAACTATAAAGTAAAATAATTTTGTGTCAAGGAACTTACATACTAAAAGATAAAATCCTTGAAGACATGCAGTGCCCTTATTTGAATGGGAATATGGTAAATACGCACAGAAAAGTCAACCTGCCTGCTCCTCTGGCACAAGGCTGTGATAGGGCTCTGTGTTTTAAAATAGCCTGGGGTCTGGCTCCTTCACTCCATTCTTACAGTTTTAGTCCTGCATATTCACTACTTTTATTCTGCCTTCTATGTTCATTTTCAAAATTATAAACCTGGATTTTTCATCACCAATTCAATCATCTGTGGCATGCATGGGCCAGGTAGGTGAAAAAGGTGTATAGAATCAACTAAAAATGAGGAGGTCCTGGAACCTCATCCTTTTAACCAACAAAATAAAGAAATATGAGAAGGAAATATAATGTATACTCACTTTCCCATCCTTACCAAAATAGCTTTGTAGCTGAAGCGTCAGAATGCTAAACCACTTACTAAAGTCCCCCAGCAAGTTAATTAAGAACTGCAGTTTTCTTTGCATGTGTGAAGGGATCTGAGGGAGAATTGTAGCTGGTAAAAGCAAAGAGCTTAGAACTCATAGACGCTGTACAGTGCAGCACAACTTTCAAATTAATCAGGAAAGAAAATAAACAAAACAAAACAAAACAAAATGCCATTCCCTCAGTGCTTCCAGCCTTTTGAGTTCAAGCTCAATACTATTTTAATGAAATCTCATTTCTCAGAGGTTAACAATATAATCAAGCAGTATTCACTTCTGTGATATTTCCATTCTGTTTCCACCATTAGAATTTTAAACTGTACAGTTTAAGCCTAACATAATGTAGTGTATTTCCAATATCCCAAATTTTCTAGGAACAAAGAATAAGGTCTATATAAGGTCATTTAATTCTCATTCTTTTGGCTTTGTAATGTACAATAGCCTCCTCTGGTGTTAGAATACTCAGTGGATACAGGGTTCTGATGACTGTGATACAGAGAAAGTCTTCAGGTAGAGAAAAGATATTCCCAGCAGTGAAACAGCGAGAACAAATAAGCCATTAGCACACTTACCACACTGGGATCCCATTTTCAGGTGAAGGACCTTGTTAATGAAAATGACAGTGGAATGACAACCATGATTTAAATAGAATCCTTCTAAAATATATTCTAAAATTACTTTCTATATAAAAATGTCCGTTTTCCATAACCTATTAAAATGTCTTAATGAACATGATATTGAAATGGAAGACAGCCATTATATTATATGAGGAATTTGTATTAATAGTATTTTTAAAAGATATTAGTCTCTTGACTCTTGGAATCTGTAAGAAATTTCATGTATGTTTTTCTAGATTTAGGATGATACTGATCACTTCTTCCTAATTTATATTCTACAGGGAGGAAAATCCAAAAATGATTATAAAAATGGTGGCTTTGCACACGTACTTTCTATCAAATTAACATGCAGAAACAAACTTCTCTCACTGTCTAAACTATTGTAAATTTGGCAGGTTTGGGTCTGGAGAACTTCCCAGTCCTGACGAAACCACAAAATATACTATTGGAAGAGTATTTACAACAAGCCAGGCTTCCAGCTAATGCTGCATGTACATTAACCCATTTGTAATGCACAATAGCCTCATAAGGTCAAAACTAATATCCATCTCATAGTTAATATGAGGAAACTGAGGCAGAGAGACTAAATCACAGCATCATTTATCTAAGAAGTGACATAACTGTGATTACAGTTCAGGGAGTCTGACTGTCATGTACTAGGAAACTCCAATGATCAACCTCCTGACAAAAAGCAGGGTCCACTCTCCAAGTTGCTGCCTGCTCCCAGGTGTTTATGACATAGCAAAAGCCAAGAATTCAGCAGTGTGTGAATTTTGAAATCCTCAGTACTAGAGTTCGGATGCACTATATAAAAATACTTCCAGCCTGCAACCCAGTACTCAGAAGGCATAGGCCTGAGAATTGTGAGTTTGAGATGAACCAGACTATGTGATAAGGTACAGGCTTGTCTAGCTATTTACTGAGTCTCTCTCCCATCCTCATTCTAACAAGTCTGGGGATCTAATCTAATAGAACCAGTGTCACAGAAAAGTAGAATTCAGTGCTGTACATAGGTAGAACAAAGACTGCGGGGCATCCCAACAAGAGGGAAGACATCTGCAATCTAAGGAGAAAAGTCTTGAGTAAAACCAACCTAGATTTGGATCCTCATGTGGTAGGAGTTTATTAAAACCAGTTGTGAGAATGTTTTTGTTAAATCCCAAGTGGGCTGATTAAGACACAGGTATAAAGTATTAACGGTCTTGAGAGCTAGCTGGAGGATGGCTTAACCAGCTGAGCAAGTTTAATTCTGAGGACTTGGGAGAGAGGAATAAAAAGCCAGAGACCCAGGAGAAGGGGGCTCTACAAAGGATGGAAAAAAAGTTATAGCCTCAAGTAAAAGGGGGTTGCAAAGAGAAAAGAGAGACAGAGCTCCACAAAAAGAGAGAAGAAGAGTAAGGAGACTCTACAAAGAAATAAGAGAAAGCTCTACAAAGAAAAGAAAGGGCTACAAAGAAGAAAGAGGTTGCTGCTCTCCCAGTTGCTGGTGCCTCCCCAAACTGCTGCTTGTTCTTCCTGCTGCTGCCTCCTGGTTTCCTGGTTTGTTGGACTTCTAATAAGACTGGTATTACCCCCAAATAATCCAATGACCATAAGGAATTAGGGTCAAAGAGACTTGTGTCCCTTCTCTCTCTAACCTTTCTCTCCCGCCTAGGGTTTGGTGGTTGAAGGGAATGAGAGGTGGAAGGGAGGTAGAGGCATTAAACACAATAAATTAAGTACAGTAAAATATTAGTGTATAATATAGTACAAAAAATAAATAAAAGACTTGATATAAGTTGTGCCCAAACATAAGGCAAGACATAGTGGATAATTAAAAACTTTGACTACAGTTGGCACCTACCATGGTAAGCCATAATGGAAATTTTCTTATCTAATGCTGTGGAGGAGATGGCAGGATTTGAAGGAGTGAACAGTGAATTTGAGAACATCAGCACAAGGCTTATGATGGCTGCTGCCACTGGTTTCACTCCCGATTTGTGAAGAGAATGGATATTTTGTATGTTGCCATTTTTCTTCCTGTATGAGAATAGCCAGATGTCAAAATGGAACTCTGGGAAATACAATAACAGCACACAAATGGTTCCTGTTTGCAGAAAGTTGAGATTTTCTGGAATTTGTAAACTTTTTGGGAGAGGTTAGCACTGGATAAATGAATATATGTCCAAGAGGGACATACAAGGTAATCTATTATGTCCCAGTCAAGAGGAAACTTTGGGGGTCCTACCTCAAGGCCCCACAGAAAAATGTGCGAGTCATTTCATACAAGAGCAGCTGAGAGTTGTTACCAAGATGGAACAGCCACGACTTACCAGGTTATGAAAATAAACTACTGATACAAAAAGCAGTTAAATAATTGAAAATGCCTTTGTTACTCATTTAAAAATGCATTTTTTAGTTCCAGACCATTTTAAAACAACTACTGAAAACATGGTAGGATTTAAGAACTTATAGGGGTTTTTTTTAGATATTAGTTTAATTAATTGCATAAATAAGTTAAGTAGATAATACATAGATTAATAAAAACAAGCAATGTTTGTCAGTTTAGGTAGGCAGACAGATGATAGATGGTTTTAAAAAACCTCAGAGACCTACAGAAAGTGTCATTTAAGATGTTTTAATAAAAAAAGGTTTTATACATATGGACTGGACATTGGGAATGTATGCTAAGCCATATAACTCTTATAATTGTAGCCTATTTATTTCTGTTGTTTTGTATTGTATTTATAGTTATAAGAAAAAGAACCATTTTTTGGACTGAAAGGGAGAGCTGTTGGGGGGAAAAAAGAAATACCTTAAACTAAAAAAAAAAAAAGGGAAGAGGATGGGGGGGTTGAGGAGGAGGAGGGTGGAAGAGTGGGACTGGAGGGGGGAGTAGGGAGGGGATTGTGATTGAGATGTAACTTGAAGAAATAAAAAATAAATTATTAAAAAAAAGGTTTTTCTGGAAGAGAGGCATCTCCTGTCAGCACCCCGAATCTACTTGATAAAAGATGATGGGCATTAAAGAAACAAATGTGTCAAGATAGTCACTGGACAAAAAAACTGCTGATAGCATGCTGTATGTCCAACCTATGAACAAGCAGAACACTGAAAAGTCAACTGACCAATGTTACAGAGATAAGGTAGGCCAGTCCTTTAATATTTCTGCTTCACAGAAAAGGTTGTCTGATATTCTGGGCAATATTTCTGCTTCACAGAAAAGTTTGTCTGATATTCTGGGCCAACAGGCTGAAGAATAGATGCCCCAATGACACAGAGAAACCATGGGTGACTGTTTAGGTAGCCATCAATCTCTGTCATTACTATAGTTTTGGAAGTTGCTTGCTCTACACTTCCTACCATGGTAAGTAGTAATTTAATTTCTTTCTAAAGTCTCTGATGCGGTTTAAGCCTAAATAGTTATAATCTTAAAATTAAGCTTAGTTGTATAGGATTTAAGTAATGTTTTAAGTCTAAAAGATTTCATAGGTTGGTAAATGCAAATAAGAATAGAAAATGAGCCAAGTGTGGTAGCACACGAGTTTAATCCCAGCACTTAGGTGGCAGAGGCATGTGAATCTATGTGAGTTCAAGGCCAGCCTGCTCTACAAAGTGAGTCCAAGACAGTCAAGGATACACAGAGAAACCCTGTCTGGAAAAACCTAAAAAAAAAAAAAGGAATAAAAAATGATATAGGTACAGAATTCTAAGCTAAGTAAGCTAAGTGTAGGTAATAGATGCTTTCTCAAAGGTTCTAAATAAAAATGGACTGGGCATTGTAAATATAATTCTTGATAGATCTAATAAATATCTATATATATGCATACATATATTTATGTATGTATACACACACACACACACACACACACACACACACACGCACACCACGTTTTGAACTAAAAGGGGTAATGTGGTAGGAGTTTATTAAAACCAATTGTGGGAATGTTTTTTGCTTAATCCCAGGTGAGCTGCTTAAGACACAGGTGTAAAGTTTTAACGGTCTTGTGAGTTATGAGGAACATTGCTTAACCAGCTGAGCAAGTTTAACTCTGAGGACTTGGGAGAGAGGAATAAAAAGCCAGAATCCCAAGGAGAAGGGAGCTCTACAAAGGAGGGTTAAAAAGCCAGAGCCCCAAGGAGAAGGGTATTACAAAGAGAAAAGAGAGAAGGAGCTCCATAAAGAAGTAAGTTCCACAAAGAAGTAAAAGAGAATGGACTTTACAAAGAAGCAAGAGTAAAGAGACTCTACAAAGAAGTAGGACAAAAGGCACTGTAAGAGAAAAGGGGCCTTTATAAAAAAAAAAAAGTAGAATAAAAAAGGGCTCTACAAAGAAGTAGAAGAAAAGAGAGCTATAAAGAAATAGGAAAAAGGGCTACAATGAAGAAAGCGGTTCCTGCTCTCCTGGGTGCTGATGCTCCCCTAAACTGATGATTCTTCTTCCTGCTGTTGTCTTCTGGTTTGCTAGATTTCTGCTGAGACTGGTATTATCCATAAAGAACCCAATGACCCTAACCATCAGGAAGTAGCTCAAAGATACCTACATTCCTTTTCCCTCTAACCTTCTTTCTCTCCTGCATAGTGTTGGGGGTTGAGAGTAACAAGGGGTGGATGGGAGGCTTAAGCTATTAAGTATAGTAATATAAGTAGACTGTATAATAAAATAATAAAAGCCACTTGTAACAATCTCCAGAATGCTCAAAAATTAATTTTTTATTTTTATTTTATTTATTCATTTTACATCTAAAGCACAGCCCCCTCCCTCCTCTCCACCAGGTTGATTCCACTGTCCCATGCCCTTTCCCCTTCCTCTCTCCCCTTGTTAGGTAAGGGAGCCTCCATTCCCCATATTAACCCACCCAGACTCATCAAGTTGAATGAGGACTAATAGCATCCTCTTCCACTGAGGCTAGATAAGGTAGCTCAGCTAGGGCAAAGTGTTTAAAAAGCAGATGCAGAAGTCCATGTGAGAGGTAGCCCCCCACTCCACTGCTAAGGGATCTGCATGAAGACCAAGATGCCTATCATCTACATGTGTGTAGGGGGCGTAGGTCCAGTCTAAATATGCTTTTGGTTGGTGCTTCAGTCTCTGTAAGCCTCTAGGGTCCTATGTGGGTTGATTTTGTTGGTCTTCTTGGGAAGTATGTGTCCCTCTAGATCACTCTATTCTTTCTCTCACTCTTTTACAAGACTCCCCAAGCTCCACCTAATGTTTGACTGTGTATCTCTGTAGAGAGCTGCGAAGTGCCGCGCCCTAAAGATGGCGCTGGTCTC
>CAJQZJ010032546.1:5190603-5231957 GCA_907164525.1 Lophiomys imhausi
TGTGAGTTCGAGGCCAGCCTGGTCTACAAAGCGAGTCCAGGACAGCCAGAGATATTCAGAGAAACCCTGTCTCGAAAAAAAAAAAAAAAAGGTGAGTTTCTCTCCATTTAATGTGTTGTTATTTACTTGATATATATTGCCCTTATTATGTTTAGGTATGAGCCATATATCCCTGATTTCTCTAAGACTTGTATCATACAAGGGTGTTGGATTTCAGCATCTAATGAAATGATTACGTGATTTTTTTCTTTCAGTTTGTTTCTATGATGAATTATGTTGATGGATTTTCTTATACTGAAACACCTGTGAATGCATTTTATGAAGCCTACTTGATCATGCTGGATGTTTTTGATGTTCTTGGAATCAGTTTGCAAGTATTTTATTGAGTATTGTTAGCATCAATGTTCATAAGGGACATTGGTTTGAAATTCTCTTTTTGTTGTTGGGTCCATTGATGTTGAGAGATATTAATGACCAGTAATTATTAGTTTCTATTGTTTTGATGACAGTATTTGTATTGAGTATATGTGTGCTTTGCTTCTTTTGGTTTTGCTACAGAGGATTTATTTGTTACCTCTGTTTTCTTTCATGAAGTTAATCACATTGGGTTGGAGTCTTCATTCTAATATCTTCTACAGGACTGGATTTGTGGCAAGATATTGTTTAATTTTAATTTTTTCATGGAATATCTTGTTTTCTTCATCTATGGTAATTGAAATTTTTACTGGGTATAATATTCAGGGCTTGTATTTGTGTGTTTAGAGTTTCCATGAATTCTGCTCATACCCTTCTGGCTTTTAGTGTCTCTACTGAGAAGTCTGGTATAATTAATATGGTTCTACCTTTATATTTTACTTGGTCCTAATCTCTTGGAGCTTTTAATATTCTTCCTTTGTTCTCTACATTTAGTGTTTTGGTTATTATGTGGTGTGGGAATCTTCTTTCTCAGTCCAGTCTATTTGGTGTCATGTATGCTTCTTGTATATTTATAGGCTTCTTCTTATTTAGGTTAGAGACATTTACTTTTATGATTTTGTTGAAGACATTTTTGTGCCTTTGAACTGAGAATCTTCTCCTTTTTCAAACGCTATTATTCTTAGGTTTGGCCTTTTCATAGTGTCCCAAATTTCCTTGATGTTTTGTGTTAGATGCTTTTTACATTTACCATTTTCTTTGACTGATATATCAATTTTCCCTAACATATTTTCTGTGCCTAAGATTCTCCCTTCCATCTCTTGTATTCTGTTGGTGATACTTGTGTCTGTAGTTCCTGTTCTCTTTCCTAGGTTTTCTATCTCCAGTATTGCCTCAGTTTATCTTTTCTTTATTGCTTCTATTTTCATTTTCAGTTGTTGAACATTTTGTTCATTTCCTTCCTTCATTTTATTGATTTTTCCTGTATTTCTTTAAGAGATTTATTCATTTCTTTCACCTGTATAGTTAACTTTTCCTGCATTTCTTTGTGGGGTTTATCTCCCCTTTTTTAAAGTCTCTATCACTTCCATAACATCAGATTTAAGGTCATTTTCTTGTGCCTTAGGTGTGATATGGATATGCAGGGCTTGCTGTTGTAGTATTGATTGGGTCTGGGTTTTATTGCTTGTGTTCTTGCACTGACCTCTAGCCATTAGATTGTTCCTGGTAATGGATAGTTGTTCCTATTCCTGCTATACCTCTCAGGCAAGTGGGTAGATCTCTGGGCCAGAGGCTGGATGTTTTTGAGGTCTGACAGCAATGCTTGAGATGCTGCATAAGTCTATGGACTGTAGGCTGGGTTGCAGGGAGTAGCCTGAAACTCATCTCTGCTTGCTGTGTTTAAGTAAGGGGATTATGTTGGGGATTATGTAACTTGGATGATCGTGTGGTACATTTGTCCTCCTTAGGAAAGCTGTTAGGTCTGTGTGAAACCCAGGAAGTCAGATAGAGTCAGGTGGCATAGAGGAGGGTATGGTGAGTGTCCAGGTTTGTGGGTCAGAATCTGGAGCTGTGTTTCTCTCTGAGGTCCCACAGAGTGCAGGACTAGGATAGAGAAAAGCAGACAGTGCAATGATGGCTTTTGTCTGGGTCTGCAGAAGGGATGTTAAGAAAAAGAGTGAGTGCAGTTGGGGGTCCTGCAGTTCTCTTCCAGAATGTCTGAGCACAGGAGGAAGTGGAGTCATTCATGTTGGCTGCTGTTAGAGTCTCAGGAGGAGTGTCATACTTTCAGGGTAACCTGGGTCAAGGATGAGTGCTGTGGACTGGAGAAAACAAGGTGGATTCAGCGACCAATTGGAGATAACTTTCTCCAAAGACAGAAGTTCCTTTGGCAGAATCAAGATAGCTTTGACACAGCTATTTGGTCAGGCAGCAATCCTTTATGTTTAGCTTAGGTGTCATGATGGTCTGAGTTCTACCAAATCCTCTAAATCTCTTCCAAACTCTGAGATGGGTGAGGGATTTTTGAAACTTAGGAAGTGGGGAGGGAATTTTTGGTGTAAGTGCATTCTATTGGCTGAGATTGAGATGCTGACAATGCTATAATTTCATGGGGATAGGTCCTAGATGCTGGGTTTGTGACTAAGTTCAACTGTGACCTCCTGCAGGGGTGTTTCTACATGCAAAAAGGAAGGTAGCAATTTGGGGGTTACATCTATGTGCTCCAGAGGCAGGCAGGAGCATGGAGAGTGTTTGTCCCATGCCTTCTTTTCTTAATTTAGAGATTCCAAGGATTTGGACTTCCTTGATCTCACATGTTCTAAGCCAAATTTTCTGGAGCCACACTCAATAGAGCCATGGACTGGATGGTGGATCTGTATGTTTCTTGGGCCTGGTAGTATTTCTTAAGACAATAGGTAGAGCTGAGGAGGCTGGAATCTGGTTTCTCCTGGATCTCAAGAGTGCTCTTTGAGAGGATGGGTCATCCCAGCACTCATCAGAGACATGAGACTAGAACCATGTTTTTCTGGGGCCCCAGCAGCTCAGTTCAGTAATTCTGTTAGATACATGGACCAGATGATGGGTCTGTGTGTCCCATGGGTCTGGGAGTCCTTCTCAGGATGGTGGATATTGCTGAGGAGGCTGGAAGCTGGTTCTTCATGGAGTCCAAGATTGTTCCTCAGGGAAGTTGGTAGTCCCAGCATTCACTGGGGACTGGAGACTGAAACTGTATGTCTCTGGGGTACTGGCAGCTCACCTCAGGAAGTCAAGTAGATCTGTGGGCCAAAGGCTGGATCCCTGTATTGGCCAGGCCTAGCAGACCTTCTCACAATGGCAGGTTGAACTGGGAACACCAGAGACTGGTTGTTCCTAGTGTCTGGGAGGGTATAATTTGGGAAGATGGCTAGTCCCAGAATTTTATGGGGAAATACTGACACTTTCTTCATTTCACAGTCAACAGTGTGCCCTCAAGATCTCTTCACAGTGACTGAACTTAAGCTCCCACTACTCAGATACCATGTCTGCTGGTCACTACCATTCTGAAAACCCAATTTTTTGTTATTTAAGACACCCAATCTACAATACTTTGGTAGAGAAGTCCTAGAAAACAGCAATATGTTGTTTAAAGTTTTGACTGTGCATGCTGCTAAGCAGAGGGAAATTAAGTGATTAAAGAATACTCCAACACAATGCCCTAGAATAGTGAACACTGTCCTATGTGTAAATCCCCCCCAAGAAACAACAGTCTTACCTTGAAGTGGGCTAGATGAATGTCACAGTCCAAGTCACTATGAAAGAAGGATTTCCTTTCCATTTACCTTTGAAATATAGATTGTTCATGAGTACTCTTTCATAGAACCTGACCTTAGCCAAGATAAAATATCATGTTGTTGTTAAACTTCTGTGATTCAGCATAGATCTTACCAATACAACAAAGTATGATCTGATGTAGCTGATTCTGGAGCACTGAAATCATGGCCATAATTGCTGTAGACAGGTCTAAGCAATGCACATATGATCGTTTTCACTCCTCACATTTTTTTTTCCAAATCGTCAAATTACATACTTTAATTACAGATCTACCTGACTTCCTGAGGTGAGCTGCCGGGACCCCAGAGACATCCAGAAGCTGCCCTGGACTCTTGTGCTGCATATTAACTTTCAATTGTACACAATTATTGTATTGATTGCTTCCTGACACTTGTCTCACCTCTGAATACCTCTACTGGTGTACTGTAAGACCTCTTTTCACATACATTGCTTGTGCTTGAATTTTGTCTATGAATAACCTAGGAAAATCCAAACCAGAAGACTCCTATGTAAAAAAAAAAATAATAATTAAATTACGTTGGGTGCCATTTGTAGAAATAATTAATTAAAAAATTTAACAGTATTTATATTATAGTTAATTGGTTTGGCGGCAGCTGTTAATCCTTAAGCCACCATTTTAAATGAGAACACAGACACAACAGTGATTTTAACATGCCATGGCCTGAATTGAGAAATCTTGGCCCACCTAAGCTAGCTCTTAATTCTATTACCCAAATATGACCCCATATATACATACATCTCCTTGGACTGCCATTCTCCACGATATGCCAATGTCCCTGGCCATGTGGAATGAGGTTCTTTTTCTAACCCATGGTGTGTCCTCCTGCTCCTGACTGGAATGCATTAATCCTCTGTCTAAAGTGCAGTCTTCCTGTTCTAATCTCAGGTAGTCCAACCTTTCTCTGTCTTTGCCCAATCTCAGGCCTCAGCATTTATTTAATCAATTGGAATCAATGTAACAGACAGCAAACAGGACCAATTAACATTTAGAATGCTTAACACTACCCCATCACTCCTAGGGTTCTATGAGGATTAAAGGAAGAACTCTGTGAAATGCATTTATGTCAAAACTATTATGTGAAAAGTGCTGAGCTCAGTAATAATAACTTATTACTTAGAACTGAACTTAGAACTGAAGGGGACTGTTTTTGTTACTCCAGGCCAAAGTTTATGAAAAATTCAGGTCTTATTGATATCTCTGTTTAAACTGTTACCTTTTAGCTCCAGTGTTCTCCAGTTTTGAGGGGGAATTCAATAAAGGTGGAGTAAAAAACAAAGCTATATCAATGATGGATATATTTCCCTACTTTTTGTGGAAGCAATGTGTCTGAGTGGCTAATTCTAGGCCACTTGTGGTGATTAAAATTGATCAACTTGACAAAATATAGAATCACTTACAGAACAAACTACTGGGCATGTCCATGAGGGTACTAGACTGGGTTATTGGAGTAGAAAGCCTCAACCCAGTCATGAACATAATCATTTTATTGGCCAGGCCTTAGATGTGAACCATTGGGAGAAATCAAATAGAATACCAACATTAGTATCTCTCTGCTTCACAACTGAGGATGCAATGTGTCCAGATTCCTTGAGTTCTTCCTGACATGTTAGCCTCACCATGATGCTAGATCATCAATTTCTTAAGCTCCTTATATCAGGTAATTCATCATAACAGGGAAAAAGCAATAGATACAGTACCCTGTGAACTACTAGGTGCTTTTCTTATTACCTGATGTTTCTAAGCCAACCATTTGTTATCAGCTGCAGCAATGTTACATCAGACATAGGAAAGAGGAAGGAAGGAAGGGACTACTCACCAAAGGAAGAGTGTTCACATGCTCTCCAAATACCAGTAACAAGCCTGGCAGTGTTCTCCCACAACAGTCAATCTTTTTTTTTTTTTTCCAGTGCCCCAGCTCATTTTATCCATTTGTTTAAATCTTTCCATCCTGGTCTATTAAGTTACCCAAACTTATAGCCTGTGTGCCATGTCATTCCATCAAATCCATATCCATAAGATTTCTATAGAAGTCTCACATGTGCAAATTATTTTTCTGTAATTCTGTAACCCAAGAATATGTCATGAAATGAATGTTTTAGAAGGCCTTCAGTTGTCATCTCTACTCGTAAAATTGCTGGGAATTCCCATCTCCAGCAGCCTGTTCACATGTTCACAGACTTGATTCAAAATCATCAGGAATGACAGTGCCTTCCAGTCTCCATTCACACTGAACCTTCCTCCAATTAAACTATCTGTATTCATTACTGGATTATAGTTGTAGCATTCTTTAAAAATTTGTGAGATCTGCATACCTAAACACTGTAGTATCTCCCCTCTCCTTTAACTACCTCATTATCCCCACTCCACAAATTCATAAACTCTTATACATAAACATATATATGCCACACAAATATATGTCTGTGCACATATACATAGACATTTTCTGTCATCGGTTTTCTGGGATGCCTGGTCACTGTTTATTCAGAACTCAATGGAGATAGCATCAGTCTCTCATCTCCAAACCAACAGAATACAGAGAGCAGGCTCTGGACCCCTGGAAGGAGCCCGGGTGAAAAGTGGTGGGTACATAAAATCACAACTTCCAGGTTTCTCAGGCATTCCCAGACCACAATTGAGTGTTACTCTCAAGGGGACAGACAGAGGGAAAACCCTACTGCTGTAAAATATTTTGTTCTTTTAATAAAGGTCGTCAGCTGAGAGCATCTGTGAGCCCTAAATGGGGATGACCTAACAGCAAAAATCCATTCTGGCTCAAGTGAGCATGGTGGTTTTCAGCGGTGACCTGGTGATGGAAGTGAAGGTGGCAGTGGCAGATTATTGAAACTTGCATCTCAAGTGGCTTGGTTGGCTAGCAATGAAAGTCTGACAGAGCAGGCATATTAATTGGTGGGTCCTTCTGGAGAGATGTCCACAGCTCCCCAAAATGAGGACAGCTCTCAGCCCGTTTTGATGAAATAGATGATGACCCTTTATTCAGTGAATCATGAAGTGTATATAATTCTTAGTAGGGGGGTATTTTGGAAGTGGGCTTGTGATTGTCTGTTGGTGATGCTCTGTTTGCATTGGGAGAAATAACAGAGCACTTGCTTAAGTGACCCTTGTAACAACCACTCACATTGTTTACAATCTACCTGGAGTTGGCAGAATCAGGGAGTGAGCTTTAATCCCATGCTTGCTGATCTTAGTGTGGGGCCTGAGATGCACAACTTTGAGATTCCCTGGGTTTGGATTCACTCCATCACACCTGTTTCAACTCAGATCCCCTGGAAATATGATACACAACCCCACACTGTGTGGTGAACAAAGAGGGCATGATTCATGGGCCCCTACATGTGCATATACATACATTATACTGAGTCCATTTACTGTTGTTTCTATGGACATGTTCCTAGGGTGACTTCTTGGGATTGGACAACCTGTGCATAAGCTCCTCCCTGGAGAAAAATGATTTTTCCTCTCTCAGCAGACTTTGACCACCTGAAGCTCTTCAACTACTGATGGATATTGTGGAATTTCCCTGCATTTCATATTATAACTGGTCTTGTCATTATGTTGGTCTGATATAAGTAACCATTTAGTTAAGATTTCATGGGTGCATTATCTGTGTCATGTCTTGGGACACTATCTAGAATTAAACATCCTGGTTTTTGACTCTTACAATCTTTCTACACCTGCTTCTAGGATGTTTCCTCAGCTTTACATGTAGGGATTGCCTTGGAGATTTATCAGTTGAGATTGGATACATCTAAATTTCTGCATTTTGACTAGTTTTCAATCTTTGTAGTAGACTGTTAATTGCAAAAAGAAGCTTTTTAGATAAGGGATACTACACTTATCTCGGCAATATAACAGTAATTATTTAGAATACAATTAGAATTTACAAGAGTTTAGAAAAATGACAGAAGTAAGTTGTCCCCTCTGGTCTAATATTTCTCTAGCCATTGGCAGTTGGCTAAGTTAGCAGTACAGCCATGAACTTCACCCCATTGAGTGCGCCTCACATCCAATTAGACAGCTCTTGATTACCCCTAAAACAAATGTGCTATTACTACATCATTGGGAATATCATACTGGACTAGTCATTGTTATGGTTCCCAAGCTTTTTGGCTGGGTAGGGCTTTCAATCCTTTCCCTTGGCAATTTGCAAAGCACCTTCCAATGTTATGAAAGCTACTTTTAAAGGGGAGATTTCCAGATAATTTCCCTATCCATTCCTACAAGTCCTATTTCCAAAGTGTTTAGTGTGTTCAGCAATAGGGTCTTATTTTCAAGTTCTGGGAGGCAACCAAGGGCAACAGTAATAGCCTTTATTATTTTGAGATACTTTTGTTGTCACATCACATTCTTCCAACCAACAAATTGAAGGAAGGTTTCTCATGCATGGAATTAGGAGTTTTGGTAGATATTGCATGATTTTTGTTGAGGGAACTTCTCCCCATATGGCATAACTCCATATATGTATATGCATATATTTTTATTTTTAGGTACTTCATAAAATAATATTGTTCTTGGGGCTTCTTATCCATCTCAGAGTTATTTAATCTCTCCTTATTCCTCCTTGTGTATCATCTGTCCTCAATACCCATTTAAAGTCCCTTCCTCATTTCCCATTATCCTCATCATAACATTTACCTCATACCATTCCATTCTCTCCAGATCCTTCTCTGCCACCCTCCCCTTTTCTTCTCCCTCTTTTTCTCTCTCCTTCTCTCTCTCTCTCTCTCTCTCTCTCTCCACACACACACACACACATATATATATATATTCCCACCTTGATGTCTGTTTACTTTCCTGGATTTTGGAGTTATTTTGGGTTATGTACACACATCTCAAACTTTAGGGCTAGAATCTACAGAGATTTTTAAAAATGTTTGCCTTTCTAAGTCTCCTCTACATCTCTCACTTTTATTATTTTCAGAGACAATGCCTAGTCCATAAAAATCTATTCTCCCAATAAATTTTCTCTTTCCAACATGGCTGCTAAACTTATAGAAGAATCAATGTCTGACAGTAGTTTTAATTAAAATATAATATTGATAAATGATAGTAACAAATAACAAATATTTACCACATATTTAATATTATCCTGAATTCTTTTTATACATGGTTTATTTTTTATCCCTAGCACCATATTAAAATCTCGAAGGCTACACTGCTATCTCTTCAAATTAAAGGAGCTTTTTAACTATGAAGTTTCATGAATTTAATATTCACTAAATTTTCTTCTTATTCTTTCTGTTAAGGATTCATATTCACAAAATTTTGGGAGTAATCTCACAGCAGACTGATCACTTAAGGAAGTGATTTAAAGTGATACAAACACTTATCAGAAATTATACAAAATGGAATATTTTTAAACATGCATTTAATATATAATTTGAAGATTCATAAATATTACTTAATGAATAATTCATATGAGATATAAAGTAAATTCCTCTATGGGAGTTGGGAAGGCTTGTGTGTGTGTGTGTCTATGTGTGTATGTTGTTTACGTGTACATATGTGGGTGGGTGGGTATGAGTGGGTATGGTATGTGTATACATATAAGTGTGTATGGTATCATGCTAGGCAGAGTTCTACTACTCAGCAATGCCTGATGCCCTGGTATAATAATCATTTTGCAATAAATAGTATTATGTTGTTTAAGTGTTAGGAAACTCTAAACTTTATTTTGATAATGACTGTGCACTATAAATTCAATAAGAAATTCATATATGTCATCTAATTCATACCTCTGTACAACAATGAGAATTGTGATTTCATGAAAACAATAGGAAATTTTATTAAATATGTATACTTAGGTTACTTTTATAAAACTCAGTCAATTACTGAATATTTGTCTAATTTGCATCTTATCATCATTTTCTTGTGAACTTTTTCTAAACTTGTATGAATATTATGCACAATACCATTAATGTATTTTCATTCATATATTACAGTATTTTCTACATGACTAAAAAATATGCACATTTTCTGCAAGCTCTCTTGATAAGCATTTATTTTCAGCTTTACTATTATCTCAATGAAAGAGAATATGGAAATAATCAGGTGTAACTCATAAATCTACATACACATACTCCTCAAACACACACATACACACACACACACACACACACACACACACACACAATAATACAGGTACTATTTTCTTAACTGAGTTCATTGAGTCCACATGTGGGACTACCATGGCAACTTAAAGACAGAGCAATAAATATCTGAGCTGCAGTCCCCCTTTAAAAGATGGTTGTATTTCACATCAGGCTCATTTGATATACCACCTAATCAATACTGAGTTTTCCTATGTCAATGCACAATTAATTTAATTCCTTTTGAATTAAACTTCTTCTGTTTCATTGTTAGCACATTAGAAGTTCTTACCTCACAGCCTCTTCTCAAGAACTGGTGGAAGGTTGTTAAGGATCTCCCCTAGTCCTGCTACACCTGAAATGTACTGTCACTACCCAACTCCCCTGATCCTTAGGATAGGTCATTTTATTCACTATATTCTACAATGGAAGAGTAGTCTCTATTTTTATCCTGGTGACAATTAATTAGAAGTAAATATTTTTTAACTAAATGGAGTACAAATGACTTATAAGCAAAGCCAGTTTTCATTTTTGTGCTATGTATCTAGCAATGGTTTGCTTTAGTCAAGCAGCTTCCTAGGAAGAATACTTTTATTATCTTAGGTTAAACTTTAATACCTTATTATCCCTTTATTAATTTAATTCTTTCTGATCTTTTAATAATTACATTTATTTCTTTATTTTTATTTTTAATATTATAGTAAAATTGCATCAATTCCTCCTTCCCTTTCTTCCCTTCAAATGGTCTAATACCTCTTCTTTATTTTTATGTATTTATATTTTATATTTTTATATTTCATTACTTTTTATGTTTATTCACTACTTCAGGTTGCATCTCCATCATAGAACCCTGTTTCTACCCCTCCCAGTCCCGTCCTCTCACCCTCTACTCGCTATTCCTTCCAACCCACTCCTTCGGAATGGAATGTCCCTACATATCAGATCCTTGCTCCAGTTCAGCAGTCACATGAGGGCCAAGAGCATCCTCATACACTGGGGTCATACAAGTCACCACCACTAAGGCAAAGTGTCTCATTGACAGGTAACAAAGTCTATGTTCTTGTTCCCTTTGGTGCACTGGTTGTATTGTAGTTATCCTGTATTATATGGCTAAAATCTGACTGTAAGTGAATAGATTCCACATCCATCCTTCTGAGTCTGGGTTAGCTCACTCAGGATGAGCTTCTCTAGTTCCATCCATTTGGCTGCAAATTGCATGATTTCCTGGATTCTGATGGCTAAATAGTATTCCATTGTGTAGATGTACCACAAATTTTTATCCATTCCTCCATTGAGTGACATCTGGGCTATTTCCAGTTTCTAGCTATTACAAATAAGGCTGCTATGAACATAGATGAGGAAACTTCCTTGTGATTTGGTGAGGAATCATTTGGATGTATACCCAGAAGTTGTATGGCTGGATCTTGAGGTAGAGCTATTCCAAATTTTCTAAGATATTGATAGACTTATTTCCATAGTGGTTGTACAAGCTTGCACTCCCAAGAGAAATGGAAGAGTGTTGCCCTTTGTCCACAACCTCGCCCGCATGTACTGTCATTTGATTTTTTGATCTTAGTCATTATGACAGGTGTGAGATGGAATCTCAGAGTTGTCTTGAGTTGCATTTCTCTGATGATTAAGGATTCTGGGCATTTCTTCAAGTGTCTCTCAGCCATTAGGGATTCCTTCTTTTTGAATTCTCTGTTTAGCTCTGTTATCCATTTTGTGATTGAATTATTTGGTGTCTTGGAATTTAATTTCTTGAGTTCTTTGTAAATTTTGGATATAAGTCCTCTGTCAGATGTGGGGTGGTTGAAGATCTTCTCCCAATCTGTAGGTTTCCCTTTTGTTCGAACGGCAGTGTCTTTTGCCTTACAGAAGATTTTTGGTTTCATGAGGTCCCATTTATTGATTGTTGGTCTTAAAGCCTGAGCTATTGGTGTTCTGTTCAGGAAGTTGGCACCTGTGCAAATGACTTTGAGGTTTTTACCCACTTTTACTTCTATTAAGTTTAGTGTGTTGGGCTTTATGTTAGGGTCATTGATCCACTTGGACTTAAGTTTTGTGCAAGGTGATAAGTAAGGGTCTATTTGCATTATTTCACTGGTCGACATCCAGTTAGAACAGCACCATTTGTTGAAGATGCTGTCCTTTTTCCATTGTACAGTTTGGCTTCATTGTCAAAACTTAATTGACCATAGGTGTGTGGATTCATTTCTGGGTCTTCAAATCGATTCCATTGATCCACTGGTCTGTTTCTATACCAGTACTATATGGCTTTTATTACTATTGCTCTGTAGCACAGCTTGAAATCTGGGAGGGTGATACCTACAGATGTTTTTTTATTGTACAGGATTGATTTAGTTACTCTGGGTTTTTTGTTATTACATATGAAGTTGAGAATTGCTTTTTCCAGGTCAATAAAGAATAGTGGTGGTATTGTGATAGTAATTACATTGAATCTGTATGTTGCTTTTGGCAGGATGGTCATTTTTATTATGTTGATCCTACCTATCCATGAGCAAGGGAGATCTTTCCATCTTCTGATGGCCTCTTCAATTTCTTTCTTCAAGGGCTTGATGTTCTTGTCATACAGGTCTTTCACTTGCTTGGTTAAAATTCCCTCCAGTATCTTATACTGTTTGTGGCTATTGTGAAGGTGTTGTTTCCCTAATTTCTTTCTCAGCCCATTTAATTTTTGTATATGAAAGGACTTCTGATTTTTTAAATTAATTTTGTATCCAGCCACCCTGCTGAAGGTGTTTATCAGCTCTAAGTGTTCTCTGGTGTTATTTTTGGGGTCACTTATGTATATTATCATATTGTCTGCAAATAGGGATAATTTGGCTTCTTTGTTTCCGATTTGTGTTCCCTTGATCTCTTTTGGTTGTCTTATTGCTCTAGCAAGTATGTCAAGTACTGTGTTGAAGAGATATGGTTAAAGTGGGCATCCTTGCCTTGCCTTGTCTTTAGAAGAGTCCCTGAGTTCTCTCCATTCTTTTTGATGCTGGTTACTGGCTTGCTGTATATTACCATTATTATTTTTGGTGTGGTTCTTGTACGCCCTTTCTCTCCAGGACTTTAACATGAAGGGGTTTAGGATTTTGTCAAATGTTTTTTCAGCCTCTAGCAAGATGATCATGTGGTTTTTTTTTCTTTCAGGTTGTTTATATGGTGCATTACATTGATGGATTTTTGTATGTAGAACCATCCCTGCATCCTGGGATGAAGCCTACTTGAACATGGTGTATGATATTTTTTGATGTGTTCTTGGATTCGGTTTGCCAGTATTTTATTAAGTATTTTTTCATCTATGTTCAGGAGGAAAATTGGTTTGAAGTTCATTTTCTTTCTTTGATCTTTGTGTGGTTTAGAAATTAGGGTGACTGTGGCCTCATAGAATGAGTTTGCCATTGTTCATTCTGTTTTTATTTTGTGGAAGAGTTTGAAGAGTATTGGTATTAGCTCTTCTTTGAAAGTCTGGTAGAATTCTGTGCTGAAAAAATCTGGCCCTGGACTTTTTTTTTTGGTTGGGAGGTTTTTAATGACTGTTTCTATTTCTATAGAGGTTATATGGCTGTTTAATCTGTTAACCTGATCTTGATTTAACTTTGGTAAGTGGATCTGTCAAGAAAATAGTTCATTTCACTTAGGTTTTCAAATTTGGTGGAATACAGACATTTAAAGTAGTACATAAAGATTTTCTGATTTCCTCAATGTCTGTTGTTATTTCTCCCTTTTCACTTCTGATTTTGTTGATTTGGGTTTTTTTCCCCTCTGCCTTTTGTTTAATTTGGCTAAGGGTTTGTTTATTTTGTTTATTTTCTCAAAGAACCAACTCTTAATTTCATTGATTCTTTGTATTGTTCTTTTTGTTTCTAAGTTGTTAATTTCATCCCTAAGTTTGATGATTTCCTGCTTTCTGCTCCTATTGGGGGTGTTCGCTTCTTTTTTTTTTTCACAGTTCTTCCAGTTCTTCTGTTAATTCGCTAATATGAGCTGTCACAATTTTCTTTCTGAAGGCACTTTGTGCTATGAACTTTCCTGGTAGTACTGCTTTCATTGTGTCACATAGGTTTGGGTATGTTGTGCCTTCATTGTCATTGGATTTTAAGAAGTCTTTGATTTCTTTCTTTATTTCTTCCCTAACCCAGTGTTCATTCAGTAGAGAGTTGTGCAGTTTTCAAGAATGTGTAGCTCTTCTATTATTTCTGTTGTTTTTGAAGTCCAGGTTTCTTACATGGTGGTGTTATAAAATGCAAGGGGTTATTTCAATTTTCTTTTATCTGTTGAGGCTTGCTTTGTGTCCATCCATATGGTTAATTTTGGGGGAGGTTCCATGTGGTCCTGAAAAGAAGGTATATCCTTTTGTGTTTGGGTGAAAGGTTCTGTAGATAACTGTTAGGTCCTTTTGTTTCATAATTTCTGTTAGGTTCATTATTTCTCTGTTGTGTTTGTGTCTCAATGACCTGTCCACTGTTTTGATTGGGGTGTTGAAATCTCCCACTACTAATGTGGGGGATCAATGTGAGGTTTAAGCTTTAGAAGAGTTTCTCTTAAATGTGGGGGCCCTAGTATTTGGGGAATAAATATTTAGTATTGAGATATTGTCTTGTTGAGTATTTCCTTTATCAAGTTTTTAGTGCCCTTCCATATCTTTTTTGTTTAACTTCAGTTGAAAGCCTGTTTATTTGATATTAGTATGGGTACTCCTGCTTGCTTCCTTGGCCCATTTGTTTGGCAAACCTTTCCCCAACCCTTTACTCTGAGGTAGCATCTATCTCTGTTAGTGAGATGTCTTTCTGCAGGAAAATGTTTGGTTTTGTTTAAGGATCCATTCTGTAAGCCTGTGTCTTTTTACAAGGGAGTTGAGTCCATTGAATTCATTGATATTAATGACCAAAGATTATTTCCCGTTATTTTGATGTAGGTGGTGGTTGTGTGTTTCTTTTGATTTAGCTTTAGTGGAGTTTTTTGCTTCCTTTGTTTTCTTGGGTGTAATTATCTTGTCTGAATTGGAATTTTCCTTCTAGAATCTTCTGTAGGGCTGGATTTGTGGGTAGATACTGTTTAAATTTGATATTATCATGGAATATCTTTTGTTTCCATTTATGTTGATAGAGAGTTTTGCTGAACATAGTAATCTGGCCGGGCACCTATGTTCTCTTAGGGCTTGTAGGACATCTGCCAAGGACCTTCTGGCTTTTAAAGTTTCTGAGGAGAAGTCAGGTGTAATTCTGATGGGTCTGCCATTTTATGTTATTTGACCTTTTTCTCTTACTGCTTTCAATATTCTTTCTTTGTTCTGTATATGTGAAGTTTTATTATGTAGTGAGAGGTATTTCTTTTCTGGTCTATTCTGTTTGGTGTTCTGAATGCCTGTTGGAATTTTATTGGCATCTCTCTCTTTAGGTTTGGGAAGTTTTCTTCTATGAATTTGTTGAAGATGTTTCCTGGACCTTAAAGTTGAGAGTCTTATCTTTCTTCTATATCAATAATTCTTAGGTTCCATCTTTTCATTGAGTCATTGATTTCTTGGATGTTGTGGGTGAGAACATTTTTAGATTTCTCATTTTCTTTGGGTGTTGTACTGATTTCTTCAATAGAATCTTCCACACCTGAGATTCTTTTTATCCAACTCTTGTATTCTATTTTTGATACTCATATCTGTAGTTCCTGTTCTTTTCCTTTCATTTTCCACCTTCAGGATTATCTCTGCTCATGTTTTCTTTATTGCTTCCACTTCTAATTTCAAGTCCTGAATGATTTTATTCGTTTTAGATGTTTCCTGCTCCCATATGCTTGTCTTTATCTGCAAATCTTTTAAATCTTTCATTGCCTTGTCTCTTTTCCTTTCTGTGGAGCCGCTTTGGCTTGGAGGTCTCTAATAGTTTTCTCCATTGCTTTTGTTTGTAAAATTGAGGGATCTTTAAATTCAGAGATTTAATTTCTTCTTGAAAGGACTCCATTATTTTCCAAAGTATAGATTTATCATAAATTTCATGTGTTTCAGCTGTGGTTTAATGGTCAGGGCTTACTGTACTAGCATAGTTGCATTTTGTTGGAGTCCTATTTCCCTGACTTTCGTCAGATCTGTTCTTTTGCTTACCTTTCGTCATCTGGCTGTTCTTAGCTATTTCTTTCTGGTGTCTTCTGGGCTTGGTGCCAAGAAGGGCAGTTTGGTGTAGGGGCCATATAGCTTGGTGTTCTTTAACTCTCCTAGGCTGAAAGGGGGCCTTGTGTGGAGGTTGGTTCTCAGTGTTTCTCCCAGAACTCACCACTTCCTGTTGTGGCCCAGTTGGGATCTCAGAGAGGTTGTTGTGAGATATGTTATCCCTGCCTTCAGGTTCCTGAGATCCAACTGGTCTTCATAGTGATGATGGTGCATGTTGACACAGACAACTGGCTGGAGCTTTAGCTCCCTTGCAGCTTACGTGTTGGGACCATGATCATGGTCCTCCCATGATGCTCTCCGGGGGTTCTCAGGTTCAAGGTACATCTTATAGCAAGAAGCACTGTGACTGATACAGCCCACATCACCCAGGCAATGAGCAATCGTCCAGGATTTTTTTCACTGCTCCCGAGTCAGAGCTCTCTGTGTTGTAGCATGAGCATTCAGCTGAGGGGCAAGGCAGTTGCAGTCAGGGAGATTTGATGTGGAATTCACACCCTGTTCACAGTGTTTGGATTAGAGGATGCTCAGCAGCCTTTTCCCCAGCAGAATCACTGTGCTCCAGTGTAGCTAGCCTGCATCAACCTCGCTTTTGTCAGTTTCTCTATAGCAAGGGGATCAAGACTGTGGTTGTGGTCCTTCCATTCTCTTCTCATGTTGGAGGTTTCAGGATCACCCTGTGCCTCTCAGTCAGAAGTTCTTTGGGTAAGAGCAGTCTACCTGCTCGGGCAGCATGCAAAAGTTCAGAACTGCTTTATTGCTCCAGACTGAGATCTAGATGCTATAAACTGAGGCAGTAGACTGAGAGCTCTCCCAAAGTGGCTGTAGGCAGTGAGTTCACAAAGCATCTCCAGTACTTGGACGGGGGGGGGGGCTAGAGGGGGTGAGGGTGCCTCTCTGTCAGATGTTCTGAGGTCAGGTGCTGCCTACCCCCTCAGGTAGCATGCCCCAGTACAGGACCGTTTCACTGCTCTGGGTGGAGATCTAAATGTACTATACTGAGGCTCTAGAGTGAGTACCCTGCTGAAATGAGCACAGGCCAAGAGGTCCAATATGGATTTAAGTCATCAAATCCTAGCACCTTTTCCTTGCCTGACTTGCAGTGTTTCAGAGCAGCCTTCCTGTGTAGGCAGGGGCTTCCACCAGACTCCCTGTAGTCAGGTGGGGGGATGGCAGGCAGTGAGTTCCAATTTATGTTCTATATCCTGCCCACAGTGTGCTTGAGCTCAGGGAAGCTCAGTGCCTGCCAGCTGGATCCCAGTGTTATATGTCAGCCAGAAACTGCCATACTGTATTACCCAGAGAGATTTCCTCAGTCTTACAATGTAGCAGCTCTGCTGGTATGTTCCTGGTTGTCCAAGCCTAGTCCCTGCACTGATGCTGCAGACTCAGGAAGTCATATGTTTTGAAGTTGAATCTGCCAGCTGGAGTCCTGAAAGTATCTGATATGGAGGGGACCGTGTCTGTGTCTGGTGACTCCAATCCGCCACTGTCTATACTTCCAGTACCAAGTTCTTTGTTGTCCCTGGCTTTGCTGGGCAATCCCAGATAGGTTTGTGCTTCACAACATGCTATTCAACAAGAGTGTATCTCTGCTGTTGTCCAATCTGTCTTCCTGATGATCAAAATGCATCCGACTTGATAGCTTCCATGTTGCCCCTCCCCTATTATATTACTTTTTTATTTTAACTTTTTCCCTAACATCCCCCTTTTAGTCCAATAAAAGTCTCTATGTCTTATAACAATAAATGCAATACCAAATAATAAGAACAATTATGAAAACTATAAGGTATGGCATACATTCCCAATGTCCTGCCCATATGTATTTGGCACCTAATAAGAATATTCAATTATCTATCTATCTTGATGAGTTTAAAGTTCTATACCTAACTCAATTTCTACTCTAACTTGCATTACCAACTTAAAAGCCTATACTTAGACCTAAAACATCATTTTAATTCCTAAACCACTTAAAACTTAACTGTGGGATTATACCAAGTTTTCAACCACATCAGAGATCTGTGAAGGATAAATATATCTGATTAACCAAGAAGTGCAGAACAAGCAGCTTCCAAAACTAAGAAATGACAGAAAATTGATTGCCTGGACAGTCTCCAGTTTCTCTCTATAACATTGGAGCATCTATCTTCAGCCTCTTGGTTCAGTATCTGTGAGAGACATTAATTATAAAGCAGGTATTATGAAGGACTTGCTTATCCTGTCTTAGAAGAAATAGGTTAGCAATTTACCTTCTTCCATTTTTTTTCCAATTCAAACAGCGTTCTGTCTACATTTGAAGCAAGGGAATCCCCCCCCCCAAAGTGGCTAACTTGCCACTACTGTAGCCCTCTCCAAATGGAGATTCTTCAGTATTCATCACCTATTTGTAGTAGAATGGGGGGTGCTTTCAGGAGCTGACGTTTCTCAATATCAAAAATCTTAAGTTAAGAAAACATCTTTAAATGCCATATTTTACAAATCTCTTGAGGATTTTGAAGACCATCTATCTATCACTATATATTTGAATAATCAAATGTTGTTTGCTTCTTAGAAGTTTATAATATCTGATTAACTTAGAAAACATCTGTGATACATTGAACTAGTACCTAACAAAAAGACAAGTTTGAATGACTACTAGTTTGCACTTCTTAATTACCCCAAAGAGTTTGTGATAGTAGCTATCACTGATTGCCTGGACAGTCTCCAGTTTCTATAACATTGGAGCATCTATCTTCAGCCTCTTGGTCCAGTATCTCTGAGAGACATTAATTATAAAGCAGGAATTATGAAAGACTTGCTTATCCTGTCTTAGAAGAAATAGGCTAGTAATTTACTTGCTTCCATTTTTTTCCATTCAGACAGCATTCTGTCTGCATTTGAAGCAAGGTCTTTTTTCCCAGTCACTAACTTGCCACTACTGTAGCAGGCCTAGAACTTTTTAATAATTACATAGGTATATACCTTAAACATAGTTAACTTTAATTTTGTGGCAATATGTGAAGATCTGTATCAATGTAGGCAAATATAACCTTAATTTTGCATCAATATACAAATATATAAGAATAGATTAAATAATCTAGTCATTTTTTCTTTATCATTCCTTTGTCATGTCTATAAGCCTCTTTTTTCTTTTCAAGTCTTTCCCCCCTATATAAGAGATATACAAGGATAGAGAAAAGAAAAAAGAGAGAAATTCCTGGGTCTAACCTCCTAAGCCTTGTTTAACAAGATCAGTTAACAACTTATAACCAATCCTCCTATATGACAAGAAACATCTATAACACACCAAATGACTAAAAAAAAAAAATCATCCATCCAATCTTCTGATAATGGCACATCGCTCTCTTAAAATTGTTTCCTGCTAATTTGGGACATTGGAAAAAAGTTTGGGGGCCCAAATAAGAATGGAAAAATGATTAAGCAAGTTAATAGTTGTCACGTCCCCCCTTGTCCAGCAAGGAATGACGCAACGCATAAAAGCTCTTCTCCTGCAGTTTATTCAGGTCCCTTGAAAACAGTCTTCCGAATAATGGGGCAGACCCAACCCACAGGCTAAATACTAATTAGACAGCCAGTCAAGTAAAGCCAAGTGGTGCTATCTTAGAGGTCTGCGTATGCGGAAGCAAGCCAGATCAGCAGTCTTTGCCAAATATGAACTTATTATCAAAAAGAGCACTCACCGTCGGGCTGGTGGAAGGCGGAGGCCAGCGCCATCTTTAGGGCGCGGCACTTCGCAGCTCTCTACAAATAGTAACATTTGTCCATTCTTTTTGTTCTCAACAATTTCAATGTCAAGAGAATTTTGTGGTCAGAAGTTGAACCACAAAAGAAGTTCAGAGCTATACTGAAGTCCTAGCTGGAAAAGCCTGTGGGGATGGATCTCTTACCTAACCATTTTGAGGTTGTTGTGGATGGACATTCTTGAGAAAGAACTATTGAGGCAGTCTGTGAGGCGGGATCATATAGGCTGCATGCCTTCTCTTCTTTGGTATCTGGACCCCTTTCTTCAAGTTTTTTCCCCACAGCGGTCTCTGAACTCCTTAGTTGGATGCTTTCTTAATGTTTATTTATTACTTCAAGTTATATCTCCATCATAGTCCCCTCTTTCCAACACTTCTGGTCCCATCCTCCCACCCTCTCTCCCTTCTCCCACTATTGTTCTCCTCCGGAGTGGTGTGTCCCTACCTATCACCGCCCCCCCCCCGAAGTTCAACAGTCATATGAGGGCTAAGAGCTTCCTCTTACACTGGGGGCCTATATGGCACCTCCATTAGGGCAAAGTGTCCCAATAACAGGCAACAAGGTCTATGCTCCTGTTGCTTTTGTTTTGTTGGCTGTAATAGTTATCCTGTACTACATGGTTAAAATCCAATTATAAGTGAATAGATGCCATGTGTATCTTTCTGAGTCTGGGTTAGCTCACTCAAGAAGGAAGTTTTTGAGTTCCATCCATTTGACTGCAAATTGCATGATTACCTTGTTTCTCATAGCTGAGTAGTATTCCATTGTGTAAATGCATCGTATTGTTTTTTATCCATTCTTTGATTGAGGAACATCTGGGTTGTTTCGTGTTTCTAGCTATTACAAATAAAGCTACTATGATCATAGATGAGGAGATGTCCTTGTGTTTAGTGAGGAATCATTTGGATGTATACCCAGAAATAGTATGGCTGGGTCTTGAGGTAGAGCAATTCCAAATTTTCTAATATATTGCCAGACTGATAATCATAGTGGTTGTACAACAGAATCCAAGAACACATCAAAAGTATCACAAACCAAGATCAAGTAGGCTTCATATCAGGAATGCAGGTGTAGTTCAACACATGAAAATTCGAGAGATCCAAGAAGGTGGCAGTCAGAAGGGACACATTTTTGAGCTAAGAGGAATATAACTACAACAAGGCAGAAATATAAACAAGCTGAGTGACATCCTGAGAAGCGTGAACATGCAGGGTCCCACCTGGTGAACCCAGGAACTAGTAGGTGTCCCTCTTGGGACCCTCAGACACAAGGTAAACAGACTGACCCAAGCCACAGGGCATGTCGGAGAGCCCATGCAACAGGGACCAGCAGAACCTAGTCCTGGGGCACAGCATGACTCAGACCCAAGCAGGGAACACAGGAAACAGGGTACAGCGTGGTGCGGACCTAGGCCATGGGGAGCAGCAGGGAGGGGGAACATAAACAGCAGGGTGCAGCATGGCGTGGACCCAGGCAGGGGAAGATGGCATGGCACAGAACCAAGGCCAAGGAACCTACCATGGAAGTGGGCAAGAGCCACTCAAAAACCCAGCTAGTGGACAGGCTCAGGGCCCAAAGCAGAGGTCAGTGGCTTGGGGTACAGCCTCTGTGCTCAAATCAGAGAATAGCGGTGAGGGGCACAGTCTCTGTCCCAAAGCAGAGATCAGTGGCACAGAGCACAGGCCAGGCACCCAGACCAGAGGCCAGTGCACAGCCTGGCACAAAACAGAAGTCAGCACAGATTATGCTGCAGAGTAGGACAAAAGCCACACAAATACTCAAGGAAGAGCTCCAAACCTCAGACAGGGGTACTCACCAGCCTCTGGAGCACCCAGCTTCCATGCCGGCATTCCATACAGGAGAATGGCAGGTTCACCAAGATTTATCTTCAGCTGAGTGGCTAGCAGGGAGGCACAAGCATATCTAAGCTTACCTAGAAAGATGTTGGACATAAAGGTCTCTCCACTGGATATACAATCACTTGGAAGAACATTGTGCTCAGACAGAGCATAGGGCTGCTCATCCTAAACCATTACAGTCTCCTACAGGTCTGATCACTGTAGGGTTTTGGGAGGTAGCCCCAACTGCCAGACAGAGGTACCTCCAGCCTACCTGAGTGCCCAATATTCACACTGTCACCTCAACACCCTAAAGAGGATCAGAAGTGCCACTGAAATGGTCCAGAAGACATCAGGAAATATCATCTGAGGGCAACCAGAAGACTGAAGGTCAACGAAAGAAGAAGACTGACAAAAATCAGGGAACTATGACTCCAATGAAATTCAGCAAGGTTAACACAGCATACCCTGAACATCCTACCACATTTGAAACACATGAAAATGATGACAAATCTATACTTAGGAAAATGATGGAGTCTTTTCAAGAAGAAATTAAATCACTGAAAGAATACAAAGAATCCTCAACTTTAGAAATTAATGAAATGGAGGATACTATTAGAGACCTCCAAGCCAACACAGCCCAAAATGAACCGGAAAGAGAAAAGGCAATGGAAGATTTGAAAGATTTGCAGACAAAGACAAGCAAATTGTAATAAGAAACATATAAAACAAAAAAAAATGGTTCAAGACTCGAAATTGGAAGTGGAAGCAATAAAGAAAACACAATCAGAGATAATCCTGGAGGTGGAATATCAAGGGAAGAGAATAGGAACTACAAACATGAGTATCAAAAGTAGGATACAAGAGATGAAAGACAGAATCTTAGGCATGGAAGATTCGGTTGAAAAAAAATCAGTACAACAAAAAGAGAAAATGAGAAATTTAAAAAAGTTCTCACAAACAACATCCAACAAATCATGGACTCAATGAAAAGACAGAACTTAAGAATTATAGGCATAGATGAAAGAGAAGACTCCTGACTCTAAGGTCCAGGGAACATCTTCAAAGAAATAATAGAAAAAAAACTTCCCAAACCTAAAAAAAGTGATGCCAATAAAATTCAAAGAGGCATACAGAACACCAAACAGATTAGATCAGCACAGAAACTCCTCTCGCCACATAATAATTGAAACACCAAGTAGGCAGAACAAAGAAAGAATAATAAAAGCTGTAAGAGAAAAATGGTCAAGTAATATATAATAGCAGACCCATCAGAATTACACCTGACTTCTCCTCAGAAACTTTAAAAGCCATAAGAGCCTGGGAAGATGGCCTACAAGCCATGAAAGAACATAGCTGCCCAGCCAGACTACTATCCCCAGCAAAATTCTCTATCACATAGGTGGAGAAAACAAGATATTCTATAACGAAATCAAATTTAAACCGTATCTACCCACAAATCCAGCCCTACAGAAGGTCTTAGAAGGAAAATTCCAACCCAGAGAAGAAAACTTCACCCAAGAAAACAGAGGAGGCAAAAATCTCCACTGCAGCTAAACCAACAGTAACATTCAACAACCACCTAAACCAAAATAATAGGAAATAACAACCTTTGGTCATTAATATCCATCAACATCAATGGACTCAATAAAAAGACACAGGCTTACAGAATGGATCCGTAAACAAGACCCATCATTTTGCTGCATAGAAGAAATGCATCTCACTAACAAAGATATATGCTGCCTCAGAGTAAAGGTCTGGGAAAAGGTTTTCCAAGCAAACAGACCAAGGAAGTAAGCTGGAGTAGCCATCTTAATATCAGATAAAATAGACTTTCAACTGAAGTTAATCAAAAAAAGATAGAGAAGGGCACTACATACTTGTTAAAAGAAATATTCATCAAGATGACATCTCAATATTGACCCCAAATACATGGGCAGCTACATTTGTAAACGAAACTCTTCTGAAGCTTAAACCACACATCGATCCCCACACATTAGTAGTAAGAGACTCCACCACACTCACAACAATGGACAGGTCATCGAGACAGAAACCAAACATAGAAATAATGAGTCTAACATAGGTCATGAACCAAATGGACTTAACAGATATCTACAGAACATTTCACCCAAACACAAAAGAATACACCTTCTCAGCACCGCACAGAACCTTCTCCAAAATTGAACATATAGTTGGACACAAAGCAAGCCTCAACAGATACTTGAAATAACCCCTTGTATCTTATCAGACCACCATGGAAAAAAGCTGGACTTCAACAACAACAGAAAGCCTACACACTCATGGAAAGTGATAAAATGTATACTAGATAAATACAGGGTCAAGGAAGAAATAAAGAAGGAAACAAAGACTTCTTAGAATCCAATGACAATGAAGGCACAACATACACAAACCTATGGGACACAATGAAAGCAGTTCTAAGGGAAAAGTTCATAGCACTACATGCCTTCAAGAAGAAAATTGTGGCAGCTCATATTAGCGAATTCACAGTACAAATGGAAGAACTGGAAAAGAAAAAAAGAAGCAAACACTCCCAAGAGGAGCAGAAGGCAGGAAATCATCAAACTAAGGGGTGAAATCAACAACTTAGAAACAAAATGAGAAAAACAAAGAATCAATGAAACTAAGAGTTGGTTCTTTGACAAAAATCAACAAAATAGACAAACACTTAGCCAAATTAACCAAAAGGCAGAGGGAAAAAACCCAAATCAACAAAACCCAACATAAAAAGGGAGAAATAACAAAAGACACTGAGGAAATCTAGAGAATCTTTAGGTCCTACCTTAAAATCTGTACTCCACCAAGTTTGAAAACCTAAGCAAAATGGACAATTTTCTTGATAGACTCTACCTACCAAAGCTAAATCAAGATCAGACTGGCAGACTAAATAGCATTATAAGCCACTAAGGAAATAGAAACAGTCATTAAAAATCTCCAACCAAAAAAAGTCCTGGGCCAGATGGTTTCAGCACAGAATTCAATCAGACCTTCAAAGAAGAGCTAATACCAATACTCTTCAAACTCTTCCACAAAGTCGAATCAGAATGAACTGTTAAGTGTAGGTCTGCTATCATTACTTCTGATAGCTTGCATTCAATGCTGAGATCTGGTTACCACCCCTTCAGAGGCATTCTTTTGATTGGTTAATAAAAGTTGCTTATGGCCAATTAACTGGGCAGAAAGAGTATAGGAAGGCAGGACTTCCTGATAAACAGGAACCCTGAGCACACACAGAGAACCCCTCTCTTTCCACCAGGACACAGAAGAAATGGATTTTAATAGCAATAGCATGTTAAGGTCTCCAGGATTTTGTACTCATTGTGGACGAAGTAAACACTGGTCCGGGATTGTAGAGCTGAAATGGATGTCAGAGATAAGCCCTTGCTGGGAAATGAGGGGAGGGGCCTCCTGCTTCAGGCCCCCCAAAACAATAAGAACAGTAGTCATTCATCCAACCAGAGGGGAACAAACAGGGAGGAAGAGCAAAATTAACTATTACTGATCTCTTACAGGCTACTGAAGGTATTACAGCTTTAGATTTGACCACAGATGAATCTAAAACATTATCCAAAACAGATGAATGTTATATGTTAACCACTGGTGTTTATGGTCCCTTGCCATCAGGGACAATAGGATTAATCTTTAGAAAAAATGGGTTAACTTGACAAGGATTCTTTATTCATCCAGGTATTATAGATGGAGATTGCAATGAAGAAATGAAAATTATGACATTCATATTGAAAGAGATGACAATGCAGGGGACAAAATGCCCAACTGCTGCTGTTTCCTTACACCAAGGGCAAGATTGTTCAATAGACAGAACAGGAGAAATTGAAAATACTGAAAAATATGTGTATTGGCAAACAGTGGTGAGTTATAAGAGACCAAAATTAAAAATACAAATGAATGGTACTAGAATAGAAGGACTGCTTGACACAGGAACGGTTGTCACTGTCCTCTCACAGGAGTCTTGGAATCCAAACTGGCCACTTCAAAAGGTTCCTACACATTTTATAGGAATTTGTAAATTATCACATGTAAAACAAAGTGTACAATGGCTTAACTGTGTGGGACCAGAAGGGCAAACAGGGAAGTTGAGACCTTATGTGCCTGATGTATCCATAAACGTATGAGGAAGAGATCTCTTACAACAATGGGATACTCAAATTTATATTCCTGCAATGCCAGAAATAACAAATGGTGAAATGATGGGTGCTTTTGAGAAAGGTATTGATATGAGTACTCAACAACAATTGCAAACTATGTCTAGTGTCCAAACACAGAACACCCCAGACACTGAGATTATAGATACTTTTGAGGAAGGTATTGATATGAGTACTCAACAACAACTGCAATCTATGTCTAGTGTCCAAACACAGGACACCCCAAGTATTGAGTTTCCAAATTCAGACTAGGAGCCACTGCTAAAATTCAATTCCAACAGCAGTATGCTTGAAATGGCTATCAAATAAACCAGTTTGGCAAGAGCAGTGGCCCATAAAAACGGAAAAATTGGAGACTCTTGAGGAATTGATAAAAGAACAAATCCTCATCATATAGGAGAGTCTACCAGCCCATCGAATTCTCCTGTGTTTGTGGTAAAAAAATAAATCAGGTAAATGGAGAATAGTAACAGATTTAATAGCTGTGAATAGAGTAATTCAACCTATGGGTCCTTTACAGCCTGGTATACCTTTACCTTCTCTATTACCAAAGTCATAGCCTTTAATAGTAATTGATTTAAAAGACTGTTTTTTCTCAATTCTATTGCATAAGAATTATAGAGAAAGGTTTGCTTTCTCTGTACTCTTAATAACAGCAGAAAAACCAAGAGGTATCATTGGAATATGATTCCACAGGGATTGTTGAATAGTCAAACTCTGTGTCAATATTTTGTACAAACACCATTAGAAATAATATGTAAGCAATTTCCACAATCTATTATCTATCATTGTATGGATGTTATTTTTGTTGACTGATTCTGATGTAGTTATTTTAGAGAACTTATTTAAGAAAATGCAAAGACTTCTACCACTATGGGGGTCAAAAATTGCTTCAGGAAAAATACAAAGAGGAGATTCAATCAACTATTTGGGTTATAAAATAAGTCCACAGAGAATAAGATCACAAAAGGTATATGTCAATAGAGACCAATTGAAAACTCTTAATGATTTTCAAAAATTAATGGGAGATATAAATTGGCTAAGGCCCACCCTTGGTTTAAGTACTTATGAGTTAAGTAATTTGTTTCAAACATTACAAGGGGATTCAAATCTAAACAGTCCAAGATATTTAAGTGCTGAAGCAAAAAAGGAATTAATGTTGGTAGAACAAAGATTACAAGATGCATACATAGATCAAATTGATCCTCAACTTGATTGTATTTTGGTCATTTTACCATCAACTCATTCTCCTACAGGACACATTATGCAACAGGAAGATAGTATTATGGAATAGATTTTCTTACCACATAAACAAAGTAAACAACTAAAGACATACATAGAAAAGATATCTGAATAAATTGTAAAAGGTAGAATAAGACTATGTCAAATGTCAGTAATGGACTTGGCCGAAATAGTAGTCCCTCTTACTAATGCTGAGATTATGTCATTTTGAATAATCAATGAAGATTGGCAAAGGGATTACAGTAATTATTTGGGAGACATTAATAACAAATTACCAAAAAGCAAATGTACACAATTTAGAATAAGAACTAATTGGATTCTTCCTCGTATTGTAAAGGGAACATCAATTCCTGATTCACCAACCTTCTATACTGATGCTAACAAGATGGGAATGGCAGGTTATAAAACAGACAAACTTAGCAAGGTAATGAAAAGTCCATGTACCTCGGTTCAAAAAGCAGAAATGTGTGCAATCCTTATGGTGTTATTAGATTTTCCTGAGTCTCATAACATAAATACTGATTCTCTATATGCAGAAAGAGTTGTGTTGCATATAGAAACTGCTGAATTTATTCCAGAAAACACAGAATTAATTCTTTATTTATACAATTGCAATAGGTCATCAGAAGTAGAAATAACCCATTATATATAACTCTATTTGATCTCATACAGGTTTGTCAGGTCCACTGGCACAAGGAAATGAGGAGATTGACCAATTACTCATAGAAAATGTGTTGGAAGCCTCAAAATTTCATCTGAAACATCATGTAAACAGTTCAGGTTTAAAGAAAAATTCTCTATGACAAGGCAACAAGCCAGGGAATTAATTAAAAAATGTCTTACATGTTCTCTGTATAACCAAACTCAATTACCTGCTTTTAGTAACCCTAGAGGTACTAAAAAGAATGAAATTTGGCAAATGGATGTTTTTCATTTTGCAGAATTTGGAAAACAAAGGTATTACATCATACCATTGATACATACTCAGGGTTTCAATGGGCAACTGCTTTAAGTTCTGAAAAAGCTGATTGTGTTATTTCACATTTATTAGATATAATGGCATTTATGGGTGTACCTGCACAAATTAAGACTGACAATGCTCCTGCATATGTATCTAATAAAATGAAGCAATTCTTTGCATATTATAAGATAAAGCATATTACTGGAATAACACACAATCCTACAGGACAAGCAATTTTAGGAAGAGCTAATTGTACCTTGAAAGATATGCTTTTTAAACAAAAACAGGAATTAAAGAATCCCAGGGATAGATTGCACAATGCTCTGCTAACTTTGAATTTCCTAAATGTTGATGAAAATGGTACCACTGCAACTGAGAGACATTGGGTTGTACAAAAAATAACTTAGGAATTAAATCAACCAATATATTATAGGGATATTTTAACTTTAGAGTGGAAACATGCTATGGTTTTAAGATAGGGACATGGTTTTGCCTATGTGTCTACAGGGAATGAAAAAATGTGGATACCAACAAAACTTATAAAGATTAGATCTCACCAGGGAGAACCTCCTATTAGCTGAAACATGAATGTCTTCCCATGGTAAGAGTATTTTATTAACTGTATGGTGTTCATGATATTCCAATCTTTTATCCAGGATGGATAGAGTGTATGCCTTAAAATGGACTTACAAGGTTGTATTATGCCTTTCACTTGCTCAAATTTAGAGCAAAAAATTATTTTCAGAGCCAAGGACTGAATAATAATAACAACAAGACAAATAGGCCAGAAGATTCAACCTGACATACTGCTTCAATCACTGTTTTCTTAAAAACGTTTCATTCAAATCATTTTTAAAAGGGCTAGTCCAAAAATGATCGATCCAACAGAGACTGGACATCAAAAGCTATAGGTAACTTTCCTGGGAATTGGCCAATATCTCACTTTTTGAAGGATACCTGAAAATATTTATACCCCATTCCCAGGAGATGGGATGGAAGTTTTTGGTTGTGTGTTATGTTATGTGTTGTGATTGTTTGTTGTCATCTAGTATGAATGGATATATGATATGTGATGTTAAAAAATAAGAACTGGATTCAGGGATTTTCTTCTTTCCCTCACTCTATTCTTTGTCTCTTTTATTATTAAAAACTTAAGGCTATTTTGTTATATTAATGGATATTGGTAGAAATTTAAGATTGTTTTGTTATAATACATATTGATAGAAAGTTAAAATTATTATGTTTTATATACAATTAAAGATACATTTTAGTTTCAATTTTTCAAGATTTCTTTTGAAAAATAGAAAATAGTTTTTCTTCTATTGCCAAAAAAAAAACAATTTTCTCTAGGAAATGGAAATACATGACATCTTTTTATGGTAAGAATGCAGATTTACAAATGTCTTTCTTCTGTTCAAAGAACAGAAAGTATTCCTTAATTGACATGTACCTCTTGCACATCCAAGGCATTTTGGTAATTGCAGAACTATATGATACTTGTGAGAAATTATATATTTTCAGAACAACAGGATCGGAGTCCAAAGAAGAAAAGACAAGTAACTCAAATGATCCAGCCTCAGAGACTGCCTCAATAGTTGTTTCCTCAAAAATCTGCATCAAGAACAACTTCAAACAGCTTTCTGAGATGGCCCAGCCTGAAAATCTGTTCCAGACAGAACTTCAATAAAGCCCTGAACTTTCCTACCAAAGTCTAGCTTCGAATTAAAAATTGCTCAGAACATTCAAATTGCTCATCACAGAGAGTGGACAACAAATGCTACTATCAAATTGATTAACCATTTTTTTTTAAATTTTGGCCCTTAAAAAGGTTGTCTGCATCCCAATTCAACAGGAAGCAGTTTTAAGAGAGTGATGTCCCATTCCCAGAAAGTGAGGTGGATGATTCTTTGGTTATTTGATGAGTTATAGATGTCCTTTAGGTGGAATGGTTACAAATTGTTATATGGTCTTGTTAAGCAAGGTGTAGGAGGTTAGGCTCAGGTATTTCTTTCTCTTTCTTTATCCTTCTTTCTCTCATATACGGGGGAGAAGACTTGAAAAGAAAAAGAGGGGGAATATGGATATATAATATAGAATTGATAAGATAAAAGGATAGATTATTGTATCTACTCCTATAGACCTTTGTTATTAATACAAAATTAAGGTTATAAACATATGAGAATGGTAAGAAAAAAGGATAGATTATTGAATCTACTCCTATAGATCTTTGTATATTGATACAAAATTAAGGCTATATTTTGATTAGGTATTGTGCCTATATAATTCTTAAAACTGGAATGTGAAGTTCTAGTACTTTTGACAGAAACTATTACAAACTGTTTAGGATAATTAAGAAAAGTAAGTTATAGTCATTCAAACTTGTGATTTTTTTAAGGTAATTAAGTTAGTTAATCTCAGAGATTCTAAGTTAATCAGATATTAAGTTGTTAGAGACAAGCAACATTTGCTTACTCAATGGATATGGATAGATGGTATTCAAAAACCTCAAGAGATTTGTAGAATATGGCATTTAAATATATTTTTATTATTTTAAAAATTCTTTGACATGAGACTGTCAACTCCTGACAGTTCCCATTGTATTTGGAAGGAGATGATGAGCATCAAAAAATCTCAATCAGGAGATGATTCCTACTGGGAAGAAATACCTCTGCTCTCTCAACAGACTATATACAGTCCAAAGATGGACCAAATCCTCAATACAGGTAAATTGATGGCCTGCTTCTGCAAAGACAGACTGGGCAAATCTTATTTCCTGCTCCAAAACTAAGTCTGTAAGATATGCTTGGCCAGAAGGCTGAAGATGATGCTCCAATATCATAGAAACTGGGGACTGTCTAGGCAGTCAGTTGTCTGTTATTTCATACTTTTGGAAGTTGCTTGCTCTGCATTTCCTATCTATTCAGATATGTTTATCCTTCTCAGGTTTCTGATGTGATTGAAGACTACATAATTATAGTATCACAATAAGTTTTAAGCCATCTAGGAATTAAAAATATGTTTTAAGGTTAAGATGATTTGGTTAATAATGTAAGTTAGGATGGAAGTTGAATTAGGTATAGATCCTTAAACTCATCAAGAGACATATGTAATAGCATACATTTCCTAGTTGACTAGTCAAATATATATGGACTGGACATTGAGGATCTATGTCACATGTTTTAGTTTTCATAATTGTTTTATTGTATTTATTGTTATTGTTACTGTATTGTGTTTATTGCTGTATTTATTGTTATTAAGAAAAAGAGCCTTTTGTTAGACTTAAAGGGTGAGATGTTAAGGGAAGCTCTACTATCATTGCTTCTGATAGGTTGAATTCAATGCTGATATCTGGTTACTGTCCCTTCTGAGGCATTCTCTTGATTGGTTAATAAAAGTTTTTTATGGCCAATTAGCTGGTCAGAGAAAGTATAGGAAGGTGGGACTTACTGAGATTAAACAGGAACCCTGAACACACACAGAGAACCCCTCTCTTTCTGCCGGGACACAGAACGAGATGTCTTGAGAATGCTGGAAGGTAATCTCTGGCACATGGTAGTGTGGAATTAGGTGATCTGGGTTAATTTAGAGTAGCTAAGTGAAAGTCTGCCCAGCTAAGGGCTAAGCATTAAAACATTAAATGGTCTTGGTGTATTTAATTATTCGGGAAAAAGATTGTGGCAGCTTATAGGCCCTCAGTCCAAGCAGTCCAGGGCCACTGGAATTCCAGACTTCTGGACTCCCCTTGAGCCCAGGCAAATTCCCACCAAGCTACTGGTAATTCTACTTGCCTAATATAACAATGTATATTAATTAACAGAGGTTAGGTTACAGGTGGTGTAGGCCACCCTTGGCCCAGGGGGCTCTTTCTCCAGAATAAGTGAAGCAACCAATAAGGCACTCAGGCCAGGCTTCCCGCTCCTCTGCCAAGCTGCCAGCTACTCCACCAGCCTAATTTTACAGTTTATATTTACTAATAAGTACAATAATTAATTAATTTTCAGTTTCAATGATCACTGCCAAACTCCTTCTATGAGGCCACAGTCACCCTGATTCCAAAACCACAAAAAGAACCAACAAAGAAAGAGAATTTCAGACCAATTTCCCTCATGAACATAGATGCAAAAATACTTAATAAAATACTGGCAAACCAAATCCAAGAACACATCAAAAGTATCATACACCATGGTCAAGTAGGCTTCATCGCAGGAATGCAAAGATGGTTAAACATACGAAAATCCATCAACATAATTCACCATATAATCAAGCTGAAAGAAAAAAAACCACATGATCCATCTCACTACATTCTGAAAAGGTATTTGACAAAATTCAACACCCTTCATGCTCAAAGTCCTGGATAGAATGGGCATACAAGGACCATACCTAAAGATAATAAAACAATATATAGCAAGCCAGTAGGCAACATCAAGTTAAATGGAGAGAAGCTTGAAGCATTTCCTCTAAACTGAGGGACAAGGCAAGGATGTTCATTTTCACCATATATCTTCAGCATAGTACTTGAAGTTCTTGGTAGAGCAATAAGAGAGCTAAAGGATATCAAGGGGATACTTATTGGAACTAAGAAGTCAAATTATACCTATTTGCAGACAATATGATAGTATACATAAGCGACCTCAAAAATTCCACTTGAGAGCTCTTATAGCTGATAAATACCTTCACCAAGTTGGCTGGATACAAAATTAATTTAAAAAATCAGAAGCACTTCTTTATACAAAAAATAACTGGGCTGAGAAATAAATTAGGGAAATAACATCCTTCACAATAACCGCAAACAATATAAAATACCTGGGGGTAACTCCAGCCAACCAAGTGAAAGACCTGCATGACAAGAACTTCAAAGTCCTTGCAGAAAGAAATTGAAGAGGCCATCAGAAGATGGAAAGATCACCCATGCTTATGGATAGGTAGGATCCACAAAATAAAAATGGACATCCTGCTGAAAGCAATATACAGATTCAAACCAGTTCCTATGAAAATACCACCACTCTTTATATAACTGGAAAAAGGATTCTCAACTTCATATGGGATAACAAAAAACCCAGAATAGCTAAATCAATTCTATACAAAAAAAAAAAAAAAATCTGGAGGCATCACTATCCCAGATTTCAAGCTGTACTACAGAGCAATAGTAAGAAAAACAGCATGTTACTGGTATAAAAAAAGACCAGTGGATCAAGGGAATTGAATTAAAGTCCTAGAAATTAACCCACAAACGTATAGTCACTTAATTTTTGACAAAAAAACCAAAACCATAAAATGGAAAAAGGACAATATCTTCAACAAATTGTGCTGGTCCAACTGGATGTTGACATGTAAAAGAATGAAATTAGAGCCTTATACAAAACTTAAGTCCAACTGGATCAAAGACTTTAACATAAGGCCAAATACACTAAATCTACTAGAAGAGAAAGTGGGAAAAACCCTCGAAATCATTGGCACAGGTGACAACTTCCTGAACAGAACACCAACAGCTCAGGACCTAAGACCAACAATCAATAAATGGGACCTCATGAAACTTAAAAGCTTCTGCAAGGCAAAAGACACTGTCATTCGAATAATAAGGCAACCTACATATTGGGAAAAAATCTTCACCAACCCCACATCTGACAGAAGGCTAATATCCAAAATTTACAAAGAACTCAAGAAATTAAATGCCAATAAGCCAAATAATCCAGTAAAAATGGGGAACAGAGTCAAACAGAGAATTCACAAAGGAGGAATCCCGAATGGCTGAGAGACACTTGAAGAAATGCACAGCATCCTGAATCATCGGAGAAATGCAACTGAAGATGACTCTGAGATTCCATCTCACACCTCTCAGATTGGCTAAGATCAAAAACTCAAATGACAGTACATGCTGGTGAGGTTGTGGAGAAAGGGGAACACTCTTCCATTACTGGGGGGAGTGCAAGCTTGTACAACCACTATAGAAATCAGTCTGGCAATATCTTAGAAAACTTGGAATAGCTCTACCTCAAGACCCAGCCATACCACTTCTGGGTATACATCCAAATGCTTCCTCACCAAATCACAAGGAAGTTTCCTCATCTATGTTCATAAGCCTTATTTGTAATAGATAGAAACTGGAAACAACCCAGAGGTTCCTCAACTGAGGAATGGATAAAAATCTGTGGTGCATCTACACAATGGATATTTAGCCAGCAGAAACAACAAAATCATACAATTTGCAGTCAAATGGATGGAACTAGAAAAGCTCATCCTGAGTAAATTAACCCAGACTGAGAAGGATGAACATGGCATCTATTCACTTATAATCGGATTTTAGCCATATAGTACAGGATAACTATATAACAACCAATTTACCAAAGGGAACAGGAATATAGACTTTGTTTCCTGTCAGTCAGACACTTTGCCCTAGTGGGGCTACCTTGTAGGCCCCCAGTGTATGAGGAGGCTCTTGGCCCTCATATGACTACTGAAATGGAGCAGGGGACTCTTATGTAGGGACAGTCCACTTCAGAGGAGTGGGATGGAAGTGTTAGGGGGTAGAGGGTGGGAGGGCAGAACTGGGAGGGTTGGAGGGCACTATGATGAAGATGTAACCTAAATAAATAAATAAGTACTAAAAAATAATAATAAAAATAAAATGTAAACAAACAAACAAAAAAAAAAACAACTGAAAATCTGCCAAGGTAATCTACCATGTAAACAAGTTGAAGGAAAAAATAAATCATGTAGTCATCTCTCTAGATACTGAAAAAGCATTTGACAAAATCCAACATACCTTCATGCTAAAAGTCCTGGAGAGAGCTGGTATAAAAGGACCATACCTAGAAATAACAAAGGCATTATGCACCAAGCCAATAACTAACATCACATTAAATGGAGAGAAACTTAAATCATTTCCTCTATATTCAAGGACAAGGCAAGGATGCCCACTCTTCCCATATCTCTTCAGCATAGTACTTTAAGTTCTAGTTAGAGCAATAAGACAACTAAAAGTGATACAAATTGGAAAGGAAGAAGTCAAATTATCCCTATTCACAGATGATATGATAGTGTGCATAAGTTACCCCAAAAAATTTCACCAGAGGACTACTACAACTGATAAACACCTTCAGCAAAGTGTCTGGATAAAACATTAATTAAGAAAATCAGAAGCCCTTCTTTATACCAAAGATAAATGGGCTGAGAAAGCAATTAGGGAAACAACACCCTTCACAATAGCCACAAACAGTGTAAAATACCTGGGGTAATTCTAACCAAGCAAGTAAAAGACCTGTATGACAAGAACTTCAAGTTCTTGAAGAAAGAAATTGAAAAGACCATCAGAAGATGGAAAGAACTCCCATACTGATGGATAGGTATGATCAACATAATAAAAAATGGCCATCCTACCAAAATCAATATACAGATTCAATGCAATTCCTACCAAAATACCAACATAATTCTTTACAGACCTTGAAAGAACAATTCTCAAATTCATAAGGTAATAACAAAAAACCCAGAATAGCTAAATCAATCCTGTTCAATAAAAAATATCTGGAGGTATCACCATCCCTGATTTCAAGCTATACCACAGAGCAATAGTATTAAAAACTGCATGGTACTGGCGTAGAAATAGATGGATGCTTTTAATCCCCTGGGAAGATAAGAAGAGAATCTTGACCTAATCCTAACTCTGAGGTGCTACAGTTTTGGCAGGTTATATGTTTCCTAGAGTAAATCGTTTTTTTTTTTCCCACAGTATATTTCAATTGAGATTAAAATAAATTCTTTTGAAAATTTGAAACTAAATATACCATTAAGTGTATGTATTTTGAGATCACAAAGGGCATTCACTTTGAATTTCAGTCTGCCTTTTGTAAGCAGTTTTTTAACTTCATTCATTATGAAACCTATGTGCCTTCCTCTGCTTCTCAAGTGTTAGGATCAAAGGTGTGTGGCTCCAAAGTGTTGGTATTAAGGTGTGAAACACCACACCTGAATCTAAGTTTTTCTCTATTTGGACCTTTCTCTGTATCAGGCTGGCCTTGAACTCAGAAATCTGCATGCTTCTCTCTCCAGTGTGTTGGGATTAAAGATGTATATCTTTCATGTTCTGAGTTTAAAGGTGTAACATCAACACCCTGGTCATTGTATCTCTAGAATTTAGAAGACAACTAACTCTATAGTGACCTGCTTGTTTTTGCTGGAATTAAAGACATGGGCTAAGACCACCCTGCTCACATATTTTATTTTAGCTCCAAATTACTTAAACTCCTAGAGATTTAGAAAACAAGTTTGAACTGTAATAACTCTTAATTTACTTACAGCATTTTAAATCTCTTAACTGCATTTTTAATACCAAACAATGAAAATATCCTTTATATATGAAAAGATTAACAAGGTGATATCCAAGAGGGTGTGATCTATGTGATAATCTACAGTTTAACACTCTATTGACTTTAAGACCATTTTTCATTTCATGCCAGTAAGACAAGTATGCCTTCGGTAAATTATCATTTGAAACTATTATTTTCTATTTTTTATATGTAATGGTTAGTTAACAGGTTCTTTTAAATTATTTTTTCAAGTTACATCTCGATCACTGTCCCCTCCCTCTTCCCCTTCTGGCCCCTCTCTCCTTCCCTCCTTTCCTCCTTCCCTCCTTCCCTCCCTGCCTTTCCTAGTTTTGCTCCTTTCCTTCTCCTAGAATGAGGGAACCTCCCACATATCAAAACCCCTCAGTTCATCAGTCACATGAGTCCTAAGAGCTTCCTCTTGTACTGGGGCTTGATATGGCAGTCCATCTAGGGTAAGGTGTTCCACTAACATGCAACAAGATCCATGACTCACTGCTGTTGGAATTGTTAATAGGATAGTTATGACAGGTTCCTGTCTGTTTGGGTCTGTTGGTTGTAGGATGGTTGTCCTGTGTTATATGTTTAATATCCCTTCTAAGATATTACACAGCATGTGTATCTTTCTGGTTCTGAGAAAATTCACTTAGGATGAGCTTTTCTAGTTCCATCCATTTGTTTGGAAATTGCATAATTTCCTTGTTTCTAACAGTAGTGTAGTGTTACATTGTGTAAATGTACCACACATTTTAATCCATTCTTCAGTTGAAGGACATCTGGGTTGTTTCCACTTTCTGGCTATTATGAATAAAGTTGCTATGAACATTGCTGAGGCAATGTCCTTGTGGTTTGGTGGAGTGTCTTTTGGATATATGCCAAGGAGTGGTATGACTGAGTCTTGAGGTAGAAGTATTTCCAATTTTCTAAGGTAACACCAGATTCATTTCCAAAGTGGATGTACATGTTGACATTCCCACCACCAATGGAGAAGTGTTCCTCTTTCTCCACATCTCTGCCAGAATATGCTATCTCTTGAATTTTGGATCTTAGTCATTCTGACATGTATGATATGTTATCTCATAGTCATTTGGAGCTGCATTTCACAGACCAATGATGCTGAGCATTTGTTCAAGTGTCTCTTGCCCATTAGAGATTCCTCTTATGTGAATTCTTGGTTTAGTTCTGTACCCCATTGTTTAATTGGATTATTTAGTTTGTTGTTTCATTTCTTGAGTTCTTTATATATTTTGGATATTATCCCAGTGTTGGTAAAGATCTTTTCTGAAACTGTAGGCTTCCATTCTGTTCTAATAACATTGTCCTTTGCCTTATAGAAGTTTTTAAGTTTCATAAGGTCCCATTTGTTGATTGTTGGTCTTAGAGCTTGAGCTATTAGTGTTCTGTTCATGAAGCTCGCATCTGTGCCAATAAGTCATGGCTTTTCCCCACTTTCTCTTCTATTAGGTTAAGTGTGTCCACTTTTATGTTGAGGTCTTTGATCCACTTGGACTTAAGTTTTGTGCGCAGTGATAGATATGGGTTTATTTGCATTCTTCTACATGTTGAGTTACAGTTGTATACAGCACCATTTGTTAAAGCTGGTTTCCTTTTTCCCTTGTATAGTTTGGCTTCTTTGTCAAAAATTAGGTAACTCTAGTTGTGTGGGTTTATTTCTGGGTCTTAAATTTGATTCCATTGATCAACTTGTCTTTTTCTATGTCAGTACCATGCTGTTTTTATTACTATTGCTCTATAGTATAGCTTGAAATCTGGGATGGTGTTACCTCCAGATGTATTTTTATTGTACAGCATTAATTTAACTATTCTTTTTTTGTTATTCCATATGAAGTTGAGAATTGTTCTTTCAAGTTCTGTAAAAATTGTGTTGGTGTGTTGATAGGAATTGTATTGAATATGTATATTGCTTTTCATAGGATGGCCATCTTTATTATGTTGATCCTACCTATTCATGATCATTGTAATAAGAAGATTAATAATAATAATAATAATAATAATAATAATAATAATAATAATAATCTAACATTTACAACTCTGCTCACACTCAGAACTTTATAAAATTCTTATAAGTACTCAAAGAGAATTTTGGGTATGTGACTTCCTGTTATGTAGTCTTGGAAAATTGTTTGGCAAGAGTAAAGAATTTCTCTTTGTTCATAAAACACATAATAGAAAATGGATAGTTCTGGTGTTTTAATAAGGAACAAATATTCTGTACTGTCATTTTTAAATACACACCCATTCTAAAATAAATATGCTTACAAATTTCAATAATGATCTCAAAGAAATTGCACTGAAAGTTCATAGCTTGACTGTTTAAGCAAATCAGCTACCAAAGACGAAATGAATATATATGAGTTTAATTGGAAAATTGTGGAGGTTAATGAAATCAAACAGCTTTGAAGAAATGTGGTCAATACACCCAATTCAATATTTAAATAAATTGTAAAAGAAAATGACCTGATTTGTTGCTGTTTATTCCAATATTTCAACCAAGCTAAACTCCTGGGAATTATTAGACAGACAAATTAAAACAACAGATGGACTTGCAGTTGCTGCATACGAATGTATTTTTCACAAAGCCTCCTGACAATTTCAGAAATTCTAAGGTGTTCTATTTAATTTCAAATAAAAATTGTTACACATTTTCCTCCTACCAGGCTGTCAGTCTCTAAGGGCCCTACAGAAAATTATTTGAAAAAAACTATGAAAGTGTGTTTTGGGGCATTTAATAAGATACATCTTGTAAGATATATATAAGACTGGCTAGGTTTTAATGATATCAAGAATAAAAATACGTTGTCAATTTCTATTTTTCCAAATATAAATTTCATTTTGGACATTGTGAAAAACACTTTTTTTGGAATATGCACTTAGCATAAACTTTAAAGAGAAAATGACAAATTTTTAACCATTATGCAATATAATTCACAGATTGTGTTCCTGGATCAGTGATTAAATCAACCAGTGAAAGAGTGTTTGTGCTAACAAATGCATCATTCTGAGATTGTCCCCTAGAGTATAAGAGTTACAAATTGGTAAGTTTGTATTTTTGAACATGCTTTTGTTACTCAACAATCCAGCACTTAATAAGAAAATATCTTCTGTGTTACCCCCCAACATACACAGAAATAGATACACAGATACACAAACAGACATATGCACCTATATCCATCATGTATTTATCTAAAGTATACAGTGGTGGCTATACTGATAAACATACTTAATTTCTAAGTATTTAAATGGTACTAATAGTTTGAACAATAAGGTAAACAAGACTTAATATTTATAAATGTGCAACATGGATTTCTGTTTCTAACAATCAAGTATGGTGCTTTCAGGTATTTTTTTTTTCTCCAAACACTGCAAAGACTAATTTATTCTCTGAAAGCTTCAGAGGGCAAAAGCAACCAAAGGAATCTCAATCGCAGAAGGAGGAAAGCTCTCACATAAAAGTTGTGAATCTCCATCATAACTTTTCTTCTTGAATGACTTGTAATATTCAAAGGTGATGAGCAGCTTTCCATGACTGTACTAACAAAAAAAACAAACAAACAAACAAACAAAAAAATAAAGGGCATGTTTTTATGTAGGTTTTTTTTTTTGGCTAATACTTTCTTTCCAAAATTTATTTATTTTTTTCAAGTTACATCTCAATCACAGTCCCCTTCCCCTTCCTCTCCCTGTCCCACTCTCCTGCCCTATACTCCCTCTCCCATCTATCCATTTTTTTTAGTTTAAGGTGTATCTTTTTCTCCCTACAGCTTCCCCTTTTAGTCCAATAACAGGCTCTTTTTCTTGTAACAATAAGCACAATACAAAACAATAAGAACAATTAGGCAACAATTATGTATATTATAAGATATAACATACATTCCCAATATCCAATTCATATGTATTTGGCAAGAAATAATTATATTGTATTATCTATCTTGATTAGTTTAAATTTCTATACCTAATTCAGTTTCCATCTTAACTTTCATTATTACCAACTTAAAGACTTCATCTTAGGCCTAGAATATCCTTTTAATTCCTAAAACACATAAAACTTACTTGTGAGACTATAACTATCTAGACTTGAACCACATCAGAGACATGAGAAGGATAAATATATCTGAATAAATAGGAAGTACAGAGCCAGCAGCTTCCAAAACTTAGAAACGACAGACAACTGGCTGCCTGGACAGTTCCCAATTTCTTTCAATACATTGGAGCATCTATCTTCAGCCTTTTGGCCAAGTATCTCTAACAGACATTAATTGTAAGGCAGAAATTATGAAGGACTTGCCTACCATTCTACAAAATAGAGAGCTCTGACTCAGGAGCAGTGAAACAACCCTGAACCATTTCTCATTGTCTGGCTGATGTGGGCTGTACCAGATCACAGTGCTTCTGGCTATGAAGCTCAAGTTGAACCTGAGAACCCCCTGAGAGCAGCTTGGGAGGACCACAATGATGGTCCCCATGCATAAGCCGCAGGAGAGCTGCAGCTCCAGCATACAGGCTGTGGCCTGCTAACCTTCACTGACATCACTAAGAAAACCAGTTGGATCTCAGGAAACTGCAGGCAGGAATAACACATCCCTCCACAACCTCTGACATGAGTTCTCAATTGGGACACAACAGGAAGGGGTGAGCTCTGAGAGACACACTGAGAACCAGCCCCCACACAAGGCCCCATCCAGGCTGTGGAGAGCTACAGATCACCAAGTTATATAGCCTCTCCAACAAAGCTCCCTTCTTGGCACCAAACCCAGAGGGCAACAGGAACAACCAGCTAGGAACAACCAGGTGGATAAAGGCCAGCAAAAGAACAGAACTGACAAAGGTCAGGGAAGTATGACTCCAACAAAATTCAGCTATGCTAGAACAACTATGTAGGTTCTTAAGATCCAGAGAAACTGATTACCCCAGTATGAGGTATGAGGACCCTGATCAGGGTCAACCTTTCTAGGGCTGCCATCTGAAATTTAAAAATTGTGTGTGTGTGTGTGTGTGTGTGTGTGTGTGTGTGTGTGTGTGTGT
>CAJQZJ010032546.1:5231967-5262164 GCA_907164525.1 Lophiomys imhausi
TGTGTGTGTGTGTGTGTGTGTGTGTGTGTGTGTGTGTGTGTGTGTGTATTGTGTATGAAGGTGCACCTGGAGGCTGGAATAGGCTTTCAAGCCACTGGAGCTTGTGTTACAGGTGGTTGTGATCTGGCAGATATGCAGATTCTGAACTGAACTCTGGTCCTCTGAAAGAGCAGCTCTTCACTATGTTCTACATGATGGAGTCATGTCAACACTCCCCAAGGGACTTGCAGTTTATCATATCATGATTAGACATTTATGACAGCAAACACAACTTATATTCAATGTTAGTAGTGTTCTACTTCTCACTCTAGGAAGCCATATGGCAATCAGAAATCTCCTGAATCTTATGCCCCAAAATACTTAGATCAGGAAATTCTTGACAGAGTTTGCACTGTACAAATATTTTTGCTGTTTGACACTGTATAAGGCTTTGACTTTTCCCTCAATTTTTATAAAAGTAGGAACAGACAGAAAAAAAGTTAACATACTCCACAAGTACTTCTTACAAAACAGGTTAACACCAGAATCTAGAGTAAGATTGATCATTTTATGTCATATTTTTATACTGGCACCATTTATTGATTCTCATTATGTGCCAGCCACACACTGCATAGTTTACATTAGGTATACTTAACCTTAATAACAAAATTGCATAGCATCATGCTTTGCTTCCACTGAAGTGCTGCTTATGATTATGATGGTATGAAATGGGTAACAAAATGAGTTGAGTTGATCATATCTCTCTGTCCTCCATGTCTGTTTCTACATGTCCATTTTTACACTAAACTTTGATATACAAAAGTAATTTCTTTCCAGGGAATACTACCACAACAGAGAGAAATAGCAGGCATTAGTATTATGTATTGAGGCAATCCGAGAGTAGAAATATTGAACAAAACCCTAAACTGGAGCAGACAATCTTGTTGCAGAAACTGAAATGCAACCTGCTGTTGTTCATAATTTACATGAGCTTTGTGCGTGAGTTTGACATCAATGTATATGTGTGTAAGAATGTTCATTCATCTATTCAACCTTATTCTTCAGTAAGCTTTCTTGTTTATTTCATAGCATTATTGTAACTTTCAATTAAAGTTCCTATTATTTTTCATTTTACTGCTTTGATTTCTTAAATCCTATCACAAACCAGGATCATAGGAATGAAATAATATCAATTGGGAAAATGTCTCCATCAGATTTACCTGAAGACAAATGTGTGAGTAATTTTCTTGATATGTGATTGATATTGGAGCATCCAATACACTCTGGCAAATGCCACATCTGGGTAGGTGGATTGTATAGAAGAGCTAGTTGAGCAAGCCATGAGGAGCAAGCCAGTAAGCTCTCATTGCTCTGTGATCTCTGTTTCAGTTCTTATCTCCATGTTCCTGCATGGATTTCCTGCCTTGACTTCCCTTAGTGAAGATCTTTGGCCTGTGAGTTATAAACAATAACAAAAACATTTAAAAGTTTTCTTTGCCAAGTTGCTTTTGATCACATCAACAGAAAAGTAACTAATAGACCCATAAATTATTCTCAAATGTTAGTATGCATTACAATCATCCATTTGATTTTTTTCAAATTAACTCTAAAGATGTGATAATATTTGGGGATATGGGACTTGTTGGATATGTGTTTTAGGTCCTGCTCTCAGTTTCTGATCTAATATTTCTTGCTGGATTCAAAGTTTTCCATCTCCAGCCAGCTTGTTCTAGGGCCAAATCTAAGTGCTTGACCTATTACTGTAGGGTAAACAGAAAGTTTCAGATAGTAATAATTAAATAAAGCATGTAGTTAATAAAAATTAAGATGTAATGATGACTGAATATTTATCCTTTCAGGCACTAATTTGAATATGTTACATCACTTAACTTCCACATCATCATTAACCTTCACAGCATGCTTTGATTTTCATGTGTATGTGTGTCTGGTATGCTTATGTAGGTTTCTAAATGTATGAGTGCATTTATGCACAGCTACATATACCTGGAGATGCATAAGGCCAAAGTCAAAAATCAATCTCTACCACTCTTCCATCTTATTCTTTGAGTCAGAGTCTGCCAATCAAGCTCAGAACTCTCCAGTAAGGCTGGTTTTTGTAATCAAGTTGACTCAGTGTTTCCATGTTTCACAGGCTTCAGCATTTGGAACCAGGACTAACATGCATGCCTTGAATTGAGCTCTTGGACCTTGAATTGAGTTATTAGGATCCAAATTTGAGCTCCTCTGCTTCTACACTAAGCACTTTAACCACTGGACAATCTTCTCTGGCCCCCAACAATACTTCATGTTATATTATTCTGTCTATCCAATTTATGAAAAGTGAAAAGTGAGACTGTTAAAACGTACAAAACTTATCTTCAGCCCAATGATTACAAATGCTGAACTTTAGCCAACCTCCAAAAAGAGTCCTGATTCTATGGATGTATTGCTTTCAACTGTTAGTGTGAAAAAGCATTCATCATATGAATTTTAGAAATATTCAGATCCCTGGAATACATATTCAAAGACTTTCATTCGATATCTTTACAGTGAAGATCAGCAAGCTGTATTTCATACTAACACCACATAACTGTAATTAGAATTAGGCAGAAAAATATACTGATCCAAGAGAAAAGAAAGTGGTAGGCTCTATTTTCATTGTATTGCGGTATAATGCCTTATTCTTGTCTATTACACAAACTCCTCAGGCCTTTCCCATCACTGCATAGTATGACATGAAGTTAATTTTTAGTTTTATCTGTCAGCTATTACTATAACAATTTATACATTTAACATGCATGGCTGTCATATACAGTTAACTTCCATAATTCAAAGCTTCTCCCTATCCTCATTCACCTACTGCAGCTGAGCAGTAAGTTCCAACGTTGAAGTGTGGAAGTCTTCCACAGTGTTCTATTGGTGCTTGCGATTGGTTTTAATGAGCTTCTCCAGTTCTGACATAGTGGGGATGGGGAAGGCATCACCTGGACAGATTTGTCACTGGTAGGTGACATATCAACCATGCATGGATCCGCTGTTAAGGATTATTTTATCAATGAAGCTACTTCTCACTGGAAAGACCTGAGCTACAAAGCAGTGTGTATCTTTTGCTTGACTATTTCTGTGTATTCTGGTTCCATCTTTTTGCTGAGTTGCCTGGGGGATCACAGATGGTGGTCCTGCCAGTCATATCAGCGTGACCAAAGATTGGATTGAGAGCCATGAACAACAGAGCTGAGCAGCAGTGGGGATTGCACTCTTCTGACCCTTGGTTCTGATGCTCAGTTGGAGAAGTCACAACTTATTACTCCACTGATTCCCTGCAGCAGTCATACAAGCAACAGAAGAAAATCTATCCAACTGTTCTGTATTAGTTGAGAGAAGGTTGTAAAGGCAGTTGTTAAAGCTTGAAAAAAGACCATTCACACACCCAAATTATGCCACAAATCTACCAAGCATAGGACTGCATCGTACCTGCGTGACCTGCTGAAAATCAGGAGGAAACGCCTGTGACCAATACTTGGGGTTATCAAATAAACAAGTACAGAAGTGAATGAGCATGTGATTGATAGTGTTAAGCACTGTGCAGGACATACCACACAATAAATGGAAAGCAAGATCCTAGGGAATGATGGTCCTATTTAAGCTTGGTGATGTCAGAGAGCAAGTTTCGTGGGGTAGCATTCAGGAAAGATTTTAAAATGGGGAACAGAGCTAAACAGAGAATTCACAAATGAGGAATCCCTAATGACTGAGAAGACACTTGAGAGACACTGCTCAGCATCCTTAATCATCAGAGAAATGCAACTCAAGACAGCTATAAGATTCCATCTCACACCTGTTAGAATGGCTAAGATCAAAAACTCAAATGACAGTGCATGCTGGTGAGGTTGTGGAGAAAGGGGAGCACTCCTCATTACTGGGGGGAGTGCAAGCTTGTACAACCACTATAGAAATCAGTCTGGCGATATCTTAGAAAACTTGGAATAGCTCTACCTCAAGACCCAGCCATACCACTTCTGGGTATGCATTCAACTAATTCCTCACCAAACCACAGGGAGGTTTCCTCATCTATGTTCATAGCAGCCTTATTTGTAATAGCTAGAAACTGGAAACAACCCAGATGTCCCTCAACTAAGGAATGGATAAAGAAAAAACTTTGGTACATCTACACAATTGAACACTACTTAGCCATCAGAAACAACAAAATCATGCAATTTGAAGCCAAATGCATGGAACTAGAGAAGCTCATCCTGAGTGAGCTAACCCAGACTCAGAACGATGTACATGGCATCTATTCACTTATAATAATCGGATTTTAGCCATATATAACGGGATAACTATACTACAACCAATTCACCAAAGCAAACAGGAACATAGACTTTGTTACCTGTCAGTGAGACACTTTGCCCTACTGGGGCTGCCTTGTAGGCTCCCAGTATATGAGGAGTCTCTTGGCCCTCATATGACTGCTGAACTGCGATGGGGGACTGATATGTAGGGACACTTCACTCCAGAAGAGTAGGATGGAAGGGATAGGGGTAGAGGGTGGGAGGGTGGGACTGGAAGAAGTTGAAAGAGGGTACTGTGATGGAGATGTTACCTGAAGTAATAAATAAACATAAGAAAATGAAAAAGAAAAAAAATGTGTGCCAGAGGATAAAAATAATGAGAGATTGAGGAATACCCATGTCAACTTTCAGAGCCTTTAGCAGCCTGAAGCATCACAGGAACAGAAAGCTGGGAAGACCAAAAGGAAAGGAGACAGGTCACACAGGCCTTGGCACTGAGGCCATGCACACAGAGAAGAATGGAATTCACATAAAAGTATATAATTTCTAGAAAGTTGAAGAAAACATAGAAAAGTAAACTTACCCTGTGAAAATTTAAAATATTGTAAAATAATTCTTCAACTATCATACAAAATTGAAAAGAAAAACAATTAGAAGTTCAGTAATAGAGAAGTGTCCTTAAAATACAGCACTGAAACATGAATCATATTTTCATTCACCACATAGATACCAATGGAGAGAAAGAGAAATGCTTTTAAAAGACCAATCAAATAGACACCAAACTTTAGGATATTATAAGTGTGACATTTGGAGTAAGTGTGGATCGAATGTTTATCAATAATATGTGATGATGCTTTACTTGGAAAGCCATCTGGAAGAGAGAATTGGAATAATACTGCATATACAGGTGAAAAATTGATTTCAAATAAAAATATGTTTGAGTATCTTTATCTGCTGTTGTGATAAAGTACCACACAAAAGCAACTTAAAAGCAATAAGCAGCTTCTTTGTGTCACAATTCCAGACTACAGTTCTTCATTGTGGGGAATTAAAATCAGAAATATGGAACAACTAGTTGTGCTACTTCCACATTCAAAAGCAGAGAGCAATGAATTACTTCATCCATTTTACAATTCATCTCAGTTCACCACTCTTAATTCAATCCAGATTTTCTAACCAAGGAATGGTACAACTCAGAGGGGGCAGATTTTTGCACCTCAACTAGGGTAATCACAATTCCCCACAGGCCATCTAATCTAGAAAATGCCTCATTAAGGGTCCCTTCCATGTTCATTCCAGTTCATGTCAAGCTGACATTTAAAAATAACCATTATAAAGTATGTGTTATACCTTAATAAGGAAATGCAAATCATAAAGTTATTTTACAAACTAGTTTGATTGTTTCTTATAAAAAATATGCATGTTCTTACCATATTACTCAGCTATTCTGTTTCTTTCTGAAGAGAAATGAATTGTATTTATATGAGGAATAACTATCTATGTATCAGATTTAATTCACCAAACACTGGAAACATCCCAAATGTCATTCTACTGGTGAAAGTTAAAGAGCTGAAGTGAAGCTCTACTGTAAAGGCCATATAACAACTGAAAGATGAAGTCTGGTTATATGTCTTGCCATGGATAAATCCTAAATATAAGCTGAAAAAGTGAGTCTAGTTCATCGGGTCCTTTCTTTGTTATTCCGCTTTTATGCCATACTGCAAATGACTAAACTGTAAGAACAGGAAATGGGAAAGGGATGATCAAACACCCAGGTGACAATGGGAGAGAAAGAATTAATTATAGCTCCTTTTAAAATTTTTTCCCAAAATTCACAGATCAAACCCACAAACTTTTACCATATGTAAATTATATATCATAATGCTAATGTACTGTATTAAGCATAAAAATATTAGAAGCCAATTTTTAAATTTTGTTTTGTATCTGATTAAGAAAGGCTTTTTAAATGATTCTCTTAACATGCTTAACCATTTTTCCATTCTTATTTGGGCCCCAAACAGGTTTACTACATCCCAAATCATCAGGAAGTCATTTTAAGAGAGCGATGTCCCAACTCTAGAAGGTGGGGTGGGTGATTTTCCCCCTTTTGGTCATTTGATGTGTTATAGATACTTCTTGTTATTTAGTGGGAGAGATTACAAGCTCTTAAATTTGTATTGTTAAATAGGTTTTGGAGGTTAGACCCAGGAATTTCACCCTTTTTCTTTTCTGTACCTTCTTTCTCTCCTATGTAAGGGAGAAAAGACTGGAGGAAAAAAAATGGGATATAGACATAATATAGACATGATAAAGAAAAAAGGACAGATTATTGAATATGCTATTATACCTTTGTATATTGATACAAAATTAAGATTATATTTTCCTAAATTAGTATTGATACTTGTATATTGAAGCAAAATTAAGATTGTATTGGGCTACATAAGTATTGATCTTTGTATATTGATACAAAATTAAGATTACATTTGGGCACATTGGCATTGATCTTTGTATATTGATACAAAATTAAGGTTAACTATTTTTAAGGTATTGTACCTAGGTAATGCTTAAAAATGAAATGTGAAGTTTTGGCCTTTTGTTAGCAACTGTCATAAACTGTTTAGGATAATTAAGAAATGCAAAATAATGGTCATTCAAGTATGTCATTTTGTTAGGTACAGGGGCAGTCTATCACAGTTATTTTCTAGAATAATCAGAAATCAAGTTGCTAAGAGACAATCAACAGTTGCTTATCCAAATTTAAGGGGATAGGTGATCTTCAAAAACCTCAAGAGATTTGCAGAATATGGCATTTAAAGTTGTATTCTTAACTTAAGAGTTTTTGATATTGAGACATGTCAGCTCCTGACAGCACCCTCTATTCAACTTCAAGTAGAAGAGGAGCATTGAAAAATCTCCAATTGGAGATGGTTGAATTAGTGGTAAGCCTATCACTTGGCAACAAAAATCCCTTGCTTCAACTGTAGACAGAATTCTGTCCAAATAGGACATAACTTGGAAGCAGGTAAGTCGACAGCCTCGCTCTGCCAAGACAGGGTAAGCAAGTCCTTCATAATTCCTGTTTTACAATCAATGTCTGTCAGAGAAATGGGGCCAAATGGCTGAAGATTGACAGTGCAATGTATGGAGAAAAATTGGAAACTATCCAGGTAGCCACTGGTATGTCATTTTTTAGTTTTGGAGGCTGCTGGCCCTGCACTTCCTTTATAATAAGATATACTTATCCCTCTCAGGTCTCTGATGTGGTTGAACACTAGATAGCTTGAGTCTCATAGTTAAATTTTGAGTTGTTTAGGGATTAAGAGGGTGTTCTGGATCTAAGATGTTTTTAGTATTATGATGCAAGTTAGGATGGAAGTTGAGTGGGTTATGAACTTTGAACTCATGGACTTGGTTGGATAATAGAATGTTAAAGTCAGTTGCCAAATACATATGGACTGGACATTGGGAATGTATGTTAAGCCTTATAATTCTCATAATTCTGGCCTAATTATTTCTGTTGTTTTGTATTATATTTGTTGTTATAAGAGAAAGAGCCATTTGTTGCACTGAAAGGAGGAGCTGTTGGGGGGAAAATATACCATAAACTTTAAAAAAAAGGAAGAGAATGGGGAGATAAGAGGGAAGAGGGTGGGAGTGTGAGACCAGAGGGGGAAGTAGGGAAGGGATTGCAATTGAGATGTAACTTGAAAAAATAAAAAATAAATTAAAAAAGAAAGGCTTTTCTGCTAATGATGTAAACTAATAAAAAGAAAATTTACATAAGCAGAAGCATCCTTAAAATATCAAAATACAATATTGTAAACATATTTATAACTTATAGCACAGAAAATGTATTCTGTCTAATATGGAGAAAGTTCTACAACTGTTAAGGAAGTAGGACAATAAAATAGATAATAATATAAAAATATGTTTTACAGAACTGGGCCCAAAAGTAAGCAATTCATAAGGTAATTGAGGTCCAAACAGTAAACCACAAATTAAAAGTTCATTTTGACCAAGCTATTCACCTATTCTTCTGACCAAAATGGAAACATAGCCTGGAGTAAGAATGAAGGCACTGATCACACATTTTACACAGAACTATGTACTCTGTGTAAAATAATGTTCAATGCAGTACCTTAATGCAGTACATCAAAGGTACGAATTGATAAATATTGGTATAACCAGGAAATATACCTTAACTTCAAGTATTTATTTGTGTGATGAAATTATGAACAAACTTAAGTCCTGAGGCACTCAACTGATGACAGTAACTTTCTTTGGTACTTATCATTTGATATCACCACTAAACTTATGTCAGAAACAGAATCATTTCTTGCCACCTTTTTAGCAGTGACGTCCTATTGATGTGCTTCACAAATGAGAAGCAAAACAGAAATATGGTTAACTCTTTCTAGAGTTAGCAAATGTTGGATAGGGATTTAGAATCTGACTGCTCTACAAAACAGCTAAGAAATACAATAGTAATAATAATACATATAGTTAATCACTTATAATGGACTTCTCTGGTGAGCATGAACAAGAGTTTGTCTTGTACCTGCAACAAAATACCAGATCAACTTAAGAGAGAAAAGGTTTGGTTTGACACATAATTTGAGAGTACAGTCAATCACAGCAGGAAACACATGTGGGCAGGATCATGAGACAACTGGTGGTATTGTAGCCACAGACAGGAAGGAGAGAGCAATAACTGCTTATTCCCAGCTAGATTTTACCTCTTTAATCACTCCATGACCCTGGCACATTAAATACTACTACCTACATTTAAGGTGTGTCCTCCCACCTATGCTAACCTAATTTTGATGATTCCTAATAAGCATCTTCAGAGCTTGTGTCTCCTAGGTGATTCTTAGGATTTAATATTTATTGTCTAATTGACAATAAATATTAAATATCACAGAACCTTTCTGTGACTGAAACTTTTATGCCAACTTGAAACAAGCTAAAATCAACTAAGAGGAGGGAATTCAAATTGAGACAATGCTTCAATTAGATGTGGCTTTTGGCAAAACCAAAGTGAATGTTACTAACTAGTGATGATAGGGGAGGTCCCACCTATTTTGTGTGGGATACCACTGGCCTGGTGATCATGGATTTACAAGAAAGCTGGCTGAGAAAATCATGAGGAGTAAGCCAGTAAGCAACACTATTCTATTGCCTGTGTCAGCTTCTTCCTAGAACTCCCTCCCCTGTTTGTTTTCCTCCCTTGGCTTCTCTCAGTGGACTATAATTAAGGTTATGTACGCCAAATAAACTCTTTTTTCTTCAACTTGCTTTGGATCATGTTTCCCTAAGACACCATCACAAATAAGTATTGGAAATTTTTCAAAATGTACCTGTTAGTATAAAAGAAAAGGTACACAAGCATGTGGTGTCCTGTACTGCTACTGGTAGAAAAAAGAATGGACAACAGTCACATCTTCATTTTTCTAAATGTGTATGGAAATATTTCTGCAGGGAATATGGTGCTGTTATAGATGCATTCACTTCTGAGGAGAGGTGGAAGGAAGGTGCATGAACAGGCAGAGTCCTAGTGCTGAAAGGACTTCCCTGATTTCTTCAATGTATTCTTTAGACCAGATAGCACAACATGGATATATTGTCTGCTATGGAATTAAACAAATGAAGAAAAATTAAGATTTACCCAGGAACATCATGAAAATGAATGGCACTTATGTCATAACTTTTCCTACAAAGGAGGGTAAGCTCATGGTGGGATTCTTGACTGACTTGTCTTCTTATGGTAAAAACAATTACACTTTCTCACTGTCCCCTATCACCTGTTGTGCCATCGATGTACAGTGGGCATCTGCTTCATTCAGTCTTACTCAATCAGAAATTACTTTGAGGACTTTCAGACTTGAATGAGCAAAAAAGATAGCATGGAAGGAGAAACCGAGCAGTAGTAGAAACTGAAAATGCAAAGTAATAATAACACTCTCTAAAGAGATCACTGTTATAAGAATTTTAAGGGAAAATTTTGTAATTACTAGTATTTAGCCATGGATTAATTTGCTATGCAAATAATAGGAACATGTCTAGGCAGATGGTTGTCCTAACATGAAGAAACTCACAGTCTAGTTACTAATAAGGTCATAGAAACCCAAGAATGAAGGTGGTGGCAGTAGTGACTAGTAATATTTGCAGCTGAATAAAAAAATATTATAGAGGAACTATAATTTAGAGTCATAAAACAGGATGAGAAATTAAGTAAATTTTGTACAATCAAGAGTGTATAGAAAAAATTTCAAAGGTAAAACCAAAATTAGGTTGATACATGACACAATCAAAGGGAAAAATTCATTTTAGAATAAAAAGAACTGAATGAAAAGGCATATAGCCCTGGAAAGACTTAGCACAGTGCTATCATATGGGCTTTATTCAAATATAAGACTGACACATGAATTAAAGAATGTGTGCATTAATAAAGATCAGCTTTGGCAAGATTTTAGTAAAAGTCAATTAGACTATGAGCTTGATTAATCCAATTAATTAGTAAAATTGTTCAGAAAGTGTACATATGATATTTCTATTTGTATAAAGAGTTTGTTGATAATACTCTAAATTGTGAGTCTTAAAAATAATTTTCAGAAAAAAAACTATTGGCATTATCACCTCAAAACCTGAATACTTATGAACTTAATAAGATATACCAGAAGGCAATGTCATAAAAAGGAAAATGATTTTTGAAAGCTTAATGAAAAGTGAATATAAGGGTTTTTTTGCATTTATTTGAGAAATTTTGATAGGAATAAATAAGAAGCAATGGGAAAATTCTACAATACTTCAGCATTTTTATTTTTTCTTAATATTTCTAGAGTAGGTGCATATACATTTCTTAGAAATAATAACTAAAATTTTGCACTTACATTTCTTTCTAAATCTCCCAAATGTACTTAAAAAGTAAACACAAGTCACGTACAATACTTCACCACATCAGTCCTTGCAAGGCTTTAACTCTGTAGAAATATTCATAGGATTTTGCATTCATTGGGTTAATTATAAAATGGAAGCTCAATACTGAAATGCTCAGGTTGTCTATTATTACTAGGCAATTGCTGACACTCAGCAAATGTGCATAAATACATCATTTTTCTGTCTAAAATTGGTAGCCTACTTCAAAATCTAGAAGAACCAATAATGCCTTACAAGTAAATGCAGTATAAGAGTTTAATAAATTCTCACATAATTCTGTGAGTTTATAAATTTCTTATGATGCAATAGAGTAAGGATTGTTTCTTTTCATCTATAGATTTAAATTATATCTTTCCTTCCATAGAATATTTGGGCAAACTCTAACACATTTTTTACCTGTCTCTTTAAGTCCATGTTTTCATCTGAAAAAAGAAAAAATACATCAATAATTTCTTCCCTGGGCAGGTAAGTCTTACTGGCCCACTCTTTCACTGATAGTAGATTTAGGGGACCCTAATTTCTCACCTTCAGTTATCATCTATAACTCACAACTTCCAATGAACAGAAATGGTATCTACATGTTGGCATTGGTGTAAAGCACATTGAGGATGAGCAATCACCATCTGTCCATTGTGTAGCTCAGAAAAATGTTGTGACTATGCTGAGTTTAAGGTATCCCCACTGATTTTGACTCCAAACTCGCAATGTTTAAGAAGAAAAAAATGTGAGATATTATGTAGCATGTGAAGTTTTCTTTTTTTTTAATAATTTATTTTTTTTCTTCAAGTTACATCTCAATCACAATCCCCTCCCTACTCCCCCCTCCAGTCCCACCCTTCCACCCTCCTCCCCCTCAACCCCCCATCCTCTTCCCTTCTTTTTTTTTTTTTAGTTTAAGGTATTTCTTTTTCCCCCCAACAGCTCTCCCTTTCAGTCCAAAAAATGGTTCTTTTTCTTATAACTATAAATACAATACAAAACAACAGAAATAAATAGGCCACAATTATAAGAGTTATATGGCTTAGCATGCATTCCCAGTGTCCAGTCCATATGTATTTGGCACCTGACTTTAACATTCTACTATCTAACCATCTCCATGAGTTTAAAGTTCTATATCTAACTCAGCTTTCATACTAACTTGCCTCATAATTTTAAAAATATCTTCTTAGATCCAGAACACCCTCTTGATTCCTAAACAACTCAAAATTTGACTATGAGACTCTAGCTATCTATTCTTCAACCACCTCAGAGACCTGAGAGGGATAAATATATCTGATTATATAGGAAGTGCAGGGCCTGCAGCTTCCAAAAAAAAAAGAAGTTTTCTTTTTAAAGGAAATAGGAAGATTATTTACCATGCAGAGTTTTCTCTTCTTAAAATAAAACACACACTTGAATAAATACTGAAGGTGGTAATTTAAGAATTTACCAATAATTTTAGTATTAAATATTTAAACTTAAATAAAGCCTTGAAGTACAAACCATATATTCTAAAGTCATCTCTATTTACAAAGATTGTTACTTATGGTAACTTAATCTAAGAGTTTAAGATCTGTTACAGAAGATTTTGTAAGTCTCACAACTAATAAACTGACCAATATACAGGGTGATTTGCAGAGATTTACAGCCAGCTATCACACAGCAATGGCAGAAAAAAAAATTGATGGTTTTCATAGAAATTTTAAACACACAGAAGTGGGAAATCACTCCATAGAAAATTATGACGGCTGTCTTTATCTTTTGCCTTTGCTGTCCATATACACATTGTTCAATGGGCATTTTCTTTTCTATTAAAAGCAACCAAACAATAGTCTTTCCAATTCTTGTTAGTGATTAATTTTCCATTTCCCTTTCCAATTTGTAAATATTTCATACAAATTTATAATTTCAAAAGGAAATTATTACTTATTTTCTAAGTCTGATTATTTTAACTAGCCAGTAGTTTATTCAAATTGATGAACAAAGGCAGAAATTTTAATTTAAAGGACAATGTCAACATAAGCATTAGGGTTACTAAGAAATGACCAAGAGGTAGTGAATGAAGTGACCATTTTGATTATTTGATTATAAAGCTACAAATGAAATACAAAGCAGTTCCTTGCTATAGCCAAGTTCTATTTTTTCATAACTTGGTAAACTTCTCATATATTCACATGGAAATTACAGATAGGATGGTCATATATATAACTTGTATTCTTTTAAAGTAAACTTTAAATCTTTAATTTTGATACAATTAGTTAAAATATAATTACTTAACTTCCTCCCTAACCTTTCCTCCTTCCAGGCTCTCACATGTCATCACTGTCTAATTCCTCTCATATCACCCACTCTAATCAACAATCTTGTTTTCTTTGATATTTATTCTTATATGCATATACAATTGTATAAATAAAACTTAATGGTTCCATTCCTGTTTTATTTATATGGCATCATGGCTGATCACATTGTATTGGACAACTACTCACAGGGTTCATCCTTGTGAAAGGCTAATTCTCCCTCTCTCTCACCTGTCATTAGTTGCCTGCAGTTCATTGTCTAAGGATAGGGCCCAATGAGATTTATGAATTAGCATGTCTATTGATATTACTGTTACTCTTGTTTATGCAACCATTTTTTATGACCTATAATTTCACAGTAGAGTTCCTGGTATTCTGGCTCTTTTAATCTACCTGCCTCACTTTCCCAGTGTTCACTGAGCCATAATTGCCAGAACTGTAAGGTACATGTATCCACTGGGGCTGGGGTCTTTATGATCTGTTGCTCTCTCCACTGTGTTCAGTTGTGATTTTCAGTGAGGGTCTCTATTTGCTATAAATAGAAGCTTCCTTGATGAGGGGCATTAGCTGTACTTACCTGTGAGTAATAAGATAAGCTTTAGTATGTAGTTAGAAATAATGCTGATATGGCAAGGTGGTAGTAAGAGATCCCCTTTTAAGATGATATCACTAGCCCTGGGTAAGTACTCTTAGTGTTGATCAATGTGAATCAATGATAAAGTATAAAGGGATAATTGTGGGAGTATATCATATTGCACTAACTGAAAAACACACATGTATATATGTATGACCAATCTACAGTCATAAACTCTGATAATATGGTTATTATATGGCCCTAGTCTAATTAATCTCAGATGAAATATCTCTACTGAGGCTGAAAAATTGAGCAGAGCCTGGTCTCGTGGCCAAGAACAAAACAGAAGATTCACAAGAGAAGAAAGTATTTATCTCTCTTTGTCTTCTGTAATTATCTCTTTGGCATGATGGCAAGGTGGCTCCCTGAAGAAAAAGAATAATTCCTCAACCATGTAATCAGAGCTGGCCAGAGTGAGCAAAAGCTACTTATGGGAATACAGTTCCTTTATCTCTTCTGTAATGACACAAATTGCATTGTTAAATACTACCAATGTGACCTCTGTTCTGAGAATGTACTTTCCAAGTCCACTGGTTGGTGATTTTGTGAACTTGCCTTCAAATCCATTACTAAAGCTTGGGGCACCAGGCTCAAATGTAATTGAAGCTAAAATCAAACTTTGATCCTCTACCATTCAGTGCTACTTCCAAGACCTTAATTTTCTGCATTAGCGTTAAACCAAAGTGTGTTGTTAATTATGTGAGTATTACATGGTAAAATGGCATCACTGTTCAGTGTCGACTTTAATTACCAAGTGCCTATTTGACACTCAGATGAAAGAGCAGTAAGTGGTAAGCGCTCCTCGGGGTGCACTTAAAACAGCTTTTACAACCTTGTCATTTGAACACTAAATCTACAAGTACTTTCTGCTTGGTTGCATTTTTCTTTTCTTTTTTCTCCACTCTCACTGTTATTCTTCATTTTTACAAATAATAACAGCTTATAATTATTGGTTACTCCATTTTTTATGACATAAGCTAAAGTAAAAAAAATTACTTTAGTAACAATATCATAAGAAAACAAGAATTATAATTGGAATTTGTTATGCAAAATTTGTAGTTTTGAATGAAACATTACATTTGAGAAATAGTGATTTTGGTTTAGAAGAAATACATTGAACACATGGAAATCACTCTGTAAGGAAGTCAACAGAATAGAGTTGCTAGAAAGTAGGAAAAAATGCAGAGCCATCACCAAGAAAAGGTCATGGAAACTCTGCTTGCCTTGTATGTCTTTGCATTATATACAGGTATCATTTATTCAATTGCATTGCTTTTAAAATAAAATTCCAAGTATTTATCAGGCCATTTTAGCTGGTTACAATCATGATTTTAAATTATTTTGATTGGGAGACATTACTCAAAAAAAAAAAAAAAACCTCTCAAGGATAACTAAGGAACTGTCAGTTAGAAGAGGCAGTGAAGTAGTTACCTGGGCTTCACTCAGAATGATTTCCTTACAAAGATATGTGTGTTTGTGTGTGTGTGTGTAGCTGTGTGTACATGTGGATGTGTTTGTAGGTGTTCAAATCTACATGTGCATGTGGAGGACAGAGGACAACCATCAGGTGTTGTTCCTTAAATGATTGTCCACTGTGGAGGGTTAGTAAAGTTAATATAGCATTTAGCAGCATAAGGATCTTGGATTAGCAAAAGTTTGGCTCCTCAGGTGAAAGGCATGGGCAGATCTAATTACGTCCGGACTTGTTTACCATTGAAGAGCATGCCTGAAAGCCCACCAAAGGCAGATGATGTTATTGATCATAAGACCACAGAATGCATTGTTGCATATTAAGACACAAATGATTTAAATCAGAAGTCCACTTGGCTCCATCTGGGCTGTCCTCATCTTCCTCTATTAACACATGCTGAGAGACTGCACTCTGCTGCTCACCACCATTTTATGCTAACCTGCCAGAAATCCACACTAGTGGGGAAAGTAAAGGCAGACCCTCCCTGGTGGCTCCAGAATTCTGGAAAGGAGAAATATCTCCCCTCAGAACTTCAGAGCATTGGAACAGCCAAAACACCAGAACTGAGCTATTGGAGCCCCAGAGCATCAGAATAGTAAGCTTGCAATTTGGAACTTTTAATATTTTTAAACAATTGGGTCCTAGGACTGCAGAAGCAATTTGTGGATGATTTAAAACTGCCCTGTATCAATGGTCAGAACAAATTAAATTTATAAGATGGCCTTAAGGTCTGACAAATAAGACTTAGACTTTAAGATTGAAAGACTTGTTGGAAACCAGCCACCCATATGGATCCACACCAAAATAATTAACCTGAGAGAATTAATATCCTTTTAAGAAACTTAAATTAGTGTTAAGTGTTTGGGTTTTTTTTTATATATATTAGAGTATTTAAGGTGTTGGGATATTCTTAGTTTGATTATAGGTTTTAGAATTAGGCTTTGGGTTTTAGGATTTGGGAACTTCATAGGTAATTCTTAAGTATTAATAAATATATAAGAATAAATAAAAATCTTCTGTTACAATCCACCTTGTTTTGAGAAGTGATTCCCCATTCTCTTTGAACTCACTATTTAGGCTAAGCTGGCTGGCCAATCAGTCATAGGGATCTTCCTATTTCCACCATCCTAATCTTAGGATTATAATCATATACCACCATGTCTGACTTTTTAACATGAATCTGAAGATCAAACTCAGAATCTTAATCTTGGGATCCATGCTTTACGAGGGTGCTATATCCTCAGCCCAGTCAATTAATTAATTATATCTAATACATACACTGTTTATATTTTATAGATTTTTTTATTTATCTGCATTTAATGTTTGATCACGTACACATATTGTACCATTTGTATGCCCAGTGCCTATGGAGGCTAGAAAAAGATATCAGATCCCTTAGAACTGGACTGTGACCCACTCTATGGATTCAAGTAATTGAACCAAGATTCTTTGTGACACCAGCAATTTCTCTAACCACTGAGCAATCTCTCTAGCACCATATTTTAAATATAAACATGTTCTAAAAGTTATAGGATATATTTTATCTTAATCTTATCTTTATTTGTTCACTGCACTAGTATATCAATGTGTAATTGAATAAACTATAAGGCTCCAAAAAAACCTCATTTACTAATCAAGTTTTCTATGCAGCTTGGTCTTTTTCAAAGTAGAGGGTCCTACTTAAAGAAGAAGGCTGCAAAGAATATATGAAGCAAAAATATTTAAAATGACTTTATGACCTTAAAAATGCTATTTGAATATTAGTGTTATACATTTCAATTGCTTTTGTTTGTGATTATTTGGTTATTTTATTTAACACTGTAGGAAAAAGAGAAAATATCTGTTCTCTCATAAATGAAATATTGCCATTTGTCTAGAATTTTAATGTGTCCTACAATTTCCTGAACTGTACTGGTGTAGTCTCATACAAAAATTTTCTTTGCACACAGTATTCAGTGAATTAAATTGAATGACTATTTAATTATAAAATATATTTAAAATAGTGTAGGGTGAAATACAAAGCCATATCACATATTTGAGCTATATGATCTGAAGAAATTTATGTAACTTCTCTGGACTTCAAGTCCATCCTTTATCAGTAATACCTTCTGCCATGACTGCAGTAAAAATACAAAACAACACAAATAAAGCATACATGACATGGTCATACCTAGGACGTAAGAGTAGAATGTATATTCATCCCTTTTATTAGATATGTTTCCTCAATTCTGTCCACACTGGAAAATAGGCAGTGACAGTTCAACTAGAATGGTATATATGGAACAATTTATCTTGTTTATTTGGTGTATGTTTTATTAAATTTACCATAAAGTGACAATTTATAAAGTATTAGGCTTGTTTAAATTAAAAAAGAAATGGGGGCGAGAGGTGGCTCATGGGATAAGAGCACTGGCTGCTCTTGCAGAGGACCTGGGTTCAGTTACCAGAACCCACGTAGCAACTCACAACCTGTTTTAACAACAGTTTGATGACTCCTGACACTTTTTTCTGGCCTTCTCAGGTATGAGGAGTCACACATGATACACATACATATATGTAGGCAAAACACTCATAAAATATAAAATTTAAAAATGGATGAGGCCAACAGTCACAACTATGAACCTACTCTATAGTAATATTATGTATTTCTATATAACATATATATGTTATATATAGAAATATATTATGTGTGTGTGTTTCTTAACTTCTAGACCTGGATTGTTATACATTACTTGATATTTCTTTTAAGTGTCACACAAGTTTGATTTTAGGGCTCCAGGCATTGTAATGAAAAGCAAGGTGTCTAGGATTCTTCTGGTGTAGAAGAAATCTAAAGGAAGAACTTTGTTTTCTAAGAAACCAGTTCAGGTGAGTAACAAACTGAAAGTCGGAGATCCTGGTTATACTGAACACAGACAATTCCAGGGGTGTGAGGGTGCTGCTAAGGAGGAAATGGTTGAATATGGAGGGAATGCAGCCTTCTGCTCATGTACTCTTCAAGAAACTGATGTCTTAGAAAAATCTTAGATTTTCTCTGAATCATATACTCAGTAACACATACTTATTCCTTACAAACTATACTATACCCCATAGATTTCCATTTTTTGTGAAAAGAAATAAAAATGAATATTATGTATCAGTCTTACAAAATTGAATAAGTTAATAGAATGAGCATATTTGTATAGGTATCATGCTGTTGGCCATAGTTTGCAATATCAATTTTCATAAAAAATGAAGCTGAACATCTTTACATGTAGACTTAATATGCTTACCTGATGTTAGGTCTACCTTCTCTCCAGGTTCTCCCAGCATGCCTCAGTTTCTAGCTCTTATGGGGCATGCTCTGCCCCAATAAGCCTTTGGGGATGATATGACCCCAACATCTTGGCCTCTCTCTCTCTCTCTCTCTCTCTCTCTCTCTCTCTCTCTCTCTCTCCCCACTTGATCTCTTCTTCTCTCACTTCTGTGCCCTCTTTCCCTCCACACTCCTCTCCCCTCTCTCTGCATGCACATGCTGGTTCTCTTCCCCTGTTGTATCCAATAAACCTGCTTTTATTTAACTTAATTTGGCCTGGATTGTATCATTATGGAGTAATTTTTTTAAAACATTTGTTGCCGTGACTTGGATTCAAACCAAGATTGCTGCATTTTAAGGTCCATAAATGCAAGTTATTAATTTGAAGGAGGACAAGAAAGTGATTGAAGGTACATGAAAGGAATGAGGGATGCTTCAGTTTATTTTTTCCTAAACTTTATCTCTTCTTGTAAACCTAAATTCCTGTAAGCCTCAGGAAATCCACTGGAATCCACAGGTCAATGAACTCAGATAATTATAGCCTGTTTCCCCTTCTACCTGTCGCTGGGGAGTGGGACCCCTCCTCCCTGGTTTTTGGACCAGCCCAACTGTCAAGACCATGGACCTAAAAAATTTTTACCCTAGTTACTTAATTTTACCTCCTGCCCCTAATATGTATCTGTTCATCTGTTCCGGAAGATTTCCAACCAATTACAGACTTCAAACTGCTCAGACTGCATCCTTCACTTCTCTAGCTGGTCATGTAGAACCTGGACAGCAAGTAAAACAGCCTGCTCTTCCTGGACCTGACAAGTATTTCAGCTTTTGCCCCCTCACGCCCCCAATTCTGATGCCCACAATGTCAGCAGGAAGTAGCCAGATGATGCTACTCTTTATTGTCATCAAATGTCCAGGATTTTAGGTCTGCCTTATCTCCAAATTCTCCCAGCATATCTCAGTTTCTACCTGTTATGGGGCATGCCCCAGTCCCATATAGCTTTTGCCGATATATCCCCAACATCTTGGGTGCTCTCTCTCTTTCTCTTCACCTGCTCTCCTCTTATCTTTGTGCCTCTTTCTCCCACTCCTCTTTTCACTCTCTCTCTCGATGCACATGCTGTTTCTCTTCCCCTCTTGTATCCAATAAACCTGCCTCATATAATTTAATTTGGCCTGGATTGGATCATTATGCAGTAATTTTTTAAAACACTCCTCTTCTCTCAAAATTTATCTGTCACTGTTCTTACTCTGAAAAATATTCTTAATTTTTCCTTTGTGTGTGTGAGATAAACAGAGATATGTGAGTGAATATGTGCAAGTATGTGTGTTTACACATATGTGTGCTAGTGTGGTCATGGATTCTAAAGAGTGAGAAGGCTAGAGACAACTTTTGTCTCGCTCCTACCTGCATTTCCCATTTCAGTGGAAGGAAAGACTTAGATTATACATTTTTGCATTGAATCTTGCTTTTATGTAGGCTCTGAGATACATAGGCTTTTGGACTTTCCAAGAAAGAAACTTAACACAGGAGCTATCCCTTCAGTCCTGGGTAAGTATTTTTAAAACAAGAAAAGCTCTCTCAAATGTTCTACAAGAGTGAAGGACACAGCATATCCAAAAATGCTTAATCAGTATATTAAATGATATGTATTTTAAATTACATATTGAAACTGCATGAAAAAAATGTGATATCAGAATATGGATATTTAGTCTGAATTCCCCCACATGAAGCAATTCATAAAGAGTTTAGAAGGATTATCTATATAAAAATGAGATCAAAAGTGAGTTATAGTAATTAGAATAAACAAATGTCTTAAAGGAATTCATGTCACATCCACATCATAAGCAGGAACTCCTAGTAGCAGTTTTGGCTTTCATTACTATAGCCAGACACCCATTTTTTTCTGCAATTTCTTCACAAATGTATTATTATTTCTTTGAAAACATAATGCTTGGATTTTCTGTTTCTCTTACTTCACCCATATATATCTGTATCCAATAATCTTTTATGCTTTTCTCTGTTAATCAGCTTTGTATTAAGTGTGCTCCAAGATAAACAAACAAACAAAAACCAAAACAAAACAAAACAAATACTCACAAAAGAACTAATTGTGAGTGAAGAATTCTTTTTCAAAGTAAATATTGTTTTCACTTAAAAATCAATTCTCTCTGTTAATTTACATAATTAAGGTTATTTAGACAATTATTGTGTAGACTATTAGTAGAATAAACTAATACGCTATTAAACTAGGCAGGGGAGCCACATTCCAGCTATTATGATTTCTTCATGAATCCAAAATGAAAAACCACTTTTGAAAGACACAGTTCAAAATGTATCTTAGCATTTTTTTTTAGAGGAATATCACAAAGCTGCCATCTAGTAGTTAGACTCTAACAGATGTTCCTTTGACAGTAAAAACAAAATAAACTTCCAGATATGCATAAGCATGCTCGCCCACCTTTTAAATTGAGTGTGCAATTGCTTGGCTGAAAAATCAGGGACCTGTAAAGCAGAAAAATTGATTGAGTGTGACAACAGGCACTGCCAAATTTTTTTGAAGCCTTCTTCAGGCTCCATAACAAAACACATATAACAATGGCTGGGCACAAAGCTAGCACTCACAATTAGGCTTCATGAACTAACTGAGAACTGCAACCTGATTTCAATTTTACATTTCAGCTCTGCCAGATGGGGCAGAGAGAAAATAACATATGTAATTAAAATCAATGGAGTTGTATCAACCTCAAACACATATACAAAAGGAAGCAAAAAAAAAAGGGAAAAATTCCAAACTCATATTTCCCACATCTGTAGTCTAGTTTAAAAATCTGTAGATACAAAATTGGGATTCTGGAACAAATCTCAGCTGGAATCAAAGTATTTCTGACAACTCATATCAGAAAAATCCATACAAATGGAAGAAATGATTAAGGAAAGAATCATATACTAAAGCAAAACAAAGAGTTTTATTAGTTTTATTTGGGTGTTTGAAACAATAGTAGGAACTTACAGTGGTAAAGTTCAAATAAAAAAATGAGGCAATCATAACAAGAAGTAAGAGGAATGCTAGGAGGCACAGCACACCAGGCAGAATCACAAGCCCTTATTTAGTTTTTTTTTTTTTTAATGTATATTACTTTAATTTACATCTCCATCACAGTCCCCTCCCTCCACCACTCCCAGTATCACCCTCCCCCCTCACTCCCCCTCTCCCACCTATCCTACACCTCAGGTATGGGATGCCTCCACATATCAGCCCTCATCAGTTCACTGGACACATGACAGCTAAGAGATTTCTCTTGCACTGGGGGCCTACATGGCAGCTCCTCTTAAAGGGAAGTGTCCCACTAACAAGTAGCAAAGATCGTGTTTCTTTCCTTTATATCTGTTGTTTGTAAGATAGCTATCCTGTACTATATGGCTAAAATACATTTATAAGTGAATACGTGCTTTGTGTATCTTTTTGGATCTGGGTTACCTCAGGATGAGCTTTTCTAGTTCCATTCATTTGGATGCAAATTGCATGATTTCCTTGTTTCTGATAGCTGAATAGTATTTCACTGTGTAAATTTACTAAAGGATTTTTTTTAAGATGTATTGATTTCTTCAAGTTACATCTCAATCATAGTCCCCTCTCTCCTCCCTGTCTCAATCCCAACCTCCTACTCTCTTCCCCTCACCTTCTATCTGCTTGTTTTTTTTTTAATTTAAGATGTATCTTTTACCCCCAACAGCGCTTCCTTTTAGTCCAATAAAAGGCTCTTTTTCTTATAACAATAAATACAATACAAAACAGTTAGAATAATTAGGCCACAATTATGAAAATTATAAGGTATAACATACATTCCCAATGTCCAGTCTGTACATATTTGGCAACTAATATTAATATTCTATTATCTGTCTATCTCAATGAGTTTAAAGTTCTATATATAACTCAGTTTCCATACTAACTTGTATTACCAGCTTAAAAACATCTTAGATCTAGAACATCCTTTTAATTCCTAAACAACTTAAAATTTAATGGGAGACTATAACTATCTAGTCTTCAGCCACATCAGAGATCTGAAAATGATAAATATATCTGAATAAACAGGAAGTGCAGAGTCAGCAGCTTCCAAAACAAAGAAATGACAGACAAATGGCTGCCTGGACAGTCCCGAGTTTCTCTCTATAATGTTGGAACATCTATCTTCAAACTTATGGGCCAGTATCTCTGATAAACATTAATTCTAAACTGGGAATTTTGAAGAACTTGCCGACTCTGTCTTGGCGAAGCTAGGTTGTTGTCCTCCCTGCTTCCAAGTTTTGTCTTTTTCGGACAGCATTCTGTCTACTGTTGAAGCAAGGGATTTTTCTCAGTGACAATTTTGCCACTAATGCAACAATCTCCAAATGGAGATTCTTTGATGCTCATCATCTACTTGGAGTAGAATGGGGGGGGGGTGTGCTGTCAGGACATGAGATGTCTCAATATCAAAAAATCTTAAATTAACAAAACATCTTCAAATGCCATATTCTACTGATCTATTGAGGTTTTTGAAGACCACTTTTCTATCTTCATATATTTTGATAAGCAAATGTCACTTTGTCTATTAGAAACTTGACTTCTGATTGACTTAGAAAACATAATGGTCATTCACATGTCATTTTTTTAGGTACCACAGTTTTTTTTTTTTTTTAATCCATTCGTCAGTTAAAGCACATCTGGGTTGTTTCCAGTTTCTAGCTATTACAAATAAAGCTTCTATGAACATACTTGAGGATATGACCTTGTGGTTTGGTGAGGAATCTTTTGGATAAATACTCAGGAGTGGTATGGTGGGGTCTTGAGGCAGCACCATTCCAAATTTTCTAAAATGTTACCAGACTGATTTCCATAGTGGTTGTACAAATTTGCACACCCACCAGCGTGGAGGAGTGTTCTTTGTTCTCCAAAATCTCATCAGCATGTGCTGTCATCTGAGGTAAACCAAGAATTCACAAAAGAGGAATTTCTAATGTCTGAGAGACACTTGACGAAGTGTTAAACATCCTTAATCATCAGAGAAATGCATCTCATATCTGTTAGAATGGCTACGTTCAAAAACTCAGATGACAGTACATACTGGCAAGGTTGTGTAAAAAGAAGAACAGTCCTTATTTAGTCTTTAGGGAGATCATTTATTTACTGAGGAAGGTCCCTATTCTGAATAATTGAAAGTATGGTATGAATTTACAAATGAATGCTAACAAATAGAAAAGCAAGCTGTCCTTGTAGACATAAAATACAATGAAAGAGCACAGTGATAGAAATCAACATACCCATATGAATAGACTTTATATCTACATCAAATCATTTATATTAATAAGAAGTTGGAGAAGGTTTTTATTTCAAAGGAAGCACAAACTACATTTATAGTGCTCATTACACACAGCATTTCTCTAAGTCTTTTTATAGAATTCCATTGAAATGGTCATATAGGTTTATTAAATAAATAATAGCCATCTGAATGCCAGTCACTGATGAAAATGGCAGGGAATTTATGAAAATCCTGAAAAGATCACAGATAAGACAACCGCAACTAACAAGAGATCAGAGTATAAAACAGAAGGTTGGAGAAAATTTAAAAAGACAACAAGCTACATGAGTTTGTAAACATTACAAAGACCAAAACATCAAAGACAAAATTGACAGCAGGAAACAAATTATAAGTTAAACAAAATCAAATGAACCTAACAATATGGGACCAAGACATGAAATCCATGCAAGTCTAAAGCTGCAGAGAAGCAGTTTCTGTAAGACAAGAAACTGCACCACAGTTCAACATGTACATGAGCATCTATCCACTCATCATTTGTCTATATAATAATGAAATTAAGAGTGCCTGGGAATACATTTCATGGACATTTTGAAGATCGCAATTCCTAGTGTAAAATGTCAAGATAGTTAAGCCTTGTTAAAGAGTATTCAAAAGGAGTTTTCAAAGTATAACTAAAAACAAAATATGCAGATAATTTTAGAGTTTCAGAAAAAAAAAAACAGAGGCCAAACATTCAAAGAAAATATTTTGCTCAGTTGAAATAAATCATGACTGTAGAGATGCAGAGGTGTCTATCAAGCAGGATTAGTTTTTTAAAAGAAGAAAACAAACACACAAAACACAAGAGGAGGAAAAATCTCATTTAAACATGGCCACAAACTCTCTTTAAAATAATAAGCATCAGCTGGACTGTGTGGAGCAGTAACAAGAAAAATGAAAACACTTGAACAGTTTAATGTTTCCCCATACAATACTGTTTATGGCAAGTGGTTTCAGAGTTAGAATATTGTACATACACTGATCCCACTTGATAAAAATGACAAATTCACTATGAGATACATCAGAGAGACTGTCTTGCCCTAAGTTACCACTGTTCCGGGTAATCAATGTTAAATGTTAGAAAACACTGTTAAGCTATGCTAAATGTACTTGAGAGAATTGCTTTTATTCTAAGCTTTATTTGAGCATCCTTTAATGAACATTTTCTGTGAATGAGTGAAGGCATCTGGGAACATGCTTTTGGTCTCTGAATGGCAGTGGGTAGAACCTTTCCTTATTTCTGGAGGCCTAGAGAGAAGGATTCTCAAGGCAGCCCCATTGTTTCCAAAACCACTAAAGCCGCATGGGCTCGTGCTGCAAGAGGCCTTCATGACCAATCCAGATTATCACATAGTCCTCGAAAGTAGCACTCTAAACAAGGAAAGGGTTAAACATTAGGTGATCAACAATATTCTCACACAAGGGGGAGTGCCTCCTCTGTACCTCCTCAACAATCCAGTAATTGATTCAGGCTATGACTTCAGACTGATCTGAATGACAATGCAAACATTGCCATTCATTGACCTCAGTGTGAGGTTTGAGGCTGATGTACTGGAAACTCTTCTGTGATTGGTGGGAAAGGGATATTTCATTTGCATGTTACAATCAGACAGCACATCCCTGACTGCCATGTTTTATTCAATTTTTAGGGACTGGCCAAACAGGGGAGATGAGAGAATGAAGAAAGGGCAGACAGAAAAGTTGGCATGGGGAAGGTACCACCTGAAGCCAGAAACCTCAGTAAGTTTAGTTTATACCTTTGAATCAAGGAGGCAGCTACATAAGGGGCATGTTTATTAAATATTTGTACAAGGTCTCTGTAGAGGAAGAGTTTGAGACTACAAATATCCCAGAGAAGGAAGGAAGCTGTAGTTGATAGTTTCTGCATGTGCTGTCAATATTCCCACTGGAAAATAGCTTCACCGGAGTAAGAATTTACCTCTCTTATGGGTCTGCAGCATTGGTCCTCAACATGGCTATGATTCATGTATTAATTAATTAATTAATTAATTAATTAATGTATTAATGTGTTCATGCATTAATGTATGGCATCAACATATGTAAAAAGAAATATGGCTAACACTACCCCAACAAACATACATTCAATAAAGTCTTCATCTGCTCGCGACACCTGGCTATAGCTCAGGTTGCTTATTTCACTTTAAACAATCGTCTGTGGGGGTGCAGGTATAGGCATGAATGCAAGTGTGTTTGCCCACACAGGCACACACACTTGGAAGCAAAGATCAACATCTGAATAGCTTTCTCAATCTCTTCTCCTTCCTACCTCCTTCCTTCCTTCTTTTTTATTTGGTAGAGTCTCATTGAACCTGTAGCTCACAGTTAGGCTAATGAGACCTCAGGATCCATTCATTTCTCTACCACAACTAGTATGATAAGTATATTCTTCCAGATAAGATAATTTTTGTTTGTTTTTGCTTTTTTGAAAAATGCATCTCCTAGGGATCCAGACTTAAGTACCCAAGCCTGCACTAAATATATTTCACTGAACGGCCCTACTTTTAAATTCAGCTAATAAATACCCACCTGACCAGCCCCTTGGATTTATACTAGGCCTAACAGCCTTCTCTCAAAAAATCTTGCCTGATTTATGTCTTAAAATGCATCAACTATACTAAGTTGATAACACAAAGAAGACATGTCGTCAGTGGTGTCAGCAGAAGTAGTTGTCTGAAGGCATCTGAAGAAATTAATTTGGAGCAGATACTCAGGACAAAGAATAAGAAAAATGAAATGTAAATGAGGAAAGCTATGATAGAACCAAAACAAAGAACCAATAGCTGTGTTCATGAGAAGAATTCAAGGGTTATACTAAGACTTAAAGATGGAGGGTCCTGACATTCAAGGGTTATGACTGAAACACTAGCTAACTAATGATATTAATTGTTTTTTACTGCTGCATGCTGGAAAATCCTGAGGATGTTAGTAGCTGTCAAGTGCAGGGCCACTGGCAATTAGAGACAAGTGGATAACCCTGTAACTTGAGATTTTAGCACTTTAAGTCTCTGATTAACTAATCCAGGAATGATGAGTCTTTGGTATCAGGGCTTGGAACTAGCAGCCTTCAAGTCTGTCAGGTGATCCCCACAGCCTTTAGCATTCAATATCCAGCCATTACCCATGATAGAGTTGCTAATCCCTGTGCATTCATGATCCACATCCTATTTGGCCTTCTGATGGTGTGTACACCAATAATAATGTCAGAATTCACCAGACAATGATTCTTTATCCTGCTGCCTAATAGTGACCTATATCATATCTCACTGCCCCAAGCAAGTTACTTGTTATATTCAACTTCAGAAGAGTGGAAACAAAATATAGGACTGAATATATTTTATGAGAAGAAAAACTACAAAACAAAATTCATATTATATTCTCCACAATATCTTTGTTTTTCCTAAGGGAGATAATGCAAATATTCTACCCCATCAAGGTGGAACTTTTGTTCAAGGTCAATCAAGGTTGACTCTCCAGTTAATATACACGACAGCTGTGTGCCAGATTTCCAGCCTGCACGCGGACCTGTACACCAAGGAAGGAAAAACAGCCTGATCACAAGAGCAAATGTAAGTAAGATTTTTTTTCCCAGAGTTCCCAACATAGCAACACAGTGTGCACTGTAGCTGAGAGGCAGAGACATAACCCAGTCACAGCAAAGCAATTAGAAGCCAAGACTGACTGCAAACAAAGCCCGCGACTGTGTGTTCTTAACAAATACTGGGGCAGGTCACTCACCCTAGCACCCAAGCATTTGAGGCAGTCAGCAACAGGTGCACTGAGGGGGCACCCATCTTGGGTGGAGCCCCCTGCCTGCATGGTCAGGCTAGCTGAGGAACAAGAACGACTGTGTCACTGAGGGGAGAACACAGGCCCAATCACATCTCTACCTGCCTTTCTGAGGATACCTGCCAGCTCCCAGGTCCTCAGTGGATAGCCCCTCCTGACTCCAATCCCCTGTATATTGGTCCAATTGGGTCACAACCAGTTGAGGAGAGCAGCAGCCACTATCCTCTCCAAGAGCCAGTCTATTACAGGAACCTGCCAACCATCTGGAGGTAGACACCAGGATCTCAGGATCAGCCAACCCCAGGGCAGGGAGTTTTCCTGAGCACCAAGGTCAACTGAAAAAAGAAATAAACAGACAACACCAGGGTCAATCAGATGGCAAAAGGTCAGCACAAGAACATGGTTAAAAAAAACTAAAACAAAACCCAAAGCAATATGATATCTCCAGAACATAGCTATAATGCTACAGACAACTCTAGACATCCTAACATGATTGAAACAAAGGAAAATGACCTTAATCCTACACTTATGTAATAGAAGGCCTAAGGGAGGAAATCAAATACCTCAGAGAGCAACAACAAAGTACTGCAAAGGAGGTGATGGAAATGAATAAAGCACTTAAAGAAATGGAAGACCTGAAAAAAGAAGTTGAAGCAACAAAGAAAATCCAATCCTAGACATCCACAGAACTGGAAAATCTTAGCTAAACTAACTAAAAGGAAGAGGAAAAATACCTAAATCAACAAAATCAGAAATGAAATAGGGGAAATAACAACAGACATTGAGGAAATACAATGAATCGTTAGGTCCTACTTCAAAAACTTGTGCTCCAAAAATTGGAAAACCTAAAAGAAATGGACATTTTTCTTGATAGATTCCACCTAACAAGGTTAAATCAAGAACAGGTAAACAAATTAAACAGTCCTATAACCCTTAAGGAAATAAAAGAATTCATTAGATGACTTCCAAACTCAAAAAAACCACCACCAACAACAACAACAACAAAAAAAAAGCCCAGGCCCAGAAGGTCTCAGGCCAGAATTCTAGCAGACATTCAAAGAAGAGCTAACACCAATATTCTTCAAACTCTTCCACAATATAGAAACAGAAGGAATACTGCCAAACACATTCTATGAGGCCACAGTCACCCTGATACCTAAACCTCTCAAAGACCCAACAGAGAAAGAAAATTTCAGACCAATTTCCCAAATGAACATGTATGCAAAGATACTTAATACAATACTTGCAAACCGGATCCAAGATCACATCAAAAGTGTCATACACCAGGATCAAGTAGGCTTCATCCCAGGGATGCAGGAGTGGTCAACAATAGAAAATCCATCAATGTAATCCACCACATAAACAAGGTGGGAGAAAAAAACCACATGATCATCTCATTGGATACTGAAAAGGCTTTTGACAAAATACAGCACCCTTTCATGTTAAAAGTCTTAGAGTGATCAGGCATATAAGGACCATATTTAAACATAATAAAGCCAATTTACAAGAAACCAATAGCCAACATCAAAGTAAATTGAGAGAAACTTTCATCATTTCCTCTAAAATCAGGGACAAGGCAAGGCTGCCCACTCTCTCTGAATCTCTTCAACATAGTACTTGAAGTTTTAGCTAGAGCAATAAGACAAGTAAAGGACATCAAGGTGATATAAATTGGAAAGGAAGAGGTCAAAGTACCCCTATTTACAGATGATATGATAGCATACATAAGTGATCGCAAAAATTCCACCAGAGAACTCCTACAGCTAATAAACTCCTTCAGCAAGGTGGCTGGATACAAAATCAATTCAAAAAAGTCAGTAGCCCTCCTTTACACAAAAGATAAATGGGCTGAAAAAGAAATAAGGGAATCAACACCCTTCACAATAGCCACAATAATGTAAAATACCTGGGGGTAACTCTAACCAAGCAAGTGAAAGACCTGTATGATAAGAACTTCAAGTACCCAAAGAAAGAAATTGAAGAAGATATCAGAATATGGAAAGATCTCCTTTGTTCATGGATAGGTAGGATCAACATAATAAAAATGGCCATCTTACCATAAGCAATATACAGATTCAATGTGATTCCTACCCAAATACCAACTCAGCTTTTACTGAAGTGGCTGATAGGTTAATATAAGTTAGATTTAGTGAATACCTAAGTTTCT
>CAJQZJ010032546.1:5262564-5288083 GCA_907164525.1 Lophiomys imhausi
AGAGTTAAATAAGAGTTAAATAATAACTTAAAAGTTCGGTTTCATTTTACAGATCTGGAAAAAACAATTCTCAACTTCATATAGAATATCAAAAGATCCTAAATAGCCAAATCAACGATGTACAATAACAGAACATCTGGAGGCATAACCATTTGGGATTTCAAGATGTACTACAGGGCAATAGTAATAAAAACAGCATGGTACTGGTATAGAAACAGACCAGTTGACCAATGGAATCGAATTGAAGACCCAGAAATAAACCCACACACCTACAGTTACTTAATTTTTGACAAAGAAGCCAAAAACATACAATGGAAAAAGGAAAGCATCTTCAATAAATGGTGTTGGTGTAACTGGATGTCAACATGTAGAAGAATGCAAATAGATCCATACTTATGACCCTGTACAAAACTTAAGTCTAAGTGGATCAAGGACCTCAACATAAATCCGAACACACTAATATTAATAGAAGAGAAACTGGGGAAAAGCCTTAAACTCATTGGCACTGGTAGCAACGTTCTGAATAGGACACCAATAGCTCAGGCACTAAAATAAACAATCAATAAATGGGACCTTATAAAATTGAAAAGCTTCTGTAAGGCAAAGGACACTGTCCTTAGAACAAAACAGCAGCCTACAGACTGGGAAAGGATCTTCACCAACCCATCATCCGACAGAGGGCTAATATCCAAAATATATAAAGAACTGAAGAAATTAAACACCAAAAAATCAAATAACCCCATCAATACATGGGGTACAGAGCTAAACTGAGAATTCACAGAAGAGGAATCTCTAAAGGCCGAGAAGCATTTGAAGAAATGTTCAACATATTTGGCCATCAGGGAAATCCAACTTAAAACAACTCTGAGATTCCATCTCACACCTGTCAGAATGGCTAAGATCAAAAACTCAAATGATAGCCCATGCTGGTGAGGATGTGGAGAAAGAGCAACTCTCCCCCTTTGCTGGTGGTACTGCAAACTTTTGAAACCACTTTGGAAATCAATCTGGAGATATCTTAGAAAGTTGGGAATAATTCTACCTCAAGACCCAGCCATACCCTTCTTGGGCATATATCCAAAAGATTAGAAACGAAACCACAAAGACATTGCCTCAACAATGTTCATAGCAGCTCTATTTGTAATAGCCAGAAACTGGAAGCAACCCAGATGTCCTTCAACTGAAGAATGGATAAAAAAACAAAACAAAAACCTGTGGTACATTTATACAATGGAATACTACACAGCTATCAGAAATGAGGAAATCATGCAATTCGAAACCAAATAGATAGAGCTAGAAAAGCTTATCCTATGTGAGCTGACTCAGTCCCAGAAAGATAAACATGGTATGTATTTTCTTATGAATGGATAAAGTGGATATTAACCATACATCACAGGATAACCATCCTATAACCCACAGACTCAAATATGTAGGAACCTAACATATCTGTCCTAGGAAAAATTTCACCCAGAGTGAGTCATGGATTCTGCTGAAGGTTAGTGGAACACTTCACCCTAGATGGTGTGCCATATCAAGCCCTAGTACAAGTGGAAGCTATTGGCCCTTCCATGACTGAAGAACCGAGGGAGTATGATATATGAGGGCTCACCTCATCTGAGGAGAAGGAGACTACCAAGTAGAGGAATAATGAGGGAGGGAGGGAGAAAGGGAGGGAAGGAATGAGGGAGGGAGGAAGGGAGATATGGAAGGAGGAAGGGAGGGAGGGAGAAATGGAAGGAGGGAGGGAGGGAGGGGCCAGGAGGGGAAGAGGGAGTAGACTATGTTCTAGAAGTAACTTGAGAAAACAAAATAGTGCTTTTTTTTTTTAAGAAAAGAGTTAGTAAGCTTAAAAATATACTAAAAATACAATATAAAAATTTCAATGTATAATTTACCAAAGGGATACTTTCCTTACTGGCATGAAAGTAAAAATGGTCTTAATTTCAGATGAGAATGTTAGACTACAGGTTGCCACATAGCTTACATAAACTTGATAGCAGCTTAAAATTTTCTTTTGTTTTTGTTTGTGTAAATATAAAGGATATTTTCATGGTTTGGCATTAAAAAGCAGGTGAGAGGTTTAAAATGCTATAAATAAGTTAAAAGTTACTACAGTTCAACATGGTTTTCTAAACTTCCAAGAGTTGAAAAAATTTGGAGCTAAGGTAAAATATATGAAAAGCCTGGTGTTAGCCCATGCCATTAACTTCAGCAGAGACAGGAGGATCACTATAGTGTTAGTTAGTTGTCTTATAAATTCTAGAGTTATAAGGAACAGGGTGGTGATGGTGCACACCCTTAATCCCAGCACACTAGAGACAGAAACCTGCAGATGTTGGAGTTCAAGGACAGGCTGACACAGGAAAGTTCTAAATAGAGTAAAACTTCTATCCAAGGGTGGTGGTGCACATCTTTAATCCCATAAGTTCGGAAGCACATGCTTTTGATCCCAATACTTAGAATGCAGAGACAAGCACATAGGATATGAAAGGATTTAAGTTTAAAAGCTACTCACAACAGGCATGCTGAAATTCAAAGTGAATTGTCCTTTGAGATCTCAAAATATATACACTTAAAAGTTTGTTTAGTTCCAAAATATCAAAATAATTTCTTTTTTAATCTCAGTTGAAAGATAATACTTTTTATATTAACAAAAAAAATTGCTCCAGTAAAAATATTACCTCCCCTCCCCAAAAAAAGTAGTGTCCTAGAGTTAGGATTAAGGCAGGGCTCTGTTCTTATCTTTTCAGAGATTTAAAGCATCCATCTAAGGGATCCACGGACAAGCGGACAACTGAAACCTCAGAAGAAAACAGATCAGACACCAAAGAAGATAAGTAGCCCAGACAATCCAGCTTGCAGGGTTCCTCAATAGCTGGTTCCTCAAAAGTCTGCAACCACAGCAACTCAAAATCACTAAGATTGTTCAGCTCCACAGACTGTTCCAGCTAGAATTCAGTAAAGCCGTGAAGTTCAGCTTCTATCTACAAACTACTTAGGACATTTAAATAGCTGAGCACAAAAGGGCTGAATATCAAATGATTCTATTAACATGCTTAACCATTTTTCCATTCTTATTTTGGCCCCAAACAGGTTTACTACATCCCATATCAGCAGGAAGTCATTTTAAGAGAATGATGTCCCATCTCCAGAAGGTGGGGTGGGTGATTTTCTCCCCTTTGGTCATTTGATGGGTTATAGATAATTGTTGTTATTTAGGGGAAGAGACTACAAGCTGTTAAATGGACTTGTTAAATGGGTTTTGGAGGTTAGACCCAGGGACTTCTCTCTTTTTCTTTTCTGTATCCTTCTTTCTCTCCTATGTAGGGGTGAAAAGACTTGAGAAAAAAATGGGATATAGACATAATATAGGTATGATAAAGGAAAAAGGAAGATGATGGAATATGTTCTTAAACCTTTATATATTGATTAAAAAATTAAGATATTTGGCTAAAATGGTATTGATCTTTGTATATTGATGCAAAATTAAGATTATATTTGGCTACATTGGTATTGATCTTTGTATATTGATACAAAATTAAGGTTAACTCTTTATAATGTATTGTACCTAGGTAATGCTTAAAAATGAAATGTAAAGTTTTGGCCTTTTGTTAGCAACTTTCATAATCTGTTTAGGATAATTAATAAATGCAAACTAATAGTAATTAAAGCATGTCATTTTTTTGGGTACTAGGGTAGTCTATCACAGTTATTTTCTAAGTTAATCAAAATCAACTTGCTAAAAGACAAACAACATTTGCTTATCCAAATATAAGGAGATAGATAGGTGGTCTTCAAAAATCTCAAGAGAACTGCAGAATATGGCATTCAAAGATGTATTCTTAACTTAAGATCTTTTTGATATTGAGACATGTCAGCTCTTGACAGCACCCCCTATTCTACTCCAAGAAGAAGATGAGCATCGAATAATCTCCAATTGGAAATGGTTGAATTAGTGGCAATCCTATCACTTGGCAAGAAAAATCCCTTGCTTTAATTGTGGACAGAATGCTGTCCAAACAGGACAAACTTGGAAGCAGGTAAGTCAACAGCCTAGCTCTGCCAAGACAGGGTAGGCAAGTCCTTCATAATTTCTGTTTTACAATCAATGTCTGTCAGAGAAACAGTCCAAACAACTGAAGATTGATGCTGATATCTATGGAGAGAAATTGGGAACTGTCCAGGCAGCCAGTGGTATGTGATTTCTTAGTTTTGGAAGCTGCTGGCCCTGAACTTCCTATATGATCAGATATATTTATCCCTCTCAGCTCTCTGATGTGGTTAAAGACTAGATAGCTAGAGTCTCATAGTTAAATTTTGAGTTATTTAGGAATTAAGAGGGTGTTCTGGATCTAAGAAGATGTTTTTAATATTGTGATGCAAGTTAGGATGGAAGCTGAGTTGGATATAAAACTTTAAACTCATGGGGATGGTTGGATAGTAGAATGTTAAAGTCAGGTGCCAAATACGTATGGACTGGACATTGGGAATTTACGCTAAGCCTTATAATTCCCAAAATTGTGGCCTAATGATTTCTGTTGTTTTGTATTGTATTTGTTGCTATAAGAGAAAGAACCATTTGTTGGACTGAAAGTGGGAGCTTTTTTTGGGAGGGAAGATATACCTTAAACCTAAAAAAAGGAAGTGGATGGGGGGGGTTAAGTGGGAAGAGGATGGAAGGCTGGGAACGGAGGGAGGAGTAGGGAGGGGATTGCAATTGAGATATAACTTGAAGAAATAAAAATTAAATTTAAAAAATATGTAAAAAAGATAATCTTCCTCCATCCTAATATCCAATAGAATATGCTTTTAACCATAATTAATCAAAAAAGATAGGGAATGACACCACATCATTGTCAAAGGAAAAATTCATTAAGATTGCATCTTAATACTGAATATCTATGCCACAATTACAAGGGCATACACATTTGTAAAAGAGACACTACTAAAGCTTAAACCACAAATCGATCCTCATACTCTAATAGTGGGAGATTTCATCACCCACTCACACCAATGGAGAGGTCATCGAGAAAGTAGCCAGATAAATAATGAGACTAGCAGAGGTCATGAATCAAATTGACCTAACAGATATCTATAGAACATTTACCCAAACTCAAAAGAATATAACTTCTTCTCAGCAGCTCATGGAACCTTCTCCAAAATTGACCACATACTCGGTCACAAAGCAAGCCTCAACAGATTAAAAAAAAAAATGAAGTAACCCCTTGTATTTTATCTGCTCATCATGGATTAACACTAGACTTCAACACAACAGAAATATCAAAATGTCTACACATTCCTGGAAATGAAAAAAAAAAAACTCTCTACTTAATGACTATTGGGTCAGTGAAGAAATAAGGAAGGAAATCAAAGACTTCCTAAAACTCAATGAAACTGAAGGTACAACATACCCAAACCTGTGGGATACAATGAAAGCTGTGCTATGTGGAAAGTTCATAGCATTAAGCACCTTCGAAAAGAAAATTGTGACAGCTCAGATTAACAACTTAACAGCTGAACTGGAAGGGGTAGAAAGAAAAATAATAATAAGCAAACACTCCCAAAGGAGCAGACAGCAGAAAATCATTAAAATAAGGACTGAAATCAATAACTTAGAAACAAAAGAACAATACAAAGAATCAACGAAACCAAGAGTTGGTTCTTTGAGAAAATCAACAAAATAGACAAACCCTTAGCCAAACTATCTAGAAGACAGAGGGAAAATAACCAAATCAATAAAATCAGAAATGAAAAGGTATAAATAATAACAGACAATGTTAAATCCAAAGAATCTTTAAGTCTTACTCTAAAAACCTTATTACACAAAATTTGCAAACCTAAGTGAAATGGACAACTTTCTTGATAGATTCCACCTACGAAAGTTAAATCAAGAACAGATTAACAAATTAAAGTCCTATAACCCCTAAGGAAATAGAAACAGTCATTAAATGTCTCCCAACCAAAAAAAATGCCCAGAGCCAGATGGTTACAGCACAAAATTTTATCAAAACTTCAAAAAACAGCTAATACCTACATTTTTTAAACTCTTCCACAAAATAGAAACAAAAGGAACAGTGCCAAACTCATTCAAAGAAGCCATAGGCACCTTGATTCCTAAACCACACAAAGACCCAACAAAGGAATAGAGTTTCAGAACAATTTCCCTCGTGAACATGGATACTAAAATACTCAATAAAATACTTGCAAACAAAAATCCAACAACACATTAAAAGTATCATACGCCATGATCAAGTAGGCTTCATCACAGGAATGAAGGGGTGTTGGATTTTGTCAGATGCTTTTTTCAGCATCTAATGAGATGATCATGTGTTTTTTTTTCTTTCAGCTTGTTTATATGGTGAATTACGTTGATGGATTTTCATATGTTGAACCACCCCTTCATATTAAAAGTCTTTTAGAGAACTGACATACAAGGACCATACCTAGAAATAATAAAGGTGATATACAGCAAATCAGTAGCCAACATGAAATTAAATGGAGAGAAACTTAAAGCGTTTCCCCTAAAATCAGGGACAAAGCAAAGATAGCCACTGTCCCCATACATCTTCAACATAGTACTTGATGTTCTAGCCAGAGCAACAAGACAGCTAAAAGACATCAAGGGGATACAAATTGAAAAGGAAGAAGTCAAATTATTCTTATTTGCAGATGATATGATAGTATATGTAAGTGAGTCCAAAATTCCACCAGAGAAGTCCTACAGATAGACTGATAAACTCTTTCAGCGAGGTGGCTGGATACAAAATTAACTGAAAAAATCTTTAGCCCTTCTTTACATAAAAGATAAATGGGTTGAGAAAGAAATTATGGAAACAACACCCTTCACAATAGCCACAAATAATATAAAATACCTGGAGGTAACTCTAACCAAGCAAGTGAAAGACCTGTACAACAAGAACTTCAAGTCCTTGAAGAAAGAAATTGAAGAGGATATCAGAAGTTGGAAAGATCTCCTATGTTCGTGGATAGTTAGGATCAACATAATAAAAATGGCCATCCTACCAAAAGCAATATACAGATTCAATGCAATTCCCATAAAAATACCAACACAATTCTTTACCGACCTTGAAAGAATAACTCTCAACTTCATATGGAAAAAAAAAAACATTGTAGAAATACCACCACATTGTGATCACCATAAGGGAGGTTCTCAGGGAAAAGTGAGTGCTCTGCAGCCTTTGCTCTGAAGGCAAACAGACACGACAGGGGTAATGCATAAGCATTTCCCATTTTTAATGTTTGTTCTCTGGCTTATATACAGAACCAAATGGGTGTTTCCCCATTTGGCTGTGTGGACCAATCACATTAAAGGTCATCCTATCACATCACATAGAACAAGCCAGGTAACATAGTGATCATGTACTGGTCATGAGCATGAAAGTCTTTCTATACCCATGATTGGACTTCAACTCCACCTCTGCATCTTTCCACTGGCACTATCTTACATATCTCACACAGGCTACTTTCATTTTCCCAGCAATGAGGCATTTCTCATAAGCCTCCATTTCTTGGGTCCCCACATCTCCTCCTGTTTTATTCATTTAAACTACATTGAGATAGGGAGGGGGAGAGACCCATGGAGAGAGTGACCAACCTCTTGCCCATTGATTATCAGCAACAAAGGGAGAGAACAGGGAGGGACTAATGCTCATCATCCTTTATGAGTGCTCATCACCCTTCAAAGGTCTCATATGACCTTTTTAAAGGCCATGTTAAGACATGGGTTGTGGGGGATTCCATTAGGGAGAACCCTCTTGGTCCCCTGAGCAAGCATCACCAGCGCTTGTGACTTAGTTGTACATTTTGTTGGCAGTACTTCCATACCAATATAGATCCAAGACTATTAAAGCATAAACAAGAATCAGCCCCATCAGTGTCAGATTAGACAATCAAAACCATGGAGACAATTGACTCCAGACATCTTGAAAGAAGGTGGTTGTAGGGATAATCAGAACCCTAGCATCATTAAATTTTATAATATCATTAAGCAAAAAGCTTGACATTTGTAAATATGTATTTCAAGACCTCTTCACATATGTAGACAAATTAGCAATCATAGCAGTAGCATTTACTCTATATTGAGGTTTAGAGAGATGATGTTGTAATAAGGCAATCTCTTGTTCTCCTGGCAAGATGATTGACCAGGACAAGTTGTTATATTCCAGAGACATCATTGATTTCTATCTGGAGGGTTTGAGCCATACTGGTAGTTCGTTTCAGGGTCACAGCAGTTACAGTCACAACGGACACAGAGTTGGGGACATCTATCTGACAGGGATAGTCCAGGCTGGCCTCAAACTCTTGATCTTCCTACTTCTACCTCCCACCATTCTTGTCTGTGGGATTTGTAACCCTCCAATCAACAGCCAAACCAGGCACACCAGCATAGAGAAGACAAGATGAAAAATAGCCTCTCAGGAGCTCCTTTATTTTGTCCTGGCATTCTTTGTGTTAGATGTTTATTGGCCTTTTTCCTCTTTTTCTCCTCTTGTGGAAACTTTGGCCTGATATGGCCATGCAGTTTTGAAGCCAGCAGAGAGCCTTTCTTTCCTTATTAGTTATTTGTTTCAGCTGATGTGGTGGCATCAACAGGTGCAAGGGTACTCCTACCCTGTGGGAGAAATTTAAGGCTCCTTGCAGGTACCCATACAGGGCTTGGTTCTCCTATTGGGAACACACACCCAAATCCTCTTCCCATGGTCATAAGTGGGTCAGGTTCCCTCCATAATCCTCTGTCAAGATCTTTCCATTTTACCCATATGTCTATTTTATGATCTTGAGTTGAACAATGTTTTTGGAAATGTGAGTCTCATTTTTTTGAAAACTTTAAAATATTTAAAATAAACAATGCCAACCAAAGCTGTTGATGAGGACTCATTCTGCTTTTTGTTTTTGTAGTTGGGTCTTTAGATTTTGGTGATGTATCCATGTTCAGAGCTAATTGATCTCCCCCAAAACCCTTTGGAGGTCACTTAAGGAATAAGAGTTTGAAATACAAAGCTGGAGCTTTAAGGTACTCCCACCTTCCAGGGACAGCTGTGACTCAATATTTGAAAGGGAGGGAGAGAGTCTGAACCCTGTCAGAGGAAATATAATATAAGCCTCCTGCAGTCAAACATCTGTGTAAAACTTTGTATGCACTCCCCAGTGTTTTCAGGAAAGGGGAATCAAGGAGAATATCATAAAAGGCCTTATGATCCGTGATGATGTAGGCATCTGCCTCACTCAAGATTTTCTGACCCAACAGGTTAACATTGAGCCCTGAAGCAACCAAAGACCTAACCTCCCCTGTGGACCCATTCACGTCTTTCCATATAAGCCAGTCCTGACTTCTGTGACCTGGTGCTCCCCACGATTCCCAAGACTGAGACTCATTTCCAGCTATGAGGGACTTCCTCTTTTCTTAACACAATCTGGTCAACACCAGTGTCTATCAGGGAACAGAACCACTTTCCTGCAATGGTAATGTCTATTTTGGGCCTGCCTTATCCCTGGGACAATTAGTATCGTTCAATTCACCCTCGGTGCCTCATTGGCATGGTTAGGGGGCCTCTGTGTAGAGTTGCAACCAGGGGAGGGACCTTTAGATAATTTAACTGGCCCTTGAGTTTCTGGTTTTCCTCCTTGTGTTAATGGGGATGGAGGTTGCCCCACCTCTAGTTTAAAGGTAGAAGGGATTTTCCTTCAATGCCAAAGTGGGATCTACATTCTTTCTGCTAATAGAAGCCTTTGTGACAGCAAGGACATGGAGTAGGTGGTCTTGAAGGCCTTGTTAAAGGACCAGCATTCACCCCTCATCCCCTTTATAAGTGCACTCCCTCTTTAGGTGGCCTGTCTGTCCACACCCAAAACATTGTTTCAGACCCTGAGACCCACCCATTCCAGGGTATGGTTCACCTCAAGAGGTAGCCAATGTAAGGGCTTTGGTCACAGCTTCAATTAAGTCATCTATCTGTGCCTGCAATGCAGTAGTTAGGGACTGTGCCTGATGGCTCTGTGTCCCTACATTTTTGTAACAGATTATCCATTTTCCAATTGACTGTTCTTTCTGTCCTGTACATGCTAGCTTATGGTCTGCATTCATTCCATCCCACACCAGCATTTTAATAAATTGTTCCCTTAAGGGGAAGTTATAAAGATGGAGAGATCCTCATTTGGCTTTTGTGTTATACGTGAAATGGGGTGTCTCTGAGGGTCCCTCCTCCAGTTTATGCCATACTGCAAGTCCTAGAGCCCTGACCTGATCAGTATAGGGAGGGGAGATAGTGGAAATGTTGTAATCCTGTACTATATTTGTCAGCAGTCCATGATAACATGCCGAAGGTGATAGGTATGGCAGACTGGGCTCAATCATTTTGATAGTCCTATATGTGGCACTCCTCATTATACAGAGCTCACCATTTGATGAATGTATTACTAGGGAGTATGACTTGGCATAGTATCTTCCAATCTTGCAGGGTGCATGGCTGATGAGGTAACTCCTGCAGGATGATTTCCAGCCAAGGACAATTAGGTCCATCCTCTGCTACTGCCTTCTTAAGTTCCTTAAAATCACCTGCCGCCCATGGATACCAGATGTCAGTCCTGAACTCTTCTGGGTGGAGGTTAACGAGAAATTCCTGAGGCTTGGACCTCAGAGGCTCCTTGCAGTATGGGTGGGGAGGGGGATTTCCCCTCCAAAGGGGTGGAGCCTCCTCAGTAAATGGCAGAGCAGAAAGGCGGACAGGCAGAGTAGGGTATAGCATCACCTAGAGGCCTGTTCCCTTTTATCTTTAGTTTCCTCTCTCTTTTGTTTCTCTCCCTCATTCTCCCCAGGGTAATCTGCCCTTTATTTCTCAGCAATTAATTGCTCTCATTCTGGCTCCAAAACTGGATTGGAAATCCAGGAGAAGTCTCCTCCATTCTTTTGCTGTTGAAAACAGGCCTTTAGGGCTGACACTATTGGGGAAAATTCCAAGGGAAAATCTTTATCCTGCATGATTTCTTGCCATGTAACAAGGCATGCAATACAATACCATGTATCCCAGTAAAACAAGTTTGCAGAATCTACCCATGGCGTGATTCAAAGAACTGCCTCCCAGACCTTGGTATTTTGGGACTTGTAAAGCTCCAAACCCCTGCTTTGAAGCATGCGTTTCAGTGAGTTAAGTGTAGGCTCTTCAGTTTTTGAAGTTTCATGCCCCATCCTTTCAGGGATCACTCACCTTTCCCTGAGAACGCCCTTATGTTATGATCACCCTGTCATGGGATTTCTACATAATTGGTGCCTAACGTGGGACCCGGAGAGAGGCTCTGGTCTACATAATGGACAGGGGCTCAGCAGTCGACAAGGTGAGTGCACTGCCAGCCCAAACCTCCAGCCTTCATTCCAAAGACAAGCAGGCACAACATGGGTGATATCTAACCATTTCCTGTTTTAAATGTATGTTCTCTGGCTTATATACAAAATCAAATGGGTGTTTTCACATGAGGTAATGTGGGCCAATCACATTTAAAGTCATTCTATCACACCACATAGCACAAGCCAGGTAATATGGTGATCACTCACTGGTCATGAGCACGAAAGTCTTTCTCACCCAGTCAGCTATATCCATGACTAGACTTCAACTCCGCCTCAGCATCTTTCTGCTGGCACCATCTTAGATATCTCCCACAAGCTACTTTCATTTTCTCAGCAATGAGGCATTTTTCATAAGCCTCCATTTCCCAGGTCCTCACACTCAGAATAGCTAAATCAGTCCTATACTATAAAACAATATCTGGATATATCACCGTCCCTGCTTTCAAACTATATTACAGAGCAACAGTAATAAAAACAGCATATTACTGATATAGAAACAGACAACTGGATCAATGGAATTAAATTGAAGATCTAAAATAAACCCACACACCTATGGTCACTTAATTTTTGACAAAGAAGCCAAAACAATACAATGGAAAAAGGACAGCCTCCTCAACAATTGGTGCTGGTCTAACTGGATGTCAACATGTAAAAGAATGCACATTGACCCATACTTATCACCTTGAATGAAACTTAAGTCCAAATGGATCAAAGACCTTAACATAAAGCCCAAGATTTGGAAAAGGTCTTCACCAATGCCCCATCTGACAGAGGGCTATATCCAAAATTTATAAAGAACTCAAGAAATTAAACACCATCAAGCCAAGTAACCCAATCAAAAAATGGGGTTTAGAACTAAACAAAGAATTCACAGAAGAGGAATCTAAAATGGCCTAGAGACACTTGAAGAAATCCTCAATATCCTTAATAATCAGAGAAATGCAACTCAAGATAACTCTGAGATTGCATCTCAATCCTGTCAGAATGGCTAAGATCAAAAACTCAAAAGAAAGCACATGCTGGCGAGTGTGCTGAGAAAAGGGAACACTCTCACATCGCTGGTGGGAGTGCAAACTTGTACACCACTATGGAAATTAGTCCGGCAATATCTTAGAAAACTTGGAATAGTTCTAACAAAAGACCCAGCCATACCACTCCTTGGCATATATGAAAAGTTTCTCATCACTCCACAAGGACATCTCTTCAACTTTGTTAATAGCAGCTTTATTTGTAACAGTTAGAAACTGGAAACAACCCAGATGTCCTTCAACTGAAGAATGGATAAAACGAACAAACAAAAAACTGTGTTACATTTACACAATGGAATACTACTAAGCCATCAGAAACAAGGAAATCATGCAATTTACAAATAAATGCATGAACCAGAAAACCTCATCATGAGTGAGCTAACTCAGACTCAGAAAGATGCCCATAGCATATATTCACCTATAACTCTTATAACTGGATTTTAGCCATATAGTATAGGATAACCATCCTACAATCAATAGACCCAAAAGAACAGGAACATGGACTTGGTTATCTGTTAGTGGGACACTCCACCCTAGTGTAACTGCCATATATGCCTCATGTGCAAGAGGAAACTCTTTGACCTCATGTGACTAACAAATTGAGGGCGGTGGGGGGGGTGGCTGATACATGTAGGCACCACACACCAGAAGGATCAGATGTGTAAGAGATGGGAAAGAGGGTTAGAAGGTGTGGCTGAGAGTGGGTGGAGGGAGGGGAGAGTAATGGAGATGTAACTTGAAGTAATAAATAAATGTTAATAAAAGAAACATCCATAGTTTTACTTACTTGTACAGTTTTGCATTTTTAAAACAAAATAGGAAATATAACAAAAATTAATCATGGCAAGTTCATAAAGATATGGGTGCTTATGTATATTAAAATACCAGCCATCCATCATACAAATGTATCATAAATAAGCATATATATATATAACACATATATATTTTTCTTCTCAGCAATTTTCCCATGATTGTCCCAAAATAGTGACAATACAATACATATATATAGCACTAAACATAAGCATATACACTCTGACCATTTTTGTCATTGTTATTTAGACCTGAGTGATACAAAACCATGGTTTTATTCTTCTGTGTAACAGCACAGAAGATCCCATACTAAGTCCATCTCCTTGGCTAAAGTTCTCCTCACTGCTGGATACAGGTTCTTCTTTTGTTGTTGTTATTGTTGTTGTTTGTTTGTTTACTTTTTTCTTTCTTTCTTCAAGTTACATCTTAATTGCAATCCCCTCCCAACTCCCCCCTCTGATCCCACCCTCCCAACCTCTCCCTCCTCAACTCCTCATCCACTTCCTTTTTTTAAAAGTTTAAGGTATATCTTTTTCCCCCAACAGCTCCCCCTTTAAGTCCAACAAATGGCTCTTTCTCTTATAATAATAAATGCAATACAAAGCAACAGAAGTAATTAGGCCACAATTATGAAAATTACAAAGCCTAGCATATATTCCCAGTCTCCAGTTCATACGTTTTTGGCATGTGACTTTAACATTCTACTTTCCAACCATCTCCATGAGTTTAAAGTTCTATGTACAACTCAGCTTCCATCCTAACTTTCATCACAATTTTAAAATCATCTTAGATCCAGAACATCCTATTAATTCCTCAACAACTCAAAATTTAACTATAAGACTCTAGCTATCTAGTCCCCAGCCACATCAGAGACCTGAGAGGGATAAATATATCTAATTATACAGGAAGTGCAGGGCAAGTTTTTGTTTTATAGGTACTAAACTAATATGCATTCATGAGAAAGGGATTCTAGCTCCAGGCATTGTGAAACTTCATGTAAGATCTTTTAAAATGTGTGAGTGTGTGTGTGTGTGTGTGTGTGTGTGTGTGTGTGTGTTTGTATGTGAAGATAATTACCTAATGCACCTAGCTTAAGGAATGAAACAAGACCTAACACCTGAGAACTCTTTTTCTCTTTATGCTGTCCTTGTCCTTTTTATCTGAGAAAAACACTATATTGGCATACTATTTTGGTGTACTGTGTAAAGTGTACCATTATTTATTCAAATGTTGATTTCTGCATCCTACTATATGGTTTCACTCTGGAGATAATCTTATTTTTTTATTTTAGAATTCCCTGTCTCAAGTATGTGTAATCATGCTCACCATTTGTTCTCTTCACAACACAAGAACTGAATAGTTATTATTCTATTCTTAAGCCCCCAACCTAATCTGGCTTCCCCCCAGCATAAATCCCAGAGACACTTGCACTTTTGGGTTTTCCCACATCAGCTGGCTCTCTCTTTATGTCTCCTGCTCCTCTGCCTGTTTCTGAATTCCCTACTTCCTGTTCTAACTCTTCTACCTCTGGAGGATAGGAAGTCGAGCCTTATTCCCTACCCTGCTCAGTGACTGGCCATAAGCTGTCATATCAGGGGACAGTTAGAGATCAGTGTTTATCCAACATTAAGACAGGAGATTCTCAGAACAAGGACTACAACCAGATATGGGGATGTACAGAAATTAGCATTTGAATTACACCATAATCTTGTCCCTACAATACTGAGTAAACTGGGTGGTTGCATGTAGAAGAATGCAAAGAGATCCATACCTATCACTCTTCAGAAAACTCAACTCCAAAGACCTCAACATAAAACTAGGTATACCAGACCCAACAGAAGAAAAGGTTGGGAAGAGCCTTGAACACATTGGCATAGGAGAAGATTTTCTGAATAGAACACCATCAGTGCAGGCACTAAGACTGACAATATATGGGACTCCATGAAACTGAGGAGCTTCTGCAAGGCAAAGGACACTATCAATCAGACAAAGTGGATGCCTATGGAATGGGAAAAGATTTTTGCAACTCCACATCTGATAGAGGGCTATATCCAAAATGTATAATTAACTCAATACATTTGATAAAAAAGAACCAAATAACCCAATGAAACTCAAAAAGCTGAGAAATACTTAAAGAAGTCTCCAACATCCTTAGCCATCAGGGAAATGGAAATCAAAACTACTTTGAGATTCCATCTTATTCCTTTCAGAATAGCTAAGATCAATAATACAAATGATAGCTTACGCTGCTAAGGATATGGAGTAAAGGGAATACTCCTTCATTGCTGATGGGAGTACAAACTTGTACAGCCACTGTGGAAATCAGTATGGGAATTCCTCAGAAGAAAATGCCAATTCATCTACATCAAGATCCAGGTATACTGCTCTTGGGCTTATAATCAAAGGAGTTTCAATCTACCACAAGGACATTTGTTTAGCCATGTTCATTGCTGTTCTACTCATAATAGGCAGAAGTAGAAAACAACCTAGATGTCACTCAGAGGAAGAATTAATAAATATAAAGTGGTACATTTACACAATGAGGAATTTTTCTTCATTGAAAAATGAAATCATGAAATTTTCTGGAAAATGAATGAAACTAGAAAAAATTATCCTGAGTGAAATAACCCTGACCCAGGAAGATAAATATGATACATATTACCTAATATCTGAATATTTGTTATTAAATAAATGATAAACAAACTATAATACATAAGCCCAGAAAAGTTAAGAATGAAGAAAGGGAGTAATGGGAGCGAGCATAAAGATGTCCCTGGAAGGGGGAAATAGAATAGATTTTATGGGTATCCTGGAGCTGAGGAGTTGGGAAACAAAAACAGGAGTACCAGATGGAAAGCAAATAGAAGATGTGTCTGAGGGTGGGAATTCAGGAACATTTGAAGGGTGGTGTGGAAGCATAATGCAGTAGAAACTTGTAATTTACAAAAAATATTCCTATTAAAGTTTCCAAATTATGAAGGAGAAAGAACCCCTATTGGACATCTCTTGTCAACAAATGAAGCCTTCGGTGATGGGACTAAATTTCATCCAATTGAGTTGTTAGTCAAAGGATTTCATGAAAATTCACAAACAATCCCAGATGTTGCCAAGACAATAGGTTTTTGTTCTTCATAAATGGAAAGCAAAGCCCCATCGTTCAAGTCATCATCCAGACAACTCATTGACCATGAAAATGTCAATCTTTTGCCTACAGAGAACACACTTACCCCATGTTTTAGTGTCTATTACACAGACTGGTACTGTGAATGCTATCAAGAGAGATAAGTAAACACAAACCAAACCACAAAAACTTTGACATATCTTTTCTGCATACAAAATATGCTAGGACAATGGCAGCACAAACCTTGTGGGAGTAGCCAACTGAAGTCTAATTTGACTTATGTCTCGCTTGATGAGGTGGAACCCATAGGACACTGTCTGGGTGAACAAGAATTAGAGACTAGATAGCCTAGGGTAAAGCCAAGCAGTATTGGTAACTTTTTAAAGTAACAACAAAATGACTCCTAATGACATTCTGCTATACTAATAGATCAGTGCCTTATTCAGACATCATTAGAGAAGCTTCTCCATGCAGCAAAGAGAAACAAATTTAGAGACCCACAGCTAGACATTATGAAGAGAGACACTGGAATACATAGCTCTAAATATGGTATTTCCTTCAAATATTTCTCCCCAGAATTCAGGGAACCTCTCTGATGAGGTAGAAATAGAAGGGGAGGCAGACAGAACAGAGGACACCAGGAAAATGAAGTCCTCTAAAACAACTGATCAAAGCTAATATGAGATGGAATCCCAGAAATGAAAGGAGCATGCACAGGGCCCACACAGGTTTGCATTAGGACCTCTGAAGATATACTATAACTTTCAATGTACTACTTTTATTAACTCCTGAGTATGTGAAAGAGTGAGTCTCTTGAGGTTCTTTTATTTTTTGTTTTATTTATTTATTTATTTTTTAATTTTTATGCTTATTTATTACTTCAGGTTACATGTCCATCATAGTACCCTCTTTCCACCCCTCTGAGTTCCACCCTCCACCATCTATCCCTTTCAACCTACTCCTCCGGAGAAGAGTGTCCCTACATATTACTCCCCTGCCCCAGTTCAGCAGTCATATGAGGGCCAAGAGCCTCCTCATACACTGGGTACCTACAAGGCAGCACCACTAAGGCAAAGTGTCTCATGGACAGGTAAAAAAGTCTATGTTCCTGTTCCCTTTGGTTCATTGGCTGTAGCACAGTTATGCTGTACTATGTGGCTAAAACCTTATGTTGGCTTGTCTTAGCCAACATCAATATGATTGTTTCCATTTTATCTTATTAAATTGTATATTGTTATGCTTCATTGTAATTTCCTAGAAGGTTTCTCTAAGGAGAGATAGAAACAGTAGATTCATATGGAAGAGGAGGTGGGGAACGACTGGGAGGAGTAGAGGGATAAAAAAACTGTATTTGGAAAAAAGAAAAATATAAAATATGTAGGGAAATCATTTCATGTGAGAATTTCACTAAAAAAACAAACAATAATTGGTTACTCATAGTCTATATTTTATTTTATGTTTCTACATGTTTGGACAAAGTATCGGGTGGGCTTGAATATTTTACAACTTTGTAGGTACATATTTATTCTTACTTTTACCTTTAATAATATGTTCACATGAGCTGTCTGTTAAAATGTGAAATTAAATTCATTTTCACTACGGTGTACTATTACATGAATTCAACAGTTCACATTTTACTTCTCTGTAATTGGAAGACTTAGATTTTTTCTATTATAAATAACAACATTAAAAAGATTATTATATGTTTCCTGGCAATTTTTCGGACTTTCTTCTGTTATGAGCAGTAATGAAATTTACTAGTTAATATTAAATTTTCCTAAATTAACTTCTATCATACTAGCCATATAATAACATTTTGAAGATTTTATAGTCTTCCTAACTCTTTTCATTTTCAAGTAACTACTGTGTTATTGTGTGAGAGTAACAGAATCTTAATGATATTAACATTTTTATTTAAGGAGAAAACTTATATCTCTTTATGTTTAAGTATTTAATGTGTCTCAGAATATGTAGCAACATTTTTTTCATTTTTGTTTTTTTTTTCTTAAACATAGAAATGTTGTGTGAATATGTTTTTGTTTTGATCATATGTGTTGGTTATGGGGAAGCTTCAGATTGTCCACAGCAGCTGACTATGATCTGCCTCATTCTCTAGCAAGGACATGATTTTGACAGCAGAGAACAGTTTGCATTTGGAATTCTGGGGGGCTCTTCAGAGTTTATATAGATGCTACACCCCCAAGAGAGGTGGTGGCTGCTACAACCCCTGCTGCTGCTGCTGCAGCCCCTGCTGTTCCTGCTGCTGTTGCTATTTGATCTTTGCTGGATTGTTGGTTACTGGTTGAAGATACAAAGAAGATGAAGATCAAATTTGTCCTACTTAACTCAGTGCCCATAATCAGCAGGAAGCAGTCTAATGATAATCATGTCCCCTCTCCACTCTATCATTTTTTTTCTCCTTCATAGTGTTGGGGAATTGGAAGAAGTAGGGGTGGTGTAGGGAGATCAGAAAAAGAACCCAATAAAGTAGCCAAAACTTTTGCCACAAATGATACCCAATGTGGTGCTAGGTAGAACAAGAAATCTGATTTCTAATGTCATAGAGGAAATGGTAAAACATGAAGGCATGACTATTTTGTTTCAAGATGTCAGCAAAAGGTTTATTGTGGCTGTTGCAGGTAGGTTTCTCCACTCTGCTCCTCCTCTCCCCACTTTGCTTCCAGAGGGGATTTGTTGTTCTTTTTCTTTTTCTTCTTCCTATAGTTTGTTTCCAAAATGATTAGGAGAAAGGCTGAGAAGTTTGAAAAATTGCAGATGGAAATGGAGGAATCTGAGAAACAACAAATGGATGAAATGAGAAAGCAAAAAGAGTCACTCTATTCTCTCATTTTTGAAAGGGACACAGAGTTGGTTGTACAACAAGAAAAATTACCAGTAGACCTGGAAGAACTTGGACAGTGAGTAGCACTGGAAAAGGGAGAACAAAATGGCTTAGACCCAGTGACTGAGCAAGAGAATGGGAGTTTCCTGCAGTATGAAAGAGGAAAAAAAAAAAAACTGGTCTAGAAGGCAGATCGCAGTCCCAACTGGCATTGTGCACATTTGGTTTCAAGTCCCCATATCTTCTAGTCAGGGCTGAGAGCCCAGGCATGTAGTCATGAGGAGGAGTTTGTACAGGACAACAGGGTTAAAGAAAAGCAGTCTGCTTTGAAAAAAAAAAAAAAAAGAATTAACCTTTGACCAGATGAGAGGTGGTTTGGGATTACAAGATCACTATCGGATTTCCCCAGTAATCATACAGCATATGCCTGCTAATGGTATGCATCATGACTATAATGAAGTAGCATGACACCCAATAGAACTAATAGATATAAGGCATTTTAAAGAGGTCATGATTTCCTATGGAATACATTCACCTTATGTAAGACAAATATTAAGTAACTAGACTACCTAAAATAGAATTATTCCCCAAGATTGAAAGGGTTTGTTAACAGCTGTGCTAAAGGCCACTCAGCAGTTATAATGATTAACATGTTGGGCGATGAAGTCATAAATATTAAACATCAAAATAGAGCAAGGGGAATAAACACTGTCAAAGATCATTTGCTTGGTGAAAGGCGGTACTCTGATTTATATGAACATATTCAATTTGATGATACTGTCATAGAACTATGTCACTTAGTGACTTTAAAAGCTTGGGATAAAGTTGAAGAGCCCAGGTAAAGGTCCTTCTCATATTCTGCATTTGTACAAGTCTGTGAGGAAGCCTTTATAGATTGCTTGCAAAGCTTGGTTTTAGCTGTAAACACAGCTGTATCAGATTCTGACAAAAGACAAATGTTGATAGCGAACCTTGAATTTAAGAATGCATATACTGAAAGTAAAAGTGTTATTAGACCATTAAAGATGGTAGCAGCACCAGTTGATGAGTAGATAAGGGGCACAAATGATATTTCTTCTCATGTGGAACATGTTAATATCATAGGATAAGCTATTACTAAAAGTATAAAATATCAAAATGCCTGGTACTTCAATTGTGGAATATTTAGTCATTTTCAAAGAAATTGTGATGAAGGCAATAAAAACCCCAGATCTCAAAATGCCTGGTACATTAGTTGTGAGAAATATGGTACTTTCTGCCAGAGAAGTGAATAAGCTGTTTTTCAAAGCAATGAGTTTTTGAAAAGAACATCTAAGTTTCCTAAGGTTTGTAGACCTTGTGGAAAGGGATTCCATTGTACCAATGAGTGCAGGTCAAAGGGGATATCCATGGCAACTTCTTGCAATTGGAAAATGAGATGGGAGAACTGGGAGGCTCTGGTCTAGTATCATTAATTTATAAGATTTTTTTCTCTTTTCAGGCAGCAAATAGCAAGCAGGCAGAAAAACTGCAACTAAGTATTGCTGAGCTCATGCACACTGGTGTAGGTAGTGCTGTTCCAGACTTGGCCACACATAAATGTCTTGCCCTATCCCTTGCAATGTAACAAAATAACCACTGGAATTTATGATCCTTTGCACTTAGGGGCAGTAGGGATGATCTTGCAGAGGCATGAATTAACTTTCCAAGGATTCATTGTGCCTCCAGGAATTATAGATGGGGATTTCAAAGAAGAAATTAAAATTATGGCCTACATAAAAAAAGAGCAAATTAACACAGATGTTAGGATTGCTCAGCTCCTACTGTTTTGCTTCGTTAAAGACAAAGATACTCCAGTAGAAAGAAGTAGAGGGTTTGAAAGTACCAGAAAAAAAGATGGAAAACATGTGTTTATGTGAACAGTAATTAATTATCAGAGGTCAAAATTAAAATTGCAAATGAAAGGTATTAAAATAGAATATTTGGTAGATATAGAAACTGATGTCATTATCATCTCTCAAAAATTTTAGAATTCAGGATGCCCGCTTCAAAAGTTTATACACATATTTTAGGAATTGGAAATTTATCTGAAATAAAACAAAGTATCTCATGGGTTAAACATGTAGGATGGGAAGATCAAACAGGGAAGTAAAGATCTTATGTGGCTGACATACCCATAAATTTATGTGGAAGGGATCATTTACAACAATGGGGTACTCAGACTAATATTCCTACAATCCCAGACACAGTTCATGATGAAATTAGGGATGAAATGATAGATGCTTCTGGTGGGTAGTTATTAATATATATCATCAAAAACAATATCAGGCTGCAGATATCACAGGGATTGAATTTTGAAATTTGTAATGTGGGTGCCACTGCTGAATTACCAGTGGTCATAACCTTAAAATGGTTGAAAGAAAAACCTGTTTGGCTAGATCAATGGCTCTTAACTAAAGAACAATTAAGGCACTTGAGCAACTAGTACAAGAACAGATGGAGGTGTTACATATAGCTGAGTCTACCAGCCCATGGAATTCCTCTGTGTTTTCTAAAAAAAGAAAACAGGAAAATGTAGGATGTTAACTGATTTAAGGATGATACATAGAATAATTGAATGAGTGGATCCATTTTATCCTGGAATTCCTTTACCAGCTTTATTACTTAAGTCATGGCATATGGTAGTTTTTGATTTAAAAGATTGCTTTTTGGAAATTTCCGTGCATGATCAGGATAAGAGAAGCTCTGCTTTCTCAGTATCTACTTATAATAATGGTGTGCAGGTAAAAAGATACTATTGGAAAGTTATTCCACAGGTAATGTTAAACAGTTCAACTCTATAACAATATTTTGTGTAACAACTGCTAGAAATATTTTCTAGGCAATTTCCTCAATCCATTATTTATCTTTACATGGATGATATTTTGTTTGCTGATTCTGAAGCAGATATTTTAGAAAAAATGTTTAAGGAAACAAAGAATTCTGTGAGAGTGATGGCAAAAGATTGCTCCTGAAAAAGTACAGAGAGGAGATTCTATTAAATATTTGGGTTATAAAACAAAATCAACAAACAAATTCACCCCAAAATGAATAGATTTGAAGAAATCAGTTTCAAACTCTTAATGATTTTCAAAAATTAATGGGAGATATTCATTGGCTATGGTCTACAATCGGATTAATCACTCAAGAGTTAAATAATTTGTTTCAAATGTTACAAGGAGCTTAGACATTAACAGTCAAAGATGACTAACAGATGAAGTAGAGAGAGAGGTACTTCTGGCAGAACAGAGATTGTGAGATGCATATGTGATTGAATAAACTTAATTATATTTTGGTTATTTGTCTTCAACTCATTCTCCTCTGGGGCTAAGGGAAGATAATATTATGGAATTGATTTACTAGTACACAAATTAAAAAAAAACTTGCATAGTAAAGATTTATTTTAATCATAAAAGGTAGAATAAGACTATGTCAACTGTCAGGAACAAACCCAGGGGAAATTGTAGCGCCTTTTACTAATGATTATGTCATTAGATTATGTTATTATAGATTACATTATGATTGGAAATCAATGAAGATTGGCAAAGAGCTTGTAGTAGTTACTATTTGGGTGAAATTAACAACAAATATGCTAAAAGCATGTCTTCAGTTTATAAAAGAAATAATTGTATTGTCCTATGTATTGCAAAGGAAATGCCAATTCCTGAAACACCTATATACTTTACTAATGAAAATAAGTTGGGAATGACAAGCTATAAGTCTGACAAAATAAGAAAAGTAACTTATTTAATAATTTTCTGACAAAATAAGAAAAGTAACTTATTTAATAATTAAATTATTATTATTATTATTTCCATGTACTTTAGTTCAAAAATAAGAGTTGTGTGCAATTATTGTGTTATTATTAGATTTTCCTGAATCTCTTAATGTAATAACTTACTTGAAAAATGCAGAAAGAATTGCTTGGCACATAAAATTGCTGAATTTATTCCTGATAATTCAGAACTAAACTTGTTATTTATGCAAATTCAACAGTCAATCACAAATAGAAGCTATCCATTAAATATCACCATATTCAGTCTCCTACAGGTTTGCCAGGTCCACTGACACAAGAAAATGAAGAAATTGACCAACTATTAATAGAAAATATGTTAGAAGCCTTAAAATTTCATGAAAAACACCATGTTACCAGTAAAGGCTTAAAGAAAACAATTTTCTATCAGTCAAAGAAATAAAATCTGACAGATGGATGTGTTACATTTTTCAGAATATGGAAAACTAAAGATTGCACACCATGCCATTGATAAATATTGAGAACTTCAGTGGCCAATGGCTTTGAGTTCTGAAAAGGCTTATTTTATACTTACACATCTATTAGAAGTAATGACTATTTTGGTGATACCTGCAAAATTAAGACAGAGAATGCCCTTGCATCAGTGTCAAGTAAGATGAAATAATTTTTTGGCTATTATAATATAAAGCATCTTATGGGGATATCACACAATTCTACAAGACAAGCAGTTGTAGAAAGATCTAATCACATTTTGAAAGAAAGATTTATAAAGCAGAAAGGAAGATAACAACTCTTAGGGATAGACTAAATAATGATTTGTTACTTTAAACTTTTTAGATGTTAATGAAAAAGGAACAACAGCATCCAAGAGACACTCTGCTACTGAAAAACTGTGGAATTAAATCAGCCTATATACTATAGGGATATGTTAACATCAGATTGGAAGCCTGCAATTGCTTTGGTGATACAATTTTGTCTATGTTTCCACAGAAAATGAAACCTGTGAATACCATCAAAACTTATAAAGATTATAGAATTGAGCAGGAGAGGTCTCCTGAAAACCTTGACCACTGATCTGAAAAGTGATTAGTTTATTGAAAATGTCTCTATTTATAATTTCTTGCTAAAGGTAGAATGATTAATGGGCTTAAAACAGAAAGAGGGAAATGCAGTAATTTTTTTTGCACATAGCAATGTTACATAAATATGATTTTGTCTTAATCCCATGTATGTGATATAGGGCTACTTCAGATTGTGCACAGCAACTGACTATGATTTGCCTCAATCTATAGTAGGAGGATAATTTTTCCACCTGAGGATAGTTTACATTTTGAATTTTGGGGACTCTTCAGAAAGTATAAAGATGTCAAAGCCCCAAAATAGGTGGTGGCTGTTGTTCCTATTACTGCATCTGCCCTGTTGTTCCTGCTGCAGTTGCTGGTTGATATTTTTTCCTCCTGCTGTTGATTTTTGCAGTTTGCTGTTTGCTGGATTTCTGGTTGCTGGTTGAAGATATCCTGTTGATGAAGATCAAATTTGTCCCAAGGAACTCAATGCCCCTAATCAACAGGAAATAGTCTAACAATAATGACACTCCCGTTCCCCTCTATCTTTCTCTCCTACATAGTATTGAGGTGTTGGAAGAGATAGGAATGGTGTAGGTAGGAAAAAGACCCAATAATGTAGCCGAATGTCTGCCTACAATTATACAATTTTTCTCCAGATTTGTTCTTATGTAAGTTGTATTTGAATCTGAGCTTATATTTTGAAAAATAGTCTTGGGTGGAGAGATTGCTCTGTGGTTAAGAACACTTGCTGCCTTATTCAATACCAGAAGTTTGGAAATGCTGGTTATGATGTCAGCAAAGGAAGCAGCTGCAGCAACAGCAACATGGTGAATCAGCTCAGTGGCTGGAGGGTAAGCCTGTCTTGTAAGAGTGAAGATCATGGGGTCAAATTGCTAATACTCTATCCTCTACTATGTCCACTTCTATCTGGGCAGGTAACAGAAGGGGTCAACCACTTTTGGGGGTAGGTCTTCCCACATCAATTAAAGCATTCAGGACCCTTTCTTCAGATAAAGCTCCTTTCTCAGGTGATTCTAATTTGTATCAAGCTGACATAAAGTCAACCAAAACACCCTCTCTTACCAATTGTCTCTATGCTGACCTCTTTATATATTTGGTAAATTAACTGAAAGTACAATTTAAATATTATAAAATTAATATCTTCAAATTGCATAATGTATTTTCTCTATTCAAATAATTAATAAAACTAGTATGTTAAAAATAGCAGACCAGAATTTTTGCTATTTAACCATGGTAACTATCTCAGCAATGTATTAGTTTATACTCTCTAATATAAAATTGTTCATAAAAATTTCCTTCTATTAGTATTTAATTTTAGTACTATTTCAAACATTTAGGTAGAAAATATTCACAGATTCACATGATTATAACTTTATTTACATGTATTCTAATTTAGTCTTATTTATTTTTTAATTGTATGTGCATGCATACATACCAATGTGTGTGTGTGCGTGTGTGTGTGTGTGTGTGTGTGTGTGTGTGTGTGTGTGTGTGTG
>CAJQZJ010032546.1:5288093-5298321 GCA_907164525.1 Lophiomys imhausi
GTGTGTGTGTGTGTGTGTGTGTGTGTGTGTGTGTGTGTGTGTGTGACATGATCCAGATGCAGAGGTCAACTTTTCAGGAGGTAGTGTCTCTCTTTTTCTCTGTTCCTGTACTGCCTACTGGTCCACAAGCTTCCAGCAAATCCTTTTGTCTGTTTCCTATCTTTCTGTAGAAGTCCTGGGATCACATGTGGGTTTTCTTACTTGCATTCCAGAGATTGGACTCAGTTGTATGAAGCAAGTTCTTTTAAACACTGAGTCATCACTTGTTTGTTTTTGCCTTTTCAAAATAAAAAATGATTACTGTTGAAGAGTGAAGTATAATCTGAAGCTGACTGATTCTTTCCTGATGGTCAGGTTCACATTGCATTTGGGTGAGATGTAATATGTACTGCCTATTGATTGGAATCATTTGCTTTATCCTATTATACCAACAAAGCACATTGAGATTTTCTATATTACTACAACTCACAGCAACAATTATACTAAATAGCATTAAAGGTATCTGGTACTTTTGACAACATGGACTATTGTACCTTTGATGTCATCATGAAAATGAAATAAGTCAGAATCTTTGTTTAATGTCACTGGAAATATATTTTTTTCTCACTGACAATCTGAACAGTATGTTTATTCATTTCATATTGTCTTAGTCACTGTTCTATTGCTGTGAAGAGACACCATGACCAAGGCAATTCCTATAGTTTTTAATTGGTGATTTACTTATAGTTTAAGAAGGTTAGTCCATTATCATCATTTTAGTGAAAATGGTGGCTGACACGGTGCTAGATATCTTTGCATCCTGAGCTACAGGAAGCAGGCAGAAAGGCAGTGGGTCTACCATGTGCTTTTGAAACTTCAAAACTCACCCCTATGACATACCTCTTCCAATAAGGTCACATCTAATCATTTCCAAACAGTTCATCAACTAGAAATCAATAATTCAAATATATGAGCCTATCAGGCTCATGAGAACTATTCTCATTCAAACCACTACACCCATCCTAGAGTTTTAATCGTTAATCACTTTTATACTATGTATAAAAGGTTTGGACTTTATCTGTGATATATGCTGCAATTGACACCTGAAAATAATTTCTCACCAGTATAAAACTTAGTCTATTAGAAGCCTCAGTTTCAACTCAACTTTTCTGATCCCTTAAACAATTCTATTTTTTTCAGGGTTTTCTAAGGTAAAGAGTAATTGCATTGCAGGTGCAAAATATATGCCTACAATAGATAAATTAAAATTCAAGTAAAGAGCCAAGTGAAGAGAACAAATTATGGGTGCTTCTAAACCCTAAAAGACAGGCTAAAATTTGTTGCTGAATTTAGAATTTTGCTTGGTTCTTTTAGGTCCCGACTACTGATCAGGATCTAAACTGTTTTATCTAATAATAGCCTTTCCTAAGGAAGAGTAAAACTATTGAAAAGTAGCAATAATTTATTAAAGAAGAATGGAACTTAAGTGACCACATTGGTGAAAGCAATCACCAGGAGAAAAGAAAAGAAATAAAATTTACAACATAAATTTTTTTCAGAATCCCCCTTATTTTATTTTTTTTATTTTTTTGTGTTTATGAAAATTATCCAGTTTATTGTTTGTTTTGTATTTTATATACATGAAATCATATTGTTTTCTTGGGATTTGGATCCACAGTTCAAAGCATCTTTGAGATTCATCTGTTATGTTATATGAATCAAATAGCCATTCCATTTTATTGTAGAAACATATACATATTTATGCTTTCACACATTGATAGACATTTGGGCTTTTAGGTTCTAGACATTAAAATAATGTTTCTGTGAACCTTGTAATATGCATCTTATGGTGGGCATATGTGTGTACTTATGTTGAATCTATAGTCAGAACACAATTGCTATCACAATGCCATGCATATGTTCATCTTTATATTTTCCAAATGTTCAAACCTGTGAGCTAAAGAGAGGAGTTGAAGACTTTAAGACATTTAAAAACAGCAGTGTGAAAGCCTGATGTGAAATGAGCTTGTCCTTCTTTATTAATGGGCTCAAAACAGAATTGAAAGTTTAAAAACTGAAATGAAAAAATACTAATTAAAAATATCCAGCACATCTGGGGTGATTCCTGAGAAATTTAAATGTTAGTTAGATATCAACAAACTATGTCTCTTTAGATTAAATAATCAAATGTTTCTACCTGCAAGGATACCTGAAGACTGAAAGAATAGAAACGAATCCCATACATGATAAGGAAAGATGTGGAACTATTTGCCAAGTCTACCCAAAGTCACTCTGAGTCCCCTGTGTCATCATAGTCCCCAGCTTCTCCTGTCCTTCCTCTCCTCCTAGTTGTAAAGGGTGAATGAACATTTTTGCAACATTTTTCATAAAATTGTCTCCATGATACTGACCATTATAACCATTACTCCTATAAAGCATCAGTCCAACCAGAGTAAAATTTTAAAGATGCTTAAAAAAAAGGCAGAAATTTTAACTTATATTTAAAACATAGAGAGAGTAGGTGAGAAAGTGGGTGAGAGAAATTGTAACTTAAAATAGAGATGAGGATTATGCCACATCGCTGAAAATAATCAAATGATGAGCTTGGTAACCTAGCTATAGACAGCTTGAGGAAAAATGGATTTCATTTGCATTGTTTACTAGAGCCATTCAGATACAAGAAATGTCTAGCTATCACTTACATATTCCTAATACCAATCTATGCCTTTATTTTTACTACTTTATCAAAAGAATATTTATTTCTTTGTTGTCACATAATTTGTACAAATTCTACGGATAAGAACTGCATTCTAAATAGAACTGGCAGATGAACTATGTTGCATAGGAATTATTTTAGAATTTATCAAATTTATATAAATTTTCACAGTACCTTCACTGCTTATGAATTGAAGAACTAGTGAATAACATCAGAGTATGTCTGTACAGAATGTCCAGGAAGCCAGGAAAATTGTAGAAGTGTGTTTGATTGTTCCTAAATAATAATTGCAGTAGATGAATATTATTTTATCCTCATATTTCTGTCTGTAACAGCATTTGGGAGCAGTGTGTTTGCAGATATGATTAAATGAACAGAAATATAAAAACAATTATCATAAGAAAGCAGGAGAGTCACAGTCCACAGCATATGATGCTCAGAATTCTACCTGAAGTAGAGGAGGTCATAAATTTGATGACTAACTTCTTATTGCTTTTGTTTGTCTGTGTGTGTGTGTGGGGGGGGGTCAACTTGACACAAGATGGAAATGATATACCTCAACTGAGAAAATTCCTTCATCATATTGACCTGTAGGCAAATCTGTGGAGGATTTCTTTCTTTCCTTTTTTCTTTTTTTAGTAATGGATATCTTTTTTTTTTTTTTAATTCTGGGTCAAGTATTTTTTTCTGCCTGGATTTTCTCTTTATATTCTAGTTAAAAATTGTTTGTGTTCTGACAAAAGGAATCGCAGGTACAATGAACACCTCACAGAAGACAAGAGAACTGTACAAACACTGCATTTACAAGAGTAAATATAATGTATGAAGAGTAAGAACATTTCTGTGTTCAACAGAAAACTAGCAGAAGGGTTAATGAACCTCTTTCATCGCATTCTGTTAGTGTAGCTTTTTATAATTGTGTTAGTTCCACTGTTTACCTCTTAACCAGGCTATCATCTAAATAATTGAAACTTATATTATTGGTTTACTATGCTTCACAACACAAAAATTGAGCGGTTATTACTCTATTCTTATCCCAGTAAGCTAATCTGGCTTCCCCCCCACTATAAATTTCAGAGATACTTGCACTTTGTGGCTTCTGCTTCAGCTGAATCTCTTCTCCTCTTCTCCCTGCCTTGGTCTCATCTTGAATCTCCCTCCTTCCTCTCCTTAGCTTCTCCTCCTCTGGAGGGCAAGAAGTCCTGCCCTATTCTCTCCCCCTGCTTGGTGATTGGCTCTAAGCTGCTTTATTGGTATATCACGGAGAATTGGGGAGCAGTGTTTATATCACATTGAGAGATGAGCTCTTCAGAACAAGGAATGGAACCAGATATGGGGGGGGTACAGAAATCAGCATTTGAATTACAATAACCTCATGCCTACATCTCCCCCTTTTAGTTTAATAAAAGGTTTTTTTTTAAACTATATGTAATAACAATTGTCAAAATTCTTAGGTAATATTTACACTCGTATATTTGGCATCCTTGGATAAAATAGTCTACTATCTATATCTAAATCAATTTATATCATCCTAAACAATTTAAGTTTAACTATGAGAATATACTATCTAGTCTTCAACTCCAGCAGAGACTTAACAAGGAATAAAGTTATTATTTGACTGAGTAGGAAGTTCAGTACAGCAGCTTCCAGAATGGAAAAAAAAATAACAGTTTGCTTACTAGACATTCCCAAATATCTCTCAATAGTGTTGGAGCATAATCTTCAGTCTTTTGGTCAAGCATATATCACAGACTTAATTGGGCAGCAGGCAATAAGAAGGATTTTTCCATCCTGTCTTTGCAGAATCAGACACTTGACTAACTCTGGTCCATCTTTGCACTGTATAAAGTCTATTGAGAGATCAGGGACATATCTGCTCAGTAGGAATTATCTCCTGATGGAGGTTTTTGATGCTAATTGTTTCCTTCTATGTCAAATGAGAGCTGTCAGGAGATGATTGTCTTAAGTAAAAGAATTATAAAGTTAACAAGATATCTTTAAATGCAATATTCTGTAAGTCTCTGATGTTTTTGAAGACCATCTATCTACCTGAATTGTTTATTTCCAGCTATTTTTTATCTGACAATCTAGGAAACACATTTATGTAATTATACTAATATCTAACATGACCATGAGTTTGGATGTCTGGCTGCTAATATGGATTTTTTAAATAATCCTAAATAGTTGGTAATAGCAGCTTTCATAAAAACTATATTTTAACACTGTATTTTAAAGATTACATAGGTACAATACCTCAGCATTTTGTACCAAATTTATAATCTTAAATCTGTATCAATACACAAAGATTAAAACCAATGTAGGAATTTTGGCTTATTAATGCTCATTGATCTAAAAGTACATTCAATAATCTAGTAATCCACTCTTTTATTTATCATAACTATATCCAACCACTTTTCAACAATAACAAACATTCATCACCCATAGAAAAACCAAGAACCATCAATCTCGTCTTTGGAATTGGGTGTAGTTTCTTAAATTGTTTCTTGCTGATTAGGGATGTAGTTGATTTTTTTTTTTTAGTTATTTTTTTAGGGGTCCAAGAAAATTGAGATATTGTCCAGTCTTAAGAAAGCTAGTTGTAACTTTTGCTGACAAGTCTGCATGCTGAGAAAGTTCAGAGTTTAGCTGAAGTCATGACTGGAACAGTCTTTTATGCTATATGATCCAGATAGCTTTTTAAAAATTGTCCCTGGTACAGATTTTTGAGTAATCAGTTATTGAGTCCATCTGTGAGGTAGGATCACCTTGGCTACTTGTCTATATTTTTTGATGTCTGATCTTCTTGTTCTGCAAATATATAAACTTTCAAAAGTATTAAACATTTTCTTATTTTTAATGTTTATTTATTACTTCAAGTTACATCTCTATTACAGTCCCCTCTCTTCACCCCTCCCAGTCCCAACCTTCCACGCTCTCCAACTTACTCTACTCCTCCAGAGTGGGTTGCTCCTACATATTAGCCACCCCCCCCTTAATTCAACAGTCATATGATGGTTAAGAGCTTCCTCTTGCACTGGGGGCCTATATGGCAACTCTGTTAGGGCATAGTATCCCACTGACAGGTAACAAGGTCTATGTTCCTGATACTTTTTATGTGTTGGTTGTAGGATAGTTATCATTTACTACATGGCTAAAATCCAATTATAAGTGAATAGATGTCATGTGCATCTTTGTGAGTATGAGTTAACTCATGTAGCTTTTCTAGTTCTATCCATTTGGATGCAAATTGCATGATTTCCTTGTTTCTGATAGGTGAGTAGTATTCCACTGTGTAAATGTACCACAGTTTTTTATTCATTCTTTGGTTGAGGGACATCTGGGTTTTTTCAGTTTCTAGCTCTTACAAATAAAGCTGGTATGAACATAGATGAGGATATGTCCTTGTGGTTTGGCAAGCAATCATTTGGATGTATACCCAGAAGTGGTATGGCTGGGTCTTGAGGTAGAGCTATTCCAAGTTTTCTAAGATATTGCCACACTGATTTCCATAGAGGCTGTACAAGTTTGAACTCTCCAAACTGCTGTCATTTGAGTTTTTGATTTTAGCCATTCTCACAAGTGTGAAATGGAATCTCCGGGTCATCTTAAGTTGCATTTCTCGTGTCTCCTTAAGTTGCATTTCTCTGATGATTTACAATAACATACATATGGACTGTGCACTAACAACATTTCAGTTAAAGATGATTCTCTGCTTTCTGTTTGAGCAATTAAATCATTTGTTTTTATATATAAGTTAGTTTGGACTGTAGTATAAACTTTTATCTATGCCATTTAAAAGAATGGCATAAGTCCTTAGAATTTTTGTATTCAAAGATTTATTGGCCATACATAGCTGAAGTCCTTGTTTAAGACATTTTCATGTCTCACTCAGTCTCAGAGCTGTTTTTATGTGGAGAGGTCATCAAATTTTGTTACCTGGACTGTTTGATCTCCTTGATTTCTTTCTTTCTGTCTGTAGGCAGGATGTTCAGAAGGTCTTCCCTTGTCAAATCTGATTTTTATCAATTTGGATGGAATACATAGGTTTTTGTTTTCTGTTGAGACAAAAGGATATTCTCCACAAAGAAAACATTTTCTGTCTTCCATTTTGGAATTAGGACATTTATAAGCTGATCTAATTCACCAGGTTTTTCTAAAATCTAGTGTACCTTAGCAGTTATACTACTTATCTCATTTAAAAATTTTAAAATCAATAAATCATTATTTAATCTATTTTGGGGACTTATATTTTCCTTCTGTTTTCTTACCATCTTTTAAATAATATTTTAGATCTTTTCATAACTGTATTACCTCTAGTATTATAAGTTACATCTATAACAGGTTTCATGCCATAATGTGTAAAAACTTGTTGTATTCCAATGGATATACATGCTAAAGTACCACCAGCCCCAATTTGTAAAGGTATCTCCAAGACAGTTTCCATCTCTAGCAAATGTGTAACCTTATAATTATGCTCTCCAGAATTTAAGACAAAAGTCCATTGAAATTCCAAGTATGAAGCTATGGATGGTACATATACTTCATTTTTCTAAACTGCAAAATAGAGCATGCAAACCACTATATTACCTTGTTACAAAGCAACACCAAACAGGATCTGCTTTTCTACTTTAGCATATTGGATCTTCATCCATTAATTGAACTTTGATTATACAATATCTAGTTTGAAAATGTTGGCCTATACCTGAAGCCTTTTTTAGCTAGCAACTCTATGGGCTGCCATTTTATTACCTAAAGCCTTTGTGCATTTTTCTCATGTGTAACTATCACTTTTGGTATTATTGTAAGTTCCAGATTGAATTTCTCTGAAGGTTCCCTATTTTGATTGAAACAATCCACCAACCTCTGTTCTATGGCCTTTAATTTAGCATCAAACTTCTTGGTCTCTTCTTTCTCCAAGTCTGTCTTATCATGATCTCCTCTAAAGAGTATATATATAACTGTTATCATCACTAAAACTTATTTTTATGCTAAGAGAAACAAACTCAAATGGAATCCAGGAGCACTGTGCCACTGTGTCTTCCATCTTTGTTCAATATAGAAAATAATCTTCCTCTTTAATCTCAAAACTTTTCCCTAAGGACTTTCTTATAACTTACCAGTTCAGATGCTTGAGATTTCTCAGTCTGTCTCTAGCTCCTGTTTCCAGAGAAAGCTTTTCTGCCTCCCACAAGGTATCCTCTAGAGAGCAAAAGCTTTTCTCCAAGATTCAGTTTCTTGCTTTGACTAGGAGAGTCTAGTTTTTAGAATCTTGCTTGTGTTAAAAAGCCAGGTTTATTTTTTTCTTTCCTGTTTTTGTTTTTCTGAAGTAGAATGGAGGTCTTTGGTGCTCTCTGAGGGGTTTTTAGTTTCCTGCCTGAGAAACTGCCCTTGCTTCATTTTTCTCTTTCACTTTCATGATATAGCATGAAGAAACTGTTCTGTTTAAATTTATATTTTACATAAGTTCTTGCTAGATTTGTGAAAGTCCAGCCATGCTTGGTATGTCATTTGTTAAGGTAACTTTATATAATTGTGTTAGTACCCACTGTTTACCTCTTAACCCAGCTATCATCTAAGTAATTGAGACTCTATATTATTTGTTAACCATGCTCCACAACACAACTGAGCAGTTATTACTGTATTCTTAACCCACTAAGCTAATCTAGCTTCCCCCCATTGTAAATCTCAGAGATACTTGCCACTTTGTGGCTCTTGTTTCATCTAATCTCTTCTCATTGTCTCTCCTGCTTCTGCCTCCTCTTGAATCCCCCTCCTTCCTCTCCTTAACTCCTCTTCCTTATACTATACGAGACATGAGTTCTTCAGAAATGGACTGAAACCAGACATGGGGAGTACAAAAATCAGTTTGAATTACAATAACCTTATGCTTACAACATGGAAGCATTGGTCCCCAATGTCCCATTCAAATGGGACATTAGAAGAGCAGTTCAGATCCTCTACCAAGAAGAATATCCTTCATCAGACTGACCTGTAGGCAAGTCTGTGGGGCATTTTCTTGATTAATAATTGATATGGAAGGGCTTAGCCAAATGAGAGTAGTACCAATACTGAGCATGTTCTTCTAGGTTGTTAATAAAGTAGGCCGAGCAAGACATCAGAAACAAGTCAGCATTCAATGTTCATCCATGGCCTCTGTATCAGCTCCACCCAGTAGGTTACTGTCCTGCATTAGCTCCTCCCTTAGATTTTTTTCATAATTGATTGTTATCAAAACATGTAAGTCAAATAAACTACTTCCCCCCCCCCAAGCTGTTTTTGACCAGTGTTTTATGACAGAAGTGGAAAGAAACCTATGAGAGCAGTATATGGGGTGGCAAGATGGAGTATCATGTGAGGATATAGGATTCTCTGAAGTAGCATCTAAACCCTAACAATTGCTGGAATGTTCCAAGGCAAAGGACAGCCATGATTTTCTAGAAAGATCCAACCTTTCCAGAACTTTGATTTTTGAGTTACAGACTCGAGAATTGTAATAAAGTAAATTCAATTAAAAAATGAAGTCACTATATTTGTGGCAATGGATTGCAATACCTTGGATAATAGAATAAGCCATTAATAGGTTCTGTGAATGCTTGTAAAATTTAGAGTGCAAGATTGTGACTCAGTGTGAGAGCTATTTTACGCATTAAATAGTTTAGCCAAATTATGTTCACTTTTCTTTCCTCCAGAACAATTTTACTTTTGTTATTTTTTCTTTATTCTTCATAATTTTAATACATGTATCCAATAAAAAATAATGATATCTAAACCTATTTCCCCATTCCGATTTCTTTTAACTCAATAAACACCCTGCTCCTAACTTCATGTCTGTTTTTTAAACCCACTAATTTCAGTTAGAACTACATATTACATGGGTTTGAGGCATTCACTGCAGCATGTCTTTATCAGTCTTAACATAAGGTCAGCAATTATTTTAAGTATCACAAAGTTTAATTTGTGAGGAGCTTCCAAGGAGGTTGAGATCTCTTTGTTTCTGTGACATCTTAAAGAACAGTATATTTTCTTAAAAGTCTTATTAGTCAGTTGTTCATCATCCATTTACACAATGGAATATTACTCAGCTGTTAAAAATGAAATAATGAAATTCATAGATAAATGGATGGAACTAGCTAAAAGTCATTCTAAGTGAGGCATCCCAGACCTAGAATGTCAAATATAGTATGTATTCACTTATGTGTGTATATTAACTGTTGACAATGATAACCAAGTTATAATCTGTAGAACCAAAGACATTATGTATAGGAAAAGGAATTATAAGGGGACAGATAGATCTTCTTATAAAAGTAAAATATGATAGATAGTTGTGTATGGAATTGGAGGAGGTAGTGGAACAAGAGGATCAAATAGGATGTACTAAAGAGAGCTGGGACAAGAGAGAGAATACAGAGAAAAACAACTAAAATTAATTGTCATTTGAAGCATAATATGGAAACATAATGCAGGAGAAACTTTTAAGTATACATGCATATATATATATATATATATATATATATATATATATATATATATATA
>CAJQZJ010032546.1:5302952-5358659 GCA_907164525.1 Lophiomys imhausi
AAGAAGAAGAAGAAGAAGAAGAAGAAGAAGAAGAAGAAGAAGAAGAAGAAGAAGAAGAAGAAGAAGAGAAAAGAAAAGAAACAATAAAGTTTATGATGCCAAATAATGGAATATGAAACAGAAACAAGACAGGTTTGTCTCCTATACCAAAATTATAATGATTAGCATTCAGGAGATTGCACATGCATAGATGATGTGTGCACATGTGCATGCATACATGTTAATTACAAATGAAGTGAACACATGCCCATGTATACATGTTAATGCTGTGTACACAGTAAATACTATGTGTTAGCTTTCAGTATCAGCTTGTTACTATTTCCGGTGAATACTTTACTGTGGTTCCAAGTTAAATAAGTGAAAGTAGATATAAGAGATATAAGCATCAACAGAGTAATATACATGGTTTGTACACAATATTGTGATATATAAGAAACATAAGGAAAGCTCATATTAGAACCAATATGAACATAGAAATCATTCCTTATGCTACGAGCTACCAATTACAAAAACAGTATAAACAGGAAAGGTGGATATTGTTCACAGTAGAAATGAGATGACTGATACTAGAAATGAAATATAATAAAAATGTGTAAGCCCTTTTTCCTAGTTGTATTTCTCTTTCATAATAAACTCCCTGACCACAAGTAACTTGGGTGGTAGGTAATGGCTTTTTTGGCTTACAGATCTCAATTACAGACAACCATCCAGGGAGCTCAAGACAAAATCTCCAGCAGAGGTAGGATCCATGTAGAATAATGCTTACTGGTTTGCTCTCTATGGCTTGTTCAGCTTCCTTTCTTGTACAACCCAAGATCACCTGACTAGATGTGGCACTACCCGCAGTGGACTGGGCCCTCCCACATCAATCATTAATTAACATGTATATGGACCAGTCTGATGAAGGCAATTCCTGAATCAACATTTCATCTTCTCATATACTTTCAGTTTATCTCAAGTTGACAAAAATAATGAGAGCACCCTCTGTAGGAGGAATGTAAGTGTTTAACAATGCAAGAAATTCACACCAGAAGAAAACAGTCCACAAAATCAACTAAGCATGGATCAAAGGGGTTCACAGAGACTGAACCATCAATCACATAGGCTGCAAGGGTCTGTGCTAGAGACTCTGCATATATGTTGTGATTGTTATTTGGGTGTTTTTGTGCAGTCTTAACAGTGGGAGTGGGGTATCTCTGACTCTTTTGCGTGCTGTTGGAACCTTTTTCTTCCTACTGTGTTGACTTGCCTAGCCTTGATATGAGGACTTGTGCCTATATAATGTTCAGTTCTGTATTTAGTGCTGTGTTTTACATAACCTTTTAATACACAATTCTCACAAAAATGTGAGAATTAATATAATAAACAATAATAGATATAACAACAAATAAAATGTTATTTATTAGTAAATTAAATATTTGCTTAAATAAAAAATAAGATTTTATTTAATGGAAACTGTTGAAATAAGTGAACAGAAATTACATGTCAATAATTCATTATTATTAAGCTTAACATGGTTCCTCTTTAAGCAGTGATCCAACAAATGTTCAATGATTTGAGGATATTTCCCTTGTGGGAAATCAAACATTGAAAAAGTAAACTAAGAGGTTATGATAAGCCCCAGCAGTAAAAAAAGCTTGCTGCTCTTCCAGGAGAACTTGCTGTGGGTCCCAGAACCCATGTTTGACAGTTTACATCTGTAATCCCACCTCTAGGGGATCTGTCTGACTTCCCACCACAGTCACAAGCATGCCACACATGCATACATTCATTCACACAATATTATTTTTAAAAACCTTTTTACAGTTAAAACTAGTGTTTTGTGGATAACCAAAAGTAGTACAACTCGGTTTTACAGCATTCTACATGTTTTATCTGTTACTGCTATGCAAAGTAAAAGAAAAATTTCTGTGTGTGATGATGAATATGTAAATTTAATTTACTATGGTAACCAACTTACCATCTCTATAAATTCCATAATTACCTTCACTATAGTAACCAACTTACTATCTCTTTGCATCCAATATTTTGCACAATAAAATTTATCTAAATACCAAAAAAGGGACTCCAGGAATTAGAATTAAAATATCCTAAGAATACTAAACCCATTGGGCTTGCTTGACTGTAGCCTTTTAAGAAATGAGATAATATAAGGGAAGTAGGCCAGACAGTGATGTTTTAGTGTTTGAAATGGGATGGAATTGACAGGTTATTGTCAGTAATCATTGGCTAGTTGTTTTCTGCATTTTTAGATGTGACATGTTTAACTAATTAAATTAAATATGAAACAAATCAGAAAATAAATTTACAATTATTTTTCAATTTATTTAGTTCTTTGACCATCACACACACACACACACACACACACACACACACACATATATATATATTGGATTTTAACCCTTCTTAATCCTATTACCCTGTCTCATCCTGCCTCCTTGTCTCAATGAAACTTTTCTTTTCAACAAGGCATTATCACATGTTATTTTGTTTTATTTTATTTCATTTTACTTTATTTATATTTTTATTTGGTTTTTCAAGACAGAGTTTCTCTGCATAGCCCTTCCATAGATCATTTTGTAGATCAGGATCGCCTTGAATTCACAGAGATCCACTTACCTTTGCCTTCCAAGTACTGGGATTAAAGATATGCAGTACCACTGCTGTGCTTACGTTTTCTTCTATTATGCAGATAGCCACAAGAATGGTACTCACATTAATCCAGCAGATATTTGAAGAACATTTCACCATAATACAAAATAATACACTTTCTTCATAGTGGCTTATAGAACTTTCTCCAAAATTGATGGCATACTTGGAAACAAAACAAGTCTCTACATATAGAAGAAAATTGAAATAACAACCTGCATCCTATCTGACCACCTTGTGCATGCTATCATCTGATCACCTTGTCTCTTCTTATGACCGTCTTGGGCATCTTATCTGACCACCTTGGATAACTGAATGAAAAATGGATAAACGCAAAAGTTAAGAAAGAATTTTTTTTTATTTTAGAATTGAATTTAAATGAAAACACAAGATGCCCATACCTATGGGACACAATGAAGGGATGTTCATAACACAAATATCTACATTTTTAAAAATTGGAGAGATCTCATAACACCTTAGCAACATACCTGAAAAATCCAAAACAGCAACAGCAACAAAAAGAATTAACACTCAAGGCAAGAAGATATCACAAAATAACAAAACTTAGAGTAGAACTCAATAAACTAGAAACAACAATAAAAATAAAGAATACAAAGTATCAATGAAATAATGGGTTGATTTATTTGAGTATAGCATATTGTTAAGCCCATGTGCAATTAATTAAAAGACACAGATATAAAATCAGAATTAATAAAATTCGAGATGAAAATGAGAACAACTACCCATCAAATCATGTCAGGTCTCTTAGAGGAGAAGGCAATATGATACATCCTTGTTCTTCACCATTGTCTTCTCCTGTAGGTCAAATGAAAATGTCCCTCAGGAAAACATGTTTAAGTCATTTAAATATAATATAAAGATTATCTGAAAAGTATATTAGGATAGTGGTTTCTTTGATCATTGCACAACCTGACCCACTGAGAATCTTTAAAACAAAGTCTTTCTTCTACACATACATACACACACACATACACACACACACACATACACACACACACACACACACACACACACACACAAATAATAATGAAATAAAGACAGACAGAAAGAAAGAAAGAAAGAAAGAAAGAAAGAAAGGAAAGAAAAAGAAGATATCAGAAATGAAACTAAAGAAATCCAGAAAATTGTTAGGACATACTTTAAATATCTGTACTTCACCAAACTGGAAAACCTGAAGTAAATATTGAATTTCTTTCTATATATGGCCGTCCCTTAAAGCTAAGTCAAGATCAAATAAACAAATTAAACAGACCCATATCTCCTAGTGAAATAGAGACTATAATTAAGTCACTCAAACTAAAAGAGTTCAGGCTAAATAGATTCATTGAAGAATTCTTCTAAAACTTCAAAGAAGAATTAATGTCAATATTCCTAAAATAACTCCACAAAACAAAAACAGAAGGAATATTGTCTAATTCATTTGCTGATACAGCCATTACCTGAACACAAAAATATCCAAAAAAGCAAATTACAAACCAATTTTTCTATGATCATAAGTGAAAAAATTCTCAATAAAATTCTTGCAAAAACTGAATCCAATAACATCAAAATTATTGCCTGCCACTACCAAAAAGGCTTCATTCCAAAGAGTCAGGAGGGGTTCAATATAAATAAATCTATAAATGCTATCCACCACATAAACAGTTTCATGTATAAAAACCACATGCTCATCTCCTTAGATACAGAAAAGGCCTTTGACAAAATCCAACACCCCTTTATGATAAAAGTCCTGGAGAGGCTAGGGCTTCAAAAGACATTCTTCAAAATGAAAGAAATTTATAGGAAGCCCACAGGCAGCATTAACATAGATAGAAAGAAACTCAAAACATTCCCACTAAAATAAGGAATAAGAGAGGTATATCCACTGTTTCCACGCCTATTTAAAACAGTACTTGAAGACTGAAGTGGAACAATAAGACTACTGAAGAAGACAAAGAATATGCAAATAGAAAAGAAAGATTTCAAGGTATCTTTATTTCCAAAGGATAAGATTTGGTACATAAAATACCCTAAAAGCTCTATACCAAGAAATTTCTACAGCTAATAAATCCTTTCCACAAAGTAGCACAAAAGAAAAGTAATACAGAAAAAAAACCATTGGTCTTCCTATATACAATGAGTAAACAGACTGAGAAAAAAACAAGGAAGGAATCATCTTATGATGTCATAAAAAATAACTTGGGATAACTCTAACAAAGCAAGTTAAAGGCTTGTATAATAAAATCTTTATAAAACTGAAGATAGAAATTGAAGAAGACATTAGAAAATAAAAGCATTTTCTTTCATTCTCATGAAGCAGTAGGATTAATACAAACACTGGCCACTGGGGGCTTGATCATACTGCAATGAGTATTTGTGCAACACACATTGGACTTGGTGTATCTTTTGGGGAGGTATGGAGCACAGAGGTGGGTAGACCTGGGAGGAATGGGAAGGCAAGTGTGATTGGGATGCATTGTATAAAATTCTTAAATAATCAATAATAATATGTTCAAAAATAACAAGCAAAAAGACAACAAAATAGATATATTTCTCTATGGAATCAAATTGAATACCCAGACATATTTCACACAGTTATGGAAACCTGATTTTTTATAATCCAAAAATACACATGAAGAAAGACAACATCTTCAGCAAATGGTGCTGGTCAAAATGGATAGCTGCCTTTGGAAGAATCCAGATACTCAAAATTAATTAAAAACCTTAACATGAGACAAGATATCTGAATTTGATAGAATAGAATGTTAGGAATAGTCTTGAATTCTTTGGTGCAGAAAAACTTTTTTGTACATGGTACCAATAGCAGAGGCATTAAGACTAGGAAGTACTAAATAGGACATCATGGAACTGAAAAAATTCTGTATGTCAAAAGATACTCATCATTGGGCTAAAATGGCAGGAAATAGACTGGGGAAAGATCTTTATCAACTATCTATCTTTTATAGGGTTAATATCTAAAATATATAGATTATTAAAAATATGTATCAAAAATTAAAGGGGAGCATAAGAACTAAATAGAGATTCTCAAAATATGAAACACAAATGTCTAAGAAACACTTAACAAAATATTCAACATCCTTAGCTACCAGGAAAAAAATAAATCAAAATTACTTTGAAATTGTATTTTTTCAAGTTTCAGTGTTCAAGATTAATAAGACAAATGACAGTTCAGCTGGTGAGGATGTGGAGAAAGAGGCACACTTATTCATTGCTGGAAAAGGAAGTAGGTATGAAAGGATAGGGTGAGACTATAGTGGAAGGTATAAATGAGGAGAGAGAAGGAAGAGAGGGATAAGAAAGGGAATATGGTAAGTGGGAACTAACACTATGGGCCATTTGAGATGTCATATGCAAACTTACTACTGTGTGGAAGCTTCCTACAATATATACATGTATGACAGAAATGTAAATGGAGTCTCTAAATAACAATTTAGAAAATGCTGCCAACATCTTCCATCAAAGAATATAAAGGAATGTGTTCCATCTAGTCAAGATGCTGGCCGCTGACCCCAGAAAAACACAAAATTTATCAGGCTATTGCCAAGGCTATCCACAAACTGATGGTAATTCTCTACTGCTGAAAACAACTCCTACATGTCTCTTTGGGCACAAAGAAGTCAAGCTGGTGCTGAACTAGAGTTTCACCCTGTGACTAGTAAGAATGGTACTGCCAGGTACTCTAAATAAAAGAGAACCTAAACACTAGCCTAGACAGAAACTCTGTGATCTACAATGGTAACCTGCCTGCTTGGTACACTTGGATAAACAGTGTGGAACCAACTAATCACTCTCTGATAGGATTTAAGGACCACTGCATTAGATGGAACCAGCATATGACACTGCTTAGTGGACCAGAACTTGAGACTGGATAGGACATTCTCCTATGGGAAAACTAAATGCTATTATTCTTCTAAAGGAATGTAACAATAAGATAGTCCTAATGATATTCTGGTACACCCATGGATCATTGCCTTGCTTAGCCATCCTGAGAAATGTTCCTATACCACTATATGGGAACTAATACAGAGGCCCACAATTGGATAATGCATAGAAGTTGAGAGAAGTTGAGAATAATCAGTCCTGCATGGGATATCGTCGTCAACTCCTTCCCCTTGGGGCTCAGGAAGCTGTATGGAAAAAGGAGGTAGAAGGATTTTAAGAGCTAGAAGGATTGGGTGACACTAAGGAAATTGTGTTTTCCATACACAACAGTAACTGATGCACATATGAATTCCCAGAAACTGTGGCGGCATGCACAGGCCTACACAGATTCAAGACAGTCCTTACTTCAGTTCTGAAAGTGTGGATTGCCATGAACTCTCATCACTAACCAAAAAGCTATTTCCAATTGATAACTTCTTTCAAAGTAAAACAAAAAATAGCATTTCTTCCAATGGAGTCTCACTGGGTTTATTACCACAGGTCCTACCTGTTTGTAGGCCAACTGTATGTAGATGGCCAATATGTAATGATCCAAATTTTAATTTAACATACTTTTTTGTCTTATATTGCTTTGTTTGGGGCTTTTGTTGTCTACTCTTCTGTTACTTGTGTATTATATTTTAAGATTTTCTGTTTTTATGGGTTCTGTGTGATCACATATGCTTCATGTGTTTGGTGTTGTATTCTGTTTTATTTGTTTTTTTGTTTGTTTGCTTGCTAGCTTTTTTGTATTTAAAATATGATTACATAATTTCTCCCCTCTTCTCATTCATTCCCATGTTCTATTCTTATCCTGTTATGTTACAAATTCATAACCTTTTATTCTTTAATTATATACATACATATGAGTAAATACATAAATGCAAAAATTATTCATCAATAGGACATATTAGATTTACAATTTTTCTTTCATCCCCTTTGTTTTTAAATATTTTTCTGAAATAGTTATGCCAAATCTGGAGATAATGTAAAATCACACCTGATTGTCCAAATATGTTATAAGTTCTGATCATGCAGCTTACCCAATAGTTTCATGTGTATTTATTCACATGAATGTTTTGAGACAAAGATCAAAGTTTCCACTGCTTTGAGACACAAAGGAAATAAAGTAATTGAAAGGTCTCATGAGGCCAGTGGGAGAGACCAGAGACAGTTGCTAAGGAAGAGCTTCATTTAAGAACAGTCATCTGAAAACAAACACAACAGGAGACAATCCATATTATCTTTTATTTGCTGAATCTTTTTAGTTTTAGTACTGCCAATTTCACCCTTGCAGTTCAGAACTGGCAGCAATATCTCTGTTGTTTTCTAGCAGCTCCTCACAAGCTGATAAGAAAGCAAACTTGAAGGAATTAAAAAAAAAGAAAAGAAAGAAAGAAAAAGGAATGAATTAAAATCTACAATTTCTGCCTTTCCCTTATGCATTTATTTCTTATAGCTTTATCGAGAACAGAAAAAACCTTGACAATAGGAATTCAAGCCTGACCTAGAAATGCCTCCACTAATGACTACATAAACCTTCATCTTAGTGGTTTTATGTATCCTTGTAAAGTCTTGAGGAGTACTGCATATGTCTCAGAAGCATAATAAATGCTGTTTCTTTCTTGTGCCCTCAGAAAGTAAAATCTGTTGATCTTTGGAGCTGTAGAAATATATACTTGCACCACGTGAAACACCATGTAACTAGGACTTTCTTTGGTACAATCATTTATTTAAGTAAGCCATCTGTCATATTTTTGTAGAAAATTGCATACTCAAGATGGATTTAAAAACATACTGTTGCCATGTCTTGGCTGACAATGGTTTATTTTCCAGATGGGAACAATAATTCTCACTCATTTCCATGTTATTTTTGTAAAAATAAGTCCCAATGAATGGCCACATTTTCAGTAGTTTGTTATGATTCATGCTGGTGACATTTGGAACACCTTCCTGCTGCAGCAGCCCTAGGTTAGTCTGCTTGGACCCAGTTCATTGTTGCAGTTGTTTAAGAATTAAAGAAGTGTATTTTATTAATGGTCATAAGTTTGCTGAGTGAAACAAGGCCATGACTCTCTGTCATTCCTTTTAACTTAAGTTTGTTGGAAGTATGTTGAGTGAGACTTTTGAAAAAATATAATCCAGGGTTTTCTTTGTGACCCAAGCATCTTTGTTGTTGCTCATTGTGATCCTTCCCAGTATAATTCCTCTTAAGATCTGTATTTCAGTTTCTTCATAAATTATTAATTTGTCATGTGACTTTTGAGTTGTTACTTCTTTAACTGTAGTCTGTTTTGTTGGTAATAAATTCTAAAAAAAGAACATTAAGTTTAGAAGGATACATGGGTCCCCTGCTGAGACCAAAACAGAAAATTGGATTACTGACTTGGGCCAGAGACAGCTGTTTCCTTCTACATCTTCTGGATAGCATTGGCATTTTCAAATATACCAAAGGTAGTCACAGTCCCCTGTTGTGTTCCTGTTACCAGGAGTTGGGTCTGATGTAGCAGAGACTACACAGCTTGGTACTGTTGACACCTAGATTCACCAGAAAGCCCCAGTTCTGTTCTTTGGATACAATGGGAACACAATAATTTAATGTTATTCATATACTTAATTCCACAACTACATCAAGATTCAATACTTTATGTGACTTGGGCCTACATTTGGGGATATACATTTCCAAGAAATATGATAAATCCTAGGGTATTTGATATCAATGGGATGATGTATATAGCCAAGAGATAGTAGTGGATAAGTCTAAAAGCAGAATTTCTTTAATGCTTAACTTAGAGTTTACAATTAGGTGCAGATCACCATGCCACTTAGAGTGATGTCTGTTGTGATACCCTCTCATCTTAGGTAAATACATTCTAAAAATTCAATATTTGAAATGTTCCAAGAATTACTAAGTTCTTGTTGCATGCTGTGATAGAGTTGTTCTCACCAGAAGCAAGTACTTTAGTTACTTACATGTCACCATCTCTCATTCCCCATTAAGATACAATTATACCTGTTATCTAGACAACATATAGATAAACACAGGGAAGGACAGAGATGTAGGTTCAGACAGTTACTTTCTGAATATGACTCCAAGAGTTTTGAAAATAATAGCAAAACCTGACGAAAAAGATTACATCAAATTTAGAGACTTCTTTGGGACAAAAGAAATAATTAAGAAAGGAGTTCCCACTGTGCAAAATTGAAGAAAGTTTTTCCCATTTATTCATGTGAATAAGGATTAATATGCAGAATATATATGCATATATATGCACTCATATGTTATATATAATAAAGCCCCAGAAATAATACAATCAATGAATGGTAAATAGCTGAACAAACTGTTTTTAAATGGGGAAGTTCAAGTGGCCCATAAATACATAAAAAACATGTCCAATGTCCTTAGAGAGAAATGAAAATCAAACTCCACTGAAATGACATACCACCTAAATTTAGAAATGCTTACCACGCAGTTCTGGTGGGTAACCAACAGCAATGGCACTAGCTCATATTGTGTTGGAATCTTCTGGGGGCTCTTTGACCAACAAATCATAGGGAAGATGGTAAGACTATATCACTAAAGAAATTTCATATGTTGGTCAAATGACATAGATAAATGATTAGCTGGAAAAAAAACTTCCCCCTATTGGCTATTGTCCATAGTGCCAGAAGATGTTATAAAATATCACTAGTCTTACTCAGGTGTGAATCTTGTGAGCTATAACAGTGTCTTGTCAATCAAAATACTACGATAGTGCCTTGCCAGTCAAGAAGTGCCCTCTAGTTCATTACTGTTTTGGAGTAGCCAGCTGCTTCCCTGTTTGGTTTGAGGCCTGCCCCACAGGAAGGAATTCATATCTGGCTTGTAAATTTAATCAAGAGTCCATGGCTAGGGCAGCTACTGACCTTAATGGGGAGCCTACTTTTATGTTTTTCTAAATTGTCATTTTTGTCAAACTATTTTCTCTTTTGTCATAGCTATATCAATAGATTCAGTGCTATGCCTTACCTTCATAAGACAATCTTGCTACATCAAGTAGTGGTTAAGTCAGAAATCCATACTTGGACAATAATAAGTGCTGGTGGTCAGCTTTAAATGTGACATGTATATTATCCCTTCCAAAAATCAAGGAATATCTCAGAAAAATGTGCCAAAGTATTTAATAGCTAAAGTATGGGGATATTTGCAGCAAAAGGATGTCTTCTGGATATGGCATGGCATGGCCATTAAACTTATGAAACTGTGTATTTGCACAAGACTTACACATGATTGGGCACATCAACATTCCATTAAGTGTGTGGAGTGAATCATCAGGTTCCAACCCTTCCTAAGGAACTTTTGTCAGTTAATGGTTATTGGGGGAGAGTTTGTCACCTTCTCAGCAGTAGCCATTGATGAGCAACTTTTGTTCTAGGAAATCACCTCCCAGACATATTTGGGCAAGAAAATCTTATTAAATTCAGTGGTAAAACACAAAGAATAAACATGGTAGTTAAAGAGAGAATGTAGAAAAGAAGGGCTTCAGTGGCATCAGGAGGGGATAAGAAAGGGGAATAGGACTTGAAAATATTAAAATTTATTACATACATGTATGAAGCACAAAAAATAAAAAGCTTAGATTATAAAAATCAAGAAAACAAATGAACAAAAATAGAGCAAAAAATGTATGACAGGATGCAGGAAATAAAGGCAAACTGTTGTTGCAATGTAAATTTATCCAGAGAATATTCAGACAAATATGAATAGTTCCTTCAAAATTAAAAGTACAACTGGTCTATGAACCAGATATATAACTTTCAAAAATATATCCCAACAAACCAAAGTCATTTTACAATATAAGTTCTTGAATATTCATAGTTATTGCTAAGCTATTCATAGTATCCAAGTTATAAAACCAGCTTAGAGGTCCATCAGTGAGTGCATGAAGGTTTGCTTATGATATTTTACTTGGGAATAAAGTAGGAATAAAATTCTGTAATTTTAAAGGTTGGAACTTAAAATTATAATGCTAAGGGAAATAAAGCTATCTTACAAAGGTAACTGTCATGTTTCCCCTCATATATTGAATTTACAGAGACTGCAAAGGGAAAGGGGGAAGAGTTAGTGAAGAGTCCTAAACAGTGAGTTTGGACCAAATGTCTGGTGTGTTTATGGAATACGGAAGTGTTATGGGGAAATGGAAATGGCTAACTCAGTTGGTATTGCTTGCTAGACTGCATGAAGATTTGATCCTGGATCTTTAGAGCCCATGTTATAGCTAGCTGCAGAATCCCATGTCTTTATCCGTTGGTGCAGAGACAGATTTGTGGGACTTATTGACCACACAGACTATCTTAGGAAATGAGATTCCAGAACAATGAGAGACCCCTGTCTTAAATAGAGTGGGCAGAAGCTGAAAGAAATATATGATATTTACTGATAGTTAGAAAAGACATATTTATAAACATGCAATTACAACTCAAAGTGGGAAGAGAAATATAGTAACATGCACACCATATTTTTAAGGCTGAAAAGAGAACCAGATGAGCATTATGAGCAACCAGATGGATCTTGCAAATGGATTATTACTTGAGATCATTCAACTCTGCATAACAATAAAATAACCGTGTGAACTGAAAGATTATTAGCTGTCTTCAAGTTTCAAAGTTGGACACAATATCTGAATTTTCTTCCTTTTTCTTACCCTAGCACAGAAAAATACCTATTACATGTACACTCCAAATAATCTAGAAATTGTCACAGGCAGCTTCAGGACATGACATCCCAGAGCTTGGGCTTTCAATTTTTTTTTTTTTTTTGGAAATTTTAAACAGGTTCCAGTTTGTGCAAACACTTAGAAAATAATTGTAACAATGAGCACATCTCAAACATATGAAGGCATTTAAATTAAAGTGCTCACAGACAGAAATGTTACCCAAAAGGAAAAGGTTATCTTGTCAGCAAGGGGGTCTCTCATGGAATAAGAAAGATCCGAGCTGACAATCTACAGGTGCACACTGTGGGAATCAATGTGAATATAACCAGAGGGAGGCATGATGACAGCTCTGACTCCATGGGAGGCTCTCCTTAAGTGCAAGCTTTCCCATCTGTTAGGCTTTGGTATATCCATTTCCTTTGTGTTTCTTCAGAACCTAGTGCTTCTTTCACTCTCCACAAGCCACCCTGGGAGAATAAAAACAAAAAACAAACAAAAAACCAAGAAACCAAGAGCAAGAGATGATATTAACAAGGCTTACATTCCCAGTCAGCTGGGAGAGTGAAGTTGGCTGGTCTCACCCAGTCAGCTGGGAGAGTGAAGTTGGCTGGTCTCAGGCCAAAGTCCTGAGTGTTACCTATATGGCCCATTCAAATGGTGGTCTTAATAATCTGTATTAAAGACAGTGAGAAGTACACCTGAAAGGACCAAATACTACCTCTGTCTGCTCAAATTTAAAATGGCACTTAGTAAGAACCCAGTTCCTCTTCTACAGAGATAATAAAAAAAATCTCTAAAATTCTTCATTCATTTTCATATGACATTTAACATATCAATTTTAGAAATTACGTGAATCATTGAAACAATTAAGCAAAAACACATGGCAAAAACCTTAAGAAATTTTAGGAGCAAAGGTCATCAAAGGAAGCATGGCACAATAGCAGCTTTGATTAATATTTTGAGAAACTTACCTTATCATTATCAGTTGACTTGTTTCAGATGGAACTCAAGAGTTGAATGAAAGATTAGCAGGAAGGAAGCCATGACAGCATGGGCCAAACTGGGGGAGTTCGCAATGTTGTATGTAAATGTGATGAGAGTGATTAATTGATTCAATAGGCAATGCACAAACCTGGGGATTTGATATCTTTTCAAAATAGTCAAACATATTATGGAGTACAGGAAGCTATTGGAGAAGTCTATAGGGTGGGGAATGCAATGTTCATATTTAGTCTTAGGAAATCTCCTATATATAGTTTCCTAAGATAAGCTTCCAGATACAGGAGAGAGAAAGAGAGAGTGTGGTAGGGTTAGTGAAGTTAGTGAAATTAATTGACATTCAACTTAGCATCTAGCAGTATAGGAATTTTGGATTGGCAAAAACTTGCAGTCCCTTTATGTGAAAGATATGGGTGGAGCAAGGTATGGCCAGACAATATGCCTTTAAAAGGTGTTGCTAAGAAACCTTGCAAGCCACACAGATAATGTCATTAGCCATGAGAAGCAATGGGAATCCTGGGAGATCCTCCACCATCACTGATGCACTGTTGTAGGGGCATGACTTGGGAAAGCCCTCAAAAACATTTGGTAATCATGACAGTTGAGAATGTCAAAAACCACTCCGCCAATCACCACAACATGCAAAGAGATTTAAGACAAGATCCATGTGGTCTCAAGAGTCCTCCCTTTGCCCTCACCCACCAAGAAACCACTCCATCTTGCCCTATTTCCTGTCCTCACCCACCAGAAATCCAGGCTGAGGGAGAGCATAGAAGGGTATGTGATTGACAGAGTTTGAACCACTGCAATCCAAAGCAAAAACATGCCAAAGATCTGCTAAGAGAGAATCCTTCAGAGTATCCTTCATTGGAGCCCCAGAGTGCCAGAAAGGTGAGCAAGACATCCAGAATAGGAAAGCTGAGGGAGACCATGGAGGTAATTCTTGGCTGATTGAAAAGAGTCCCCTCCTGTAGGCCTGGTGGCACAGCCTGGTGATGTGGTCTGGAGGAGTAGTTGGCTGGGCAGCTGCAAGATGCTTATTAATAACAACAAACTGTTATATTAAGACAAAAGAATTGTCAGAGACCTGGAATGGTAGCCTCCAGGGCTTGGCGGGAGTCCAGTAGGCCAGAATAGGCCAGAATTACTTTGGATGGCAGTCTATGGACTATGTGGCCCTTTTCTCTGTAATTAAATACACTAAGATCTTTTTATATATAATGGGCAAACTCCCAGCTAGTTCACTTAAATTAATCTCAGACCTAATCTCAACCAAGTATGTGGCTTGTTATACCTTATTGGGTCATAGAGCTCACATGTGGACATCTTCTGATCGAGTGACCTGGCAGGGAACTTCCTCTGTCTGAAACCCAGGGTTCTTTTTCATGAACCCAGATAGTCCCACCTTCCTATACTCTTTCTGCCTACCTAATTGGCAATAAGCAACTTTTATTAACAAATCAGATAGTGCCTCAGAATGAACAGTAACCAGATCTCTAGTATTGAAATAAGCCTACAAGGACCAATGCATTAGACCCTCCTCCAACAGGAAGATCTGAGAAAGGAGATCATAATCTTATAGTGTTCAAAAGGTCTATTTTCATTAAATATTTTTCCAAATAAATAAAATATATAAACTGTCTTAATAAAATAATAAATTACATCAAGACCTGTTATCAGTGAACATTTCATGTATATGCCTACCTTGTCTACCTATACTCCCTGGAAAAATGATGAAACAAGTCAGAAAAACTTAAAAGCTCTGGCCTATGTCATAAACCATAGGCTGTTTTAATTACTTTTAGAAATTTGGTCATCAGCCATTTTAGGCCTTATCACTCAGATTCCTCTGGTGGCATGATGGCCTTCTTCAAGCATAAACATAGACCTTTAATATTTCAGTCCATTTACAAAAGCCTCCGTCAATGTTTAGCATTTCTTTTTTTTTAAATACTTTATTTTTTTTTCTTCAAGTTACATCTCAGTAACAAACCCCTCCCTATTCCCCCTTCCTATCCCGCCCTTCCACCCTCTTCCCCCAAGAAGTTTCCCCTTTCAGTCCAACAGATGGTTCCTTCTCTTATAACAGTAAGTATTATACAAAACAATAGATATAAATATGCCACATTTATGAGAGTTAAATGGCCCAGTATACCTTCCCAATGTCCAGTTTATACATATTTGGCCCCTGACTTTAACATTCTACTATCTAATCAATTCCATGAGTTTAAAGGTCTATATGTGACTCAACATTCATACTATCTTGCAACACACTTTTAAGAGTATCTTCTTAGATCTATAACACCCTCTTGATTCCTAAACAGTTCAAAATTTAACTATGAGACTCTAGCTGTCTATTCTTCAACCACCTCAGAGACCTGAGAGGGATAAATATATTTGCTTATATAGGAAGTGCAGGGCCTGCAGCTTCCAAAACTAAGAAAGAACATACCAATAACTGCCTGGACTGTACCCATTTTCTCTCCATACATTCCAGCATCAATCTTCAGCCTTTGGGTCCTGTTTCTCTGACAGACATTTGTTGTAGAGCAGGGATTATGAAGGACTTACCTAGCCTGTCTTGGCAGAGTTAGGCTGTCGACTTCCCTGCTACCAAGTTTTGTCCTTTTTGGACAGCAGTCTGTCTGCAGTTGGTGCAAGGGGTTTTTTCATGCCAAGAGAAAGGCTTGTCACTAATTCAACCATCTTACAGTGGAGGTTCTTCGATGCTTATCTTCTACTTGGAGTAGAATAGGGGGTGCTGTCAGGCGCTGATATGTCTCGATATCAAAAAAAAATCTTGATTTAAGATAACATCTTTGAATGCCATATTCTGCAGATCTCTAGGGGTTTTTGAAGATGCCCTATCCATCTCATGTATTTAGATAAGCAAATGTTGCTTGTCTCTTAGCAACTTGATTACTGGGTAGTTTAGAGAATATCTGTGATAGACTGTCATAGTAGCTAACAAAGTGACATGTTTGCATGACTAGGAGTTTGTTTTAACTATCCTAGACCGTTTTAGACGGTTGGTATCAAGAGGTCAGAGCTTCACATTTTATTTTTAAGTATCTCTAGGTATGATACCATTGGGAAGCGTTACCTTTAAATTTGTATCAATATACAAAGATCTATTCAATTGTGGTTAAATATACTCTTAATTATGTATCAATATACCAAGATCAATGCCTATGTAGCCCAATATAATCTTAATATTACGTCCATATGCAAGGGTCAATACCATTGTGGCCAACTTTATAATCTTAATTTTGTATCAATATACAAAGATCAATACCGATGTAATCCAATACAACCTTATTTTTGCACAATAAACAATGGTCAATACCACTTTAGCCAAATAAACTACTAATTTTGTATCAATATACAAAGGTATAAGGGCATATTCAATAATCTGCCCCTTCTTCTTGGACCTTCCTGTGCTATGTCTATATCTCATTTTTCTCAAGCCCATGCACTCCTACATAGGAGAGGAAGAAGGATACAGAAAAGGAAAAGTAGGAATTCCCTGGGGCTAACCTCCAAAACCCATTAAGACAGGACCATTTATCAGCTTGCAGTCTCTTCCCCTACATAACAGAGTTTTCAGTTATCCTTCAAATAACCAAAAAGAAGGGCGGAGAAACACCCTCCCTACCCTCAGGGCATGGGACATCGCTCTCTTAAAGTGACTTCCTGCTGATTTGGGTCGTAGTAGACCTGTTTTGGGCCCCAACCAAATGGGAAAAATGATTAAAAATGTTAGTACACTCCTTTTATGTTCAGTCCTTCTGTTCTCAGATATTTAGATGACCTAAGGGGTTTGTAGGCACAAGCTGATCTTGCAGGTTTCACTGAGGTTCCTGTCGGGGCATTGTGTAGAGCTGAGCGGTCCCAGTGACATTGGATTGCTGTGGTGGTTGCAGGCCCCCGATGGAGACAGCTATTGAGGAAGTCTGCCAGGCAGAATCAACTGGGTCACTCGTCCTCCTTGGTGCCTGATTCTGCTCTCTGCTGAGGATTCTGCTGTCCAGCCGTCCCCGGGCTCCCCTAATGGACGCTTCGATTCTCCTGGAACGATAAGAACAGAGCCCTGCCCCAATCCCAACCCTAGGACAATTGCCCTCTTTTTTTTTTTTGTTGGGGGGGAATGGGGGGGGCTAGGTAGTACTTCTCCTGAAGCAAATTTGGCCTTCTGACAACATACAAAGCGTTATCTTTCAATCCGGGTTAAAGAAGAAATCATTCTGTCACCTTGGAGCTAAACCAGCTCTAGTGTATATATTTTGAGATCCCAAAGGACAATCTGCCTGCATCGAGAAGGCCTTTTGTAAGTAGCCTCCAAACCTAGGTCCCTCCAAATCCCATGTGTGTGTCTCTGAACTCTAATTATTGGGATCAGGAACCTGTGTTTCCCATCTGAAGGGATCAAAGATGTGTTCCACCACTCCTGGATCGAAGTCTTTCTCTATTTAGAGTTTGCCCTGCATAGGCTGACCCTGAGCTCCGGGATCTGCCCGTTTCTGTCTCCAGTGTGCTGGGAGCTGGGACCAAGGGTGTACTCTTCTTGAATGGTGGGACCAAGAGTATGCACCCTCACTACCCCGCTCCGTATGACTCCAGAATACATAAGACCACCAAATCTACGGTGCCCCCCCCCCCCGTCTCCGCTGAAGTCAAAGGCATGGGCCAATACCACAATTCTCTTGTATTTTACCTTAGCTCCACGTATTCTCTACACCTGGAGGTCTGCAAATCCAGGCCGAATGGCTGTATCCTCTGTTCCATTCACAGTGTTTCAGCCCTGCCCCCTGCCTTTTTTTTTTTCTTTTTTTTAGTTAATAAATTTATTTCTTTGTTGCTTCAGGTTACATCCTTAACATATTGTACTCTTTTCCCGCTTCCCAGCCCCACCCTCCCATGCTCTACCCCCTGACCCTTCCGTCTTGTTCCTCTGGGGTGGAGTGTCCCTGCCTAACATTCTCTCACCACAGATCAGGAGTCATATGAGGGCCAAGAGCCTCTTCATTCACCGGGGGCCTACGAGGCAGTACTGCCAGTGAATGGTGTCTCATTGCTACTGGGGGAATACTAAAAAAAAGACCAACAAACACACAAACCCACAAAAACAAAGAATATCAATAAAAAAAGAGAGGAAAAAGAGAAGGGAAAGGAAAAAGAAAAAAAGAAAAAAAGAAGGAAAAAGAAAAAGATAAAAAAAAAATATGTCCTTGTTCCTTTTGATGTGTTGGTTGTAGTACAGATATCCTGTACGATATAGTTAAAACCCTACTATAAGTGAATAGATGCCATGTGCATCCTTCTGAGACTGGGTTAGCTCACTCAGGATGAGCTCCTCTAGATCCATCCATTTGGTCGCAAATTACATGATTTCATTGTTTCTGATAGCTGAGTAATATTCCATTGTATAGATGTACCACAATTTTTTAATCCATTCTTCAGTTGAGGGACATCTGGGTTGTTTCCAATTTCTAGCTATTACAAATAAGGCTGCTATGAACATAGATGAGGAGACTTCCCTATGTCTCCGTGAGAGGTCCTTTGGGTGTATACCCAGAAGTGGTATGGCTGGGTCCTGAGGCAAGGTTATTCCTAGGTTTCTAAGATATCGCCAGACAGACCTCCATAGTGGTTGCACAAGCCTGCACTCCCACCAGCAATGGAGTAGGGTACCCCTTTCTCCACACCCTTGCCAACATGCATTATCATTTGAGCTCTTTATTTTAACCATTCTAACAGGTGTTAGGTGGAATCTCAGTGTCGTCTTGAGTTGTATTTCTCTGATGATTAAGGATGTTGAACATTTCTTCAGGTGTCTCTCAGCCCTTAGGGATTCCTCCTTTGTGAATTCTCTATTTAGCTCCATCTCCCATTTTTTGATTGGATTATTTGGTTTCTTGGCATTTAGTTTCTTGAGTTCTTTGTAGATTTTAGATAATAGCCCTCTATCAGATGTGGGGTTGGTGAAGATTTTCTCCCAGTCTGATGGTTGCCGTTTTGTTCTAATGACAGTGTCCTTTGCCTTACAGAAGCTTTTCAGTTTCATGAGGTCCCATTTATTGATTGTTGATCTCAGGTCCTGAGCTGTTGGTGTTCTGTTCAGGAAGTTGTCACCTGTGCCAATGAGTTCGAGGGTTTCTCCTACTTTTTCTTCTAGTATCTTTAGTGTGGCTGGCCTTATGTTAAGGTCTTTGATCCACTTGGAATTGTTTTGTACAAGGTGATAGGTATGGGTCTAATTTCCTTCTTTTGCAAGTGGATATCCAGTTGGACCAGCACCATTTGTTGAAGATGCTGTCCTTCTTCCATTGTGCGTTTTTGGCTTCTTTGTCAAAGATTAGTTGGCCATAGGTGTGTGGATCCATGTTTGGGTCTTCAATTCGATTCCATTGATCCACTGGTCTGTTTCTATACCAATACCATGCTGTTTTTATTACTGTTGCTCTGTAGTACAGCTTGAAATCTGGGATGGTGATACCTCCAGATGTTTTTTCATTGGACAGGATTGATTTAGCTATTCTGGGCTTTTTGTTGTTCCATATGAAGTTGAGAATAGCTTTTTCCAGGTCTATAAAGAATTGTGTTGGTATTTTGATAGGAATTGCATTAAATCTATATATTGCATTTGGTAGGATAGCCATTTTTATTATGTTGATCTTACCTATCCATGAGCATGGGAGATCTTTCCATCTTCTAAAGGCCTCTTCCATTTCTTTCTTCAGGGGCTTGAAGTTCTTGTTATATAGGTCCTTTACATGCTTGGTTAGAGTTACCCCCAGTATTTTATGTTGTTTGTGGCTATTGTGAAGGGGGTTGTTTCCCTTATTTCTTTCTCGGTATATTTGTTTGTTGTATAAAGAAGGGCTTCTGATTTTTTTGAGTTAATTTTGTATCCAGCCACCTTGCTGAAGTTGTTTATCAGCTGTAAGAGTTCTTTGGTGGAGTTTTTGGGGTCGCTTATGTATACTAACATATCATCTGCGAATAGGGATAATTTGACTTCTTCATTTCCAATTTTTATCCCTTTGATCTCCTTTAGTTGTCTTATTGCTCTAGCAAGGACTTCAAGTACTATATTGAAGAGATATGGTGAAAGTGGACATCCTTGTCTTGTCCCTGAGTTTAGAGGAAATGCTTCAAGCTTCTCTCCATTTAATTTGATGTTGGCTACTGGCTTGCTGTATATTGCCTTTATTATTTCTAGGTATGGTCCTTGTATGCCCGTTCTCTCCAGAACTTTTAGCATGAAGGGGTGTTGGATTTTGTCAAATGCTTTTTCTGCATCTAGCGAGATTATCATGTGGTTTTTTTCTTTCATCTTGTTTATGTGGTGAATTACATTGATAGACTTTCGTATATTGAACCATCCCTGCATTCCAGGGAGGAAGCCTACTTGATCATGGTGTATGATACTTTTGATGTGTTCTTGAATTCGGTTTGCTAGTATTTTATTAAATATTTTTGCATCTATGTTCATGAGGGAGATTGGTCTGAAGTTCTCTTTCTTTGTTGGGTCTTTGTGTGGTTTAGGAATCAGAGTGACAGTGGCCTCATAGAATGAGTTTGGCAGTGATCTTTCTGTTTCTATGTGGTGGAAGAGTTTGAAAAGTAATGGTGTTAGTTCCTCTTTGAAGGTCCGGTAGAATTCCGTGCTAAAGCCATCTGGCCCTGGGCTTTTTTTGGTTGGGAGATTATTAATGACTGTTTCTATTTCCTTAGGTGTTATTGGGCTGTTTAAGATGTTAATCTGATTTTGATTTAGTTTTGGTAGGTGGAATTTATTGAGGAAATTGTCCATTTCACTTAGGTTTTCAAATTTAGTGGAATAAAGATTTTTAAAGTAATGCCCGAATATTTTCTGGATCTCCTCAATGTCTGTTATTTCTCCCTTTTCATTTCTGATTTTGTTGATTTGTGTTCTTTCCCTTTGCCTTTTAGTTAATTTGGCTAGGGGTCTATTTTGTTGATTTGCTCAAAGAATCAACTCTTGGTTTCATTGATTCTTTGTATAGTTCTTTTTGATTCTAAGTTGTTGATTTCAGCTCTAAGTTTGATGATTTCCTGTCTTCTGCTCTTCTTGGGAGTGTTTGTTTCTTTTTTTTTCCAATTCACCCAGCTTAGCTGTTAGTTCACTAATATGAGCTGTCACAATTTTCTTTTTGAAAGCACTTAGTGCTATGAACTTTCCTCGTAGCACAGCTTTCAATGTATCCCATAGGTTTGGGTATGTTGTGTCTTCATTGTTGTTGGATTTTAAGAAGTCTTTGATTTCCTTTCTTATTTCTTCCCTGACCCAGTGGTCATCCAGTAAGGAGCTGTTCAATTTCCATGTGTGTGTAGGCTTTCTGTTGATTCTTTTGCTGTTGAAGACCAGCTTTATTCCGTGGTGGTCTGATAAAATACAAGGTGTTATTTCAATTTTCTTGTATCTATTGAGACTATCTTTGTGACCAATTATGTGGTTGATTTTGGAGAAGGTTCCGTGGGGTGCTGAGAAAAAGGTGTATTCCTTTGTGTTTGGGTGAAACGTTGTGTAGATATCTGTTAGGTCCATTTGTTTCATGATCTCTGTTAGACTCAATATTTCTCTGTTTGTCTTCTGTCTTGATGATCTGTCCTTTGTTGTGAGTGGGGTGTTGAAGTCTCCCACTACTAATGTGTTGTGATCGACGTGCACTTTAAGTTTTAGAAGTGTTTCTTTTACGAAAGTAGGTGCCTTTGTATTTGGGGCATAGATGTTCAGTATTGAAATTTCCTCTTGATGAATATTCCCTTTAATGAGTATATAGTGCCCTTCTTTGTCTTTCTTCATTAACTTCAGTTGGAAGTCTGTTTAGTTTGATATTAGGATGGCTACTCCAGCTTGCTTCCTGGGTCCATTTGCTTGGAAAACCTTTTCCCAGCCCTTTACTCTGAGGCAGTGTCTATCTTTCATAGTTAGATGTGTCTCTTGTATACAGCATAAGGAAGGGTCTTGCTTGTGGATCCACTCTGTAAACCTATATCTTTTTATTGGGGAGTTGAGTCCATTGATGTTGATGGATATTAGTGACCTGGGGTTGTTATTTCCCATTAGTTTGGTATAGGCAGTGGTCCTGTTCCTCTTTTGGTTTAGTTGCTGATGGGTTTTCTATTCCCTTTGTTTTCTTGTGTGGAGTTTTCTTCTCTTGATTGGGATTTTCCTTCTAGGATTTTCTGTAGGACTGGGTTTGTGGGTAGATATTGTTTAAATTTGATTTTGTCATGGAATATCTTGTTTTCTCCATCTATGTTGATAGAGAGTTTTGCTGGGTAAAGTAGTCTGGTTGGGCATCTATGATCTCTTAGGACTTGTAGTATATCTGACCAGGCCCTTCTAGCTTTTAACGTTTCTGAGGAGAAGTCAGGTGTAATTCTGATGGGTCTGCCATTGTATGTGACTTGACCTTTTTCTCTTACAGCTTTTAATATTCTTTCTTTATGTTTAGCATTTCTAATGCAGTAATTTCATCAGAAGCCATAGTCCCCTACCATACTTCTATAGAGAGATGTGATCTGTAAAGAGATAGATGGGGTTAAGTGAAATCATAATGGTAGCTCAAATCAAGTAAAAATTGTCTTCACAAACTTCTATATATTTTTCCTTCCTGGCTCTTATTTTCCCTATCCTCCTCCTAAGTCTTCTCACTCACCCTATGCACACTGAGGAAGACTTTGTGAGCTGGTGGGAAAGAGGCAGCTGTGCAGCAAATCATTAATAAAGTCATGAGCAGACACTGAGGCTTCAAGAGATTGTCAGCATTGTAGAGTCTGGTTTTCACTATTCTACTGGCTTTAGTAAACTTCTGCAGAATGTGTGCGTAGGGTAGAACTTCTTTGAACCAACTTCATCCTGAATCTTCTGACTTGTTCTCATCACATGTAGAAGATACCACATTCACCATGTATCTAGAAGTCTTTTATGTATGAGTATGATAATTGTGTTACATCTCTGCATACATACATAGGTCCAGAAATATTATATCCACGTGTGCCCTTCTATAACAAAGTGCTTCAGATTAGGCAGCTTATGAATAAAAATGAAACTTTATTTCTTATAGGCTTGTAGTATGGAAAATTTCAAGTCAACACAACAGATTTGATAATGTGATCCTTTCTTCTTACAGTAGGCATCTATTGCCTTTGTACCCCCTTTTAAGAAGGATGTCAATCCTATTAATAGGAGTGGAGCTATCATTACTGAATCAGTGCCTTGATGCCTTGATGTCTCAACATAGGGTTAAATATATCTTCTTTATAGACCATATGGGATTCAAGCAATGGTTCAATCCAATAAAACTAGTGTCCCTATATCTCAGACCATAAGTCCTCGAGGTATATAGAGTTAATATATTTCTAAAGTTAATAAATGCAAGTGTTGCTTTTACTAGATTATGAACATCATTAATATTTTATCTTTTATGTTATCAACAAACATGGAGGTGAATTTAATTATATTACAGACAAAAAGTGAGACTAATATCTTTCCCTGACTGTAATTCCTGCTAAAATCAGGCTCTGAACAGAGCTTTTCCTACTTCCAAGGCCGTTTATAAAAATCCAGTTGACTACTTTGACTTCTAAAGCTAAAGCTTATTTATCCAAGTCTTCTCTCGTACTCTGCACTGAGTGACAGCAATGGAGTGTCAGTAGCCCATGAATGGCTTCTGCAGATTTAATCCCAGATTCAAAACACTCACACCTCTTTTTATATATTTGCAAAATTCCCAAGTCCTATAAGGTTAGACTAACCAAGAAATGTAATTATTTTATTACTACAAATAATCATATCAATGAACTTCATGTTTCACAGCAACATTTTGCTTAAATATTAAATTCCATTTTATTTTTTGACAAATGACCTTAAACTTGATGAATATCTGTCTTGAAGCATAACATGGGCCTGTTAAAACTGACATTTAAAGAACAAATTTATTGTTTGCTGATGAATTATTTCCTTTATTCCAAATGCAGTACTTAGTGGCTCATTTTTGCCTTTTTGTCTAAGCTCAAATGCAGGATCAATTTTAAATTTTATAAGTCTCTGTCTACAGTTCTGCCTTAGCATTACCACAATGATCTACAAGGCTGCTCCCATCTCTCATTTCAATATGTGAGAGTTCTATTAGAAATTTAGGTGACAAATGGCTTGCAGCATGCAGCTGCACAAAATAAATTAGAGAATGTGATAGCAGTACTGTTAGGGCATTCCCACTGTCTGGAAAATGGCTGAGTTTAAAATCAATTGAATTATATAAAAATTTTTCGGTTTCAGCTCATGTTCCTCCTTTACTCAAAAAATGAGGAAATTGAATGCAACTTGGGTCCGAAACATAATCAGAAATCACAAATTGCCAAAGTCTCAAATAAGTGAACTCCTCATCTGAACATCTTCTGTACCAGAAGTTTCTTAGTGACACAGGTTTTGCAAGTGATAAAATGTTCAGAAAATGCTTCCCGTTTAGAAACAGAGTGAAAAATTATATTAAAAAAACTGAGTGATTTATTTTTTCAAGACAAAGAGACTGAAAAGTATATACAAGGAGGGATTTTTCACAACTTCATTCACTTGCATCAAGTAAAAGGCTTTTCTTTTTCTAGTTCTTCCCTGTCTCTCTCTGCTCCACCCTTCGTTTGACCTGCAAAGTCTCAGCTTTGAAACACTCATGGACTGCCACACAGCACCAACTCCAATGATATTGACCTTGTTTTCATAACATTTTCTGTAAACTTTTTATTATTATGTACTTTGTAGTTAATTTATATTACTATCTCAGTGCCTACACTTGTGTCATGGTATGCATGTGGGGGTCAGAGAACAAAAGGGAGTCAATATTCATCAATATGAATCTCAGGAATTTAACTTATGTCATTAGGTCTGGCAGCAAACATCCTTATACACTGAAACATCTCAACTACCACACCACCTGTATAATTATTCTTATTGCTCTGAAGAATTCCTGGAGTGCTCCCAGGAAATCTATCTGTCTAATTCTGATATCATTTACACATGACTTAACACTTCCTTGACTGGATCAAATTTTAGTTGCTTCTAGACATATAGTACTATCTATAACATGCCTGAAACCATCATTTTAATTCATTCCCTACATTAGTGAATCACTAAACTTATTGAAATTTTTAGTATTAAAAAAGCCTTTAACATTTTTTTTGTTTATTTATTACTTTAAGTTACATCTCTATCATAGTACCCTCTTTCCACCCCTCCCGGTTCCACTCTCCTACACTCTCTTCCCTCTCCCACCAATCCCACTCCTCCAATGTGGAGTGTCCCTACATATCAACCTTTCTCAGTTCAGTATTCATATGAGGGCTAAGAGCTTCCTTTTGCACTGTGGGCCTATAAGGCAGCACACCTAGTGCAAATTGTCCCACCAATAGGTAACAAAGTCTACGTTCCTGATCCTTTTGGTGTGTTGGTTGTAGGATAGTTATCCTTTACTATATGGCTAAACTCCAATTATAAGTGAGTAGGTGCCATGTGCATCTTTCGGAGTCTGGGTTAGCTAACTCAGGACGAGCTTTTCTAGCTCATCCATTTGGCTGCAAATTGCATGATTTCCTTGTTTCTTATGGCTGAGTAGTATTCCATTGTACAAATGCACCACAATTTTTCATCCATTCATCAGTTGAGGGGCATCTGAGTTGTTTCCAATTTCTAACTATTACAAATAAGGGTGCTATGAACATAGATGAAGATATATCCTTGTGGTTTGGTGAGGAACCTTTTGGGTGGATACTCAGAGCTGGTATGGCTTGGTCTCGAGGTAGAGCTATTCCAACTTTTCTAAGATATCGCCAGACTGATTTCCATAGTGGTTGGACAAGTTTGCACTCCTACCAGCAATTAAGGAGTGTTCCCCTTTCTTCACAACCTTGCCAGCATGTGCTGTCATTTGGGTTTTTGATCTTATCCATTCTGACAGGTGTGAGAAGGAATCTAAGAGTCATCTTGAGTTGCGTTTCTCTGATGATTAAGTATGTTGAACATTTCTTCAAATATTTCACTGCCATTCCTCCTTTGTGAATTTTCAGTTCAGCTCTGTTTCCCATTTTTTGATTGGATTATTTGGTTTTTGGTGTTTCATTTCTTGAGTTCTTTATAAATTATAGATATTAGCCCTCTGTTTGAAGTGGAATTGGTAAATAACTGTATGACAATAACTTCAAGTCCTTGAAGAAAGAAATTGAAGAGGACATCAGAAGATGGAAAGATCTTCCATGCTCTTGGATAGGTAGGATCAACAAAATAAAAATGGACATCTTGCCAAAAGCAATATACAGATTCAATGCTATTCCTATCAAAATAACAACACAATTCTTTATAGACCTGTAAAAAACAATTCTCAACTTCATATGGAATAACAAAAAAACCCAGAATAGCTAAATCAATCCTGTACAATTAAAAAAAAAACATCTGGAGGTATCACCATCCCAGATTTCAAGCTATACTACTGAGAAATATTAACAAAACAGTTTGGTACTTGTATAGAAACAGACCAGTGGATCAATGTAATCGAATTGAAAACCCAGAAATGAACCCACACATCTATGTTCACCTTATTTTTGACAAAGAAACAAAAACTGTACAATAAAAAAAAAGGCAGCATCTTCAACAAATGGTGCTTGTCTAACTTAATGTCTACCTGTAAAAGAATAAAATTAGATCCATACTTATCACCTTGCACAAAACTGAAGTCCAAATGGATCAAAGACCTTAACATAAAGTCTGAAACACTAAATCTAATAGAAGAGAAACTGGGGAAAATCCTTGAACTCATTGGCACAGGTGAGAACTTCCTGAACAGAACACAATTATTTCAGGCCAACAATCAATAAAGGAGACCTCATGAAACTGAGAAACTTCTGTAAGGCAAAGGACACTGTCATCTGAACAAAACGACAGCCTACAGATTGGGAAAAAAAAAAAAAAACCTTTACCTTTTTCAATTCCAATATTCTATTTTTACTTTTTTCTGAAATGTTATAATACTCATTATTGTAATCATTTCCTTATTGCATAGTTTTCTCCCACTCCAATATACAAAGGTAATTATATATATATTCCTTGAAAGAAATAAGCTAGTGTCCCAATCTCAAATAGGAAGAGAATATTTTCTAGTTGTCCTTTAAATTCTCCCTCCCTCAACTTCTCTTAATCCACTCCTCATTTTCCTGTGCTTTAGGCAAATGGGTTGTCAATAATAGTAGATGTGACACATGTCTCTGTGTGTTTTGGAGAGAAGGATATTGTTTTTGATTACCTCATGTGATAGCTGGTATGATTTTCAGCTTGATGGGTATGCAAAGGTTCCTACAATATTTACAGCAGGCAGAAAGAAACTTTCATGGTGAGATAATAATGAAACTCAGTTCATCCTGATGTTGGTGCTGGTACTAGACCCAGATCATTTTACTTCAGCCATATTGAAATACAGCACAGTTTTGGGACAAATATTTTCAGATAACAATTAACTCAGTTCCATAAGTACAACAAAGCTTGAGACATGTTTACATTGAATTTCTTTATAAAGCACACAAGTTTAGGAAGAATGACTGAAGTAAACATAATACCTGACCCTAAGATGTCAAAGAAGTCACTTAGACTATTGTTAAGTATAAATGACATCTCTCAGAAGGATGCGTTTTATGGCCTAGAACTAATGTTCAAGGTTTTAGTAGGAAAAGGTCTGGGATAAACAATCATATTTATCTGGGCAATATGGGTGCAGCCTAACTCAGGAGGTAGCAGGTTTATCTGGTATTAAGCTACATTTCCCCCTAGCATTCTGGGAGAACAGCCAAATATCTTCTCTCGTTGGAGAGATCAGCTATGTATTTAGCTTTTCTTGGATTATCCACTGCTTATCTGTCTGCACAATGACTATTTTGCCCTCTACTGATGAGTTTTAAATTTTTTCCTAATTAGGTTTCTAGGGCTTTGCTAAAACATCATGACCAAGAACAGCTTGAGAAGAAGGTTTATTTCACCTTACAGCTTTCAGTCATTCATGAAGGGTGATCACCTAGTAAACTAAGGGAAGGGTAATGGAGGCAGGAACTGAAGCAGGAGCCATAGGAGAACACTACTTACTGCCCTGCTTTTTATGGCTTGCTCAGCCTGCTTTATTTAAAAGTCCAGAACTACCTGCCTAGGAATGACACCATTTACAATAGCCAGGTCCCTCCCCTTGGTGATTGCATCGATTGAGATAATTCCCATGGACATGTGTGTGCATAGGTAATCTAGCAATCTAACAGAGGCATTTTTTAACTGAAGTTCATCTTCTGAGATGACTCTATCTAGGTTTTGGTCAAGTTGTCAAAAACCAACCTGCATAGAAAAAAAAAAAAACTTAGGATCTTCTGTAGGGCTGGATTTGTGGGTAGAAACTGTTTAAATTTGATTTTATCATGGAATGTCTTGTTTTCACCATCTATGTTGACAGAGAGTTTTGCTGGATATAGCAGTCTGGCAGAGCACCTATGTTCTCTTATGGCTTGTAGGACATCTGCCCAGGCCCTTCTGGCTTTTAACGTTTCTGAGAAGAAGCCAGGTATAATTCTGATGGTGTTACTTGACCTTTTTATCTAATGGCTTTTAATATTATTTCTTTGTTGTGTACATTTGGAGTTTCAATTATTATGTGGTGAGAGGAATTTCTTTTCTGGTCTAATCTGTTTGGGGTTCTGTATGCCTCTTGGAATTTTATCGGCGTGTCTTTATTTAAGTTTGGGAAGTTTTCTTCTATGATTTTGTTGAAGATGTATCCTGGACACATTGGCTACTACAGCTTGCTTCCTGGGCCCATTTGCTTGGAAAAACCTTTCCAAGCCCTTTACTCTGAGGTAACTTCTATCTTTGTTTGTGAGATGTAGTATCCTTGTAGGCATCAAAAACAGCTGTAATATCCTTGGAGTTGGGAGTCTTCTCTTTCATTTATGCCTATAATTCTTAGGTTCCATCTTTTCATTGTGTCCTTGATTTCTTGGATGTCATGGGTGAGAACTTTTTAGATTTCATTTTCTTTGGTTGATGTACTGATTTCTTCAACTGAATCCTCCACCCCTGAGATTCTGTCCTTCATCTCTTGTATCCTATTTTTGATACTGATGTCTGTAATTCTTGTTTTATTCCCTTGGTATTCTTCCTCCAGGACTGTTTCTGCTTGTGATCTCTTTATTGCTCCCATTTCCAATTTCAAGTCTTGAAAGCTTTTAGACATTTTATACATTTTCTGCTCCAAGTTTGATGACTTTGTCTGCCATTCATTCAGATCTTTCATAGAGTTATCTCTTTCCCATTCATATTTGGCTGAGTAGTCTTTGAGGTCTCTAATGGTATTCTCCATTGCTTTCATTTGTGAAATTCAAGATTCTTTGTATTCAGGGATCTCACTTCTTCTTTAAGGATTCTATCATTTTCCTAACTATAGAGTTGTCATCATTTTCGTGTATTTCAACTGGGGAGGAATGGTCTGGGTTTGCTGTATTAGCATCAATGTATTTTGTTGGAGTCATATTTACCTGAATTTTGTCAGATTTTTTTTCGCTGACCTTTAGCCAGCAGCTTGTCCTTAACTGATTGTTCTTCCAACCCAGAGAAGATAACTACATCCAAGAAAACAGAGAAAGCAAAAAACTCCACTGCAGTTAAACCAAAAGAAACATACAACCAACACGTACATCAAAAAAAAAAAAAAAAAAACAGGAAAAAACAACCTTTGGTCATTAATATCCATCAACATCAATGGACTCAACTCCCCAGTAAAAACACACAGGCTTACAGAATGGATCAGTAAACAAGACCCAGCATTTTTCTGCATACAAGAAATGCATCTCACAAACAAAGATAGAAGTTACTTCAGAGTAAAGGGCTGGGAAAAGGTTTTCCAAGCAAATGGGTCCAGGAACCAAGCTGTAATAGCCATCTTAATATCAGATAAAACAGGCTTCCAACTGAAGTCAATCAAAAAAGATAAAGAAGGGCATTACGTAATTGTTAAAGGAGAAATTCATCAAGACGGCATCTCAATACTGAACATCGATGCCCCAAATTCAAGGGCACACACGTTTCTAAAAGAAACCCTTCTAAAGCTTAAAACTTACATTGATCCCTACACATTAGTAGTGGGAGACTTCAACAACCCACTCACAACAATGGACAGGTCATTGAGACAGAAACCAAGCAGAGAAATAATGAGCCTAACAGAGGTCATGAACCAAATGGACCTAACAGACATCTACAGAATGGTTCACCCAAACTCAAAAGGATATACCTTCTTTTCAGCACTGCATGGAACCTTCAACAAAATCGTCCATATAGTTGGTCACAAAACAAGCCTCAACAGATACAAGAAAATTGAAATAACCCTCTGCATTTTATCAGACTACCATGGAAAAATGCTGGTCTTCAACAACAACGGAAATAATAGAAGGCCTATGCATTCATGGAAACTCAAAAACTCTCTACTGAAGGACCACTGGGTCAGGGAAGAAATAAAGAAGGAAGTCAAAGACTTCTTAAAATCCAATGACAATGAAGGCACAACATACCCAAACCTATGGGACACATTGAAAGAAGTGCTGCGAGGAAAGTTCACAGCACTAAGTGCCTTCAAAAAGAAAATGGTGACAGCTCATATTAGCGAATTAACAGCAAAACTGGAAAAATTGGAAGAAAAAAAAAAAGAAGCAAACAATCCTAAGAGGAGCAAAAGTCAGGAAATCATCAAACTTATGGCTGAAATTAACAACTTAGGAAAAAAAAGAACAATACAAAGAATCAATGAAACCAAGAGTTGGTTCTTTGAGAAAATCAACAAAATAGCCAAATTAACTAAACAGCAGAGGGAAAAAACCCAAATAAAAAAAATCAGAAATGAAAAGGGAGAAATAGCAACAGATATTGAGTCAATCCAGAGAATATTTAGGTCCTACTTTTAAAATCTGTACTGCACCAAATTTGAAAACCTAAGTGAAATGGACAATTTTCTTGATAGATTCCACCTACCAAAGTTAAATCAAGATCGGGTTAATAGATTACACATCCCTATAACCCCTAAGGAAATAGAACAGTCATTAAAAATCTTCCAACCAACAAAAGTCCACCGCCAGATGGTTTCAGCACAAAATTCTACCAGACCTTCAAAGAACAACTAATACCAATACTCTTCAAACTCTTCCCAAAAATAGAATCAGAAGAAGCACTGCCAAACTCATTCTATGAGGCCACAGTCACTCTGATTCCTAAACCACACAAAGATCTAAAAAAGAAAGAGAACTTCAGGCCAAATTCCGTCATGAACATAGACACAAAAAAAATTTAATAAAATACAAGCAAACCAAATCCAAGAACACATCAAGTATCATACACCATGACCAAGTAGGCTTCATCCCAGGAATCCAGGGATGCTTCAACATACGAAAATCCATCAATGTAATTCACCATATAAACAAGCTGAAAGAAAAAAACCACATGAACATCTTGCTAGATGAGGAAAATGCACTTGACAAAATCCATCACCCCTTCATGCTAAAAGTCCTGGAAAGAATGGCCATCCAAGGAACATACCTAGAAATAATAAAGGTGATATACAGCAAGAAAGTAAGCAGAATCAAATTAAATGATGAGAAACTTAAAGTATTTCCTCTAAACTCAGGGACAAGACAAGGATGCCCACTTTCTCCATCTCTCTTCAACATAGTAGTTGAAGTTCTTGCTAGAGCAATACGACAACAAAAGGAGATCAAGGGGATACAAATTGGAAATGAAGAAGTCAAATTATCCATATTTGCAGATAGTATACAAAAGTGACCCCAAAAATTCCACCAGAAAGCTCTTACAGCTGATAAACACCTTCAGCAAGGTTGCTAGATACAAAATTAATTAAAAAATATCAGAAGCCCTTCTTTAGACAAAAAATAACTGTGCTGAGAAATAAATTATGGAAACAGCACCCTTCACAATAGCCACAAGCAATATAAAATACCTGGGGATAACTCTAAGCAAGCAAGTGAAAGACCTGTATGACAAGAATTTCAAGTCCTTGAAGAAAGAAATTGAAGAGAACATCAGAAGATGGAAAGATCTTCCATGCTCATGGATATGTAGGATCAACATAATAAAAATGGCTATCCCGCCAAAAGCAATATACAGATTCAATGCAATTCCTATCAAAATACCACCACAATTCTTTATAGACCTGGAAAAAGCAATTCTCAACCTCATATGGAATAACAAAAAACCCAGAATTACTAAAGCAATCCCGTACAATAAAAAAACCTCTGGAGGTATCACCATCCCAGATTTCAAGCTGTACTACAGAGCAATAGTAATAAAAACAGCATGGTGCTGGTATAGAAACAGACTAGTGGATCAATGGAATAGAATTGAAGACCCAGAAATGAACCCATACACCTATAGTCAGTTAATTTTTGACAAAGAAGCCAAGACTGTGCAATGGAAAAAGGACAGCATCTTCAACAAATGGTGCTGGTCTGACTGGACATCCACAAATAGCTGAGCACAAAGGGACTGAACATCAAATGATTCTATTAACATTTTTAACCATTTTTCCATTCTTATTTGGGCCCCAAACAGGTTTACTACGTCCCAAATCAGCAGGAAGTCATTTTAAGAGAACAACGTCCCATCCCCAGAAGGTGGAGAGGGTGTTCTCCCCCTTCGGTTATTTGATAGATAATAGAAAATTTTGTTATTTAGGGGAAAAGACTACAAGCTGTTAAATGGTCTTGTTAAATGGGTTTTGGAAGTTAGACCCAGGGACTTCTCTCTTTTGCTTTTCTGTATCCTCCTTTCTCTCCTATATAGGAGTGAACAGACTTGAGAAAAATGGGACGTAGACATAGTATAGGAAAGAACAAGAAAAAAGGACAGATTATTGAATATAGCTTTATACCTTTGTATACTGATACAAAATTAATATTATATTTGGCTAAATTGGTATTGATCATTGTATATTAATGCAAATTTAAGATTGTATAGGGCTACATCGGTATTGATCTTTGTATATTGATACAAAATTAAGATTATATTTGGCCACAATGGTATTGACCCTAGTATATTAATGTAAAATTAAGATTGTATTGGGCTACATCGGTACTGATCTTTGTATATTGATACAAAATTAAGATTATATTTGGCCACATTGGTATTGATCTTTGTATATTGATACAAAATTAAGGGTAACGCTTCTTAAAGGTATTGCTTGTAGTAATACTTAAAAATGAAATGTCAAGTTTTGACCTCTCGCTACCAACCAACATAAACTGTTTAGGATAATTAAGAAACGGAAACTAATAGTCATGCAAACGTGTCATTTTGTTAGTTACTATGACAGTCTATCACAGTTATTTTCTAAGCTACTCAGAAATCAAGTTGCTAAGAGACAAGCAATATTTGCTTATCTAAATATAAGAGATAGATAGGGCATCTTCAAAAACCTCAAGAGATCTGCAGAATATGGCATTCAAAGATGTTTTCTTAACTTAAGATTTTTTGATATCGAGACATGTCAGCTCCTGACAGCACCCCCTATATTACTCCAAGTAGAAGTTGAGCATCGAAGAATCTCCAGTGGGAGATGATTGAATTGGTGGTAAGCCATTCTCTTGGCAAGAAAAACCACTTGCTTCAACTGTAGACAGACTTCTGTCCAAAAAGGACAAAACTTGGAAGCAGGTAAGTCGACAGCCTAGCTCTGCCAAGACAGGGTAGGTAAGTCCTTCATAATTCCTGCTCTACAACCAATGTCTGTCAGAGAAATGGGGCCAAATGGCTGAAGATTGATGCTGTAATGTATGGAGAGAAAATGGGAACTGTCCAGGCAGCCACTGGTATGTCATTTTTTAGTTTTGGAAGCTGCAGGCCCTGCACTTCCTATATAATCAGATATATTTATCCCTCTCAGGTCTCTGAGGTGGTTGAAGAATAGATAGCTAGAGTCTCATAGTTAAATTTTGAGTTGTTTAGGAATCAAAAGGGTGTTCTGGATCTAAGAAAATATTTTTAAAATTATGAGGCAAGTTAGTATGAAAGCTGAGTTAGATATAGAACTTTAAACTCATGGAGATGGTTAGATAGTAGAATGTTAAAATCAGGTGCCAAATACATATGGACTGGACATTGGGAATGTATGCTAAGCCATATAACTCTTATAATCGTGGCCTATTTATTTCTGTTGTTTTGTATTGTATTTATAGTTATAAGAAAAAGAACCATTATTTGGACTGAAAGGGAGAGCTGTTGGGGGGAAAAATAAATACCTTAAACTGAAAAAAAAAAAAGAAGGGAAGAGGATGGTGGGGCTGAGGGGGAGGAGGGTGGAAGGGTGGGACTGGAGGGGGGAGTAGGGAGGGGATTGTGATTGAGATGTAACTTGAAGAAATTAAAAAATAAATTATTAAAAAAAAGAATGAAATTAGACCCATACTTATCACCTTGCACAAAACTTAAGTCCAAGGGGATCAAAGACCATAAAATAAGGCCTGACATACCAAGTCTATTAAAAGAGAAATTGAGGAAAACCCTCAAACTTACCTGCATAGGTTACAACTTCCTGAACAGAACACCAACAGCTCAGGATCTAAGACCAACAATAAATAAATGCGACCTCATGAAACTGAAAGGCTTCTGTAAGACAAAAGCCACTGTCATTTGAAAAAAAATGGCAACCTACTGATTGGGAAAATATCTTCACCAACCCCACATCTGACAGAGGGATAATATCTAAAATTTACAAAGAAAAGAACTAAAGAAATTAAGTGCCAAGAAAATAAATAATCCAATCAAAAAATGGGGAACAGAGATAGAGATTTCACAAAGAGGAATCCCTAATGGATGAGAGACACTTGAAGAAATGCTCAGCATTTTTAATCATCAGAGAAATGCAACACAAGATGACTCTGAGATTCCATCTCACACCTGTCAGAATGGCTAAGATCAAAAACTCAAATGACAGCACATGCTGGTGAGGTTGTGGAGAAAGGGGAACACTCCTCCACTGCTGATGGGAGTGCAAGCAGGTACAACAACTGTTCAAAATCAGTGTGGCAATATCTTAGAAAACTTGGAGTAGCTCTACCTCAAGTCCCAGCCATACCACTTCTGGGTATACATCCAAATGATACCTCACCAAACCACAAGGACGTTTCCTCATCTATGTTCATAGGAGCTTTATTTGTAATAGCTAGAAACTGGATACAACCCAGATGTTCCTCAACGGAAGAATGGATAAAAAACTGTGGTACATTTACACAATGGAATACTACTCAGCCATCATAAACAACAAAATCATGCAATTTTCAGCCAAATGGATGTAACAAGAGAAGCTCATTCTGAGTGAGCTAACCCATACTCAGAAGGATGCACATGACATCTATTCACTTATAATTGAATTTTAGCCATATAATACAGGATAACTATACTACAATCAATGCACCAAAGGGAACAGGAACATAGACTTTGTTTCCTGTCAATGAGATACTTTGTCCTAGTGGTGCTGCCTTGTAGACCCCCAGTGTATGAGGCCCTCATATGACTGCTGAACTGGGATGGGGGACTGATAGGTAGGGACACTTCACTCCAGACGAGTGGGATGGAAGAGATAGGGGGTAGAGGGTGGGAGGGCAGGACTGGGAAGGGTGGAAAGAGGGCACTGTGATGGAGATGTAACCTGAAGTAATAAATATTCATTAAAAATAAAAAAAGAAAGCAAACTTAGAAAACTTGGGAAACAAACTTCTGTGTTGACTCCTCACATGCTTCTGAAAAGGTTTAACTGAGATATTAAGGCTTTCCCTGGAGGTGGGGGATGCCATGACACATGATGAGCACCAGCATTCACTCTCTGTGATTCCTGAGCAGAGATGCCATGTGACCATCCTCAAACTTCTACTGCTACAGCTCTCTCATGGTGACTAGATCCTCAAACTGTTCATCAAAAGGAACCCTTCATTTATTGATTTTTTTTTCACCAGGTGCTTTGTCATATCCCCAACAAAAGTGCATTGATATAGTAGTCATAATAAATGTTGCTCAGGTCTTACTACAGATGAGTTTAAAGATACTTTGTCTACATGAAGCACATGGCTATTATGAAAACAATTTCATGGTAAGTTTTCTTGGGTGTCTCCCATGTACATAGTAATAACAGATATATTTGAGTTCAACTGAGTTGGAGTTGCCATTATATAATATTGAGAAAATCAAAGGAAACAAAGAAGATCCATGGAAAACAAAAACTTTATAAAAATTTATTGGAATAAGGTAGCAATCTAGCTCAGTTGGTAAAGTATGTACCTGGTACTCACATAATCCTGAAATCTATAGTTCAGCACTACACAAAATCATGCCTGGTAGCACATCTCTGTGATCCAAACACTTAAAGGTGGATACAGGAAAAGCAGACTCCCAAGATATTCCTTGGCTATATAATAGTTCTAAAACAATCTCAGATACATGAGACAAAAATAATTCACAATAAACCACTGACATTGTAACCTATATGTAACAAAGTAAATGCAACCAAAAAAGCACAGGTAAAGTTAATATATATTATAGTAATCTGCTTATGTTACAACCAAACCTAGAGGGCTGGAGAGTTTTCTCACAGATTAAGAGGACTGAGTGCTCTTCCAGAGGTCCTGAGTTCAATTCCCAGCAACTACATGGTGGCTCATAACCACGTACAATGAGATCTGGTGCCCTTTTTTTTTGGCCCACATCCATTCAACACTGTATACATTTTATACCAAATCCATAAAACTAGTCATTTTAATAACAAATAATTGCTTTTGGTGAGTATTGACAAGGGGAATCAGGTATTCTGTAATAACCTACATTTTGGTATATCTTTGATTTCTTAGGTCTTTTCAAATACAAAACATTGAGCTGTACATTTGAAATTCTTTCATAAATTATAGCTAATTAAAAAGCAAGATAAAATGATAAGAATTTGAGTAATAAAAAATGATATATAATTCTTGCTACTTTGTATTATCTTTCATATTTGTTTACACATTGCATCTCCCTCCCACTCCCACAGATCCATTCATTTATTTGCAACTAGTAGTTGAAAAAAATATGGCTAATTAAACTATTTACCCAGTATTTATATTCTCTTTAATTGGTCAGCAGTGTTAATCCTTAACCTGCCATTATAAATAAATACACACAGACAGCACATGAATTTTAACAAGCCTAGGCCTGGGTTGTACAATCCTAGCCCATTTAAGCTAGCTCATAATTCTATTACCCAAATATAACCCCATATATACATATGTCCCTTTGATCTATTATTCTCCACACACTAAGCCGATGTTCCAGGCCACATGGAAGCACCTTCTTTAATCTACCACATGGCGTGTCTTCCTTGTTTACTCCTGGCTTTCCTCCAACCTGCTTTTTCCCAAGATGCTCTTTGTCTCTAAAAGCTCATGTACCTTAGTGCTGCCTACTCTGTTTTTGCCCAATCTCCAGGCCTCTGCATTTATTTAACCAATCAGAGTCAATTAAGTAACAGACAGAAAACAGGAGCAATCAATGCTTAACACCACCCCATCATTATATATGTATATAATATAGAAATGATGAGATATAAGGACAGATTATTGAATCTGCTCTGAAACTTAAAACTGTTGTTATTCTTAAAATAAGGTTATCTTTTGATACATGCATATAGAATTTTGTATATTTATAAAAATGAGATTAATTTTGAAAGAATTTGACAGTTTGCTTATTCAATGATAGATAGATTTATAAATCAATAGATGTCTTCAAAACCCTCAGAGATGTACAGAAAATGGCATTTAAAGATATTATTATTTTAAGAATTGTTTGATTTTAAGACAGTCAGTTCCTGACAGCTCATTTGACTTGGAAGAAAACAGTGAGCATCAAAAATAAATCTCCCATTATGAGATAATTCCTACTGGACAAAAATGTCCCTGCTTTCTCCGCAGACTATATACAGTCCAAAGATGGACCAGAGCTTAAATTCAGGTAAGTTGATGTCCTGATTCTATAGAGACAAAATGGGAAAATCATTATTTCCTTCTGCACAATTATGTCTGTGAAATATGCTTGGCCAGAAGGCTGAAGATGATGCTCCAACGGTATGGAGAGATATTTGGGACTGTCTAGGCAACAAACTTTTGGAAGCTGCTCTTCTATGCTTCTTATTCACTTAAATAATAACTTTATTCCTTCTTAAGCCTTGATGGGGTTGAAGACATAATAGCTATAAAATTTCAAGTAAATTTGAGTTATTTAGGATTTAAAAGAAAGTAGAGAATATGATAGAAATTATTTATGTTCAGAATTTTAGACACACCAAGATAGATAGATGATTTTTTTTTATTCCTCAAGATTGACTGATACAAATAGACTAAACATTGTATGTATACCTTTTATATATGTTTTTCTTGATTGTTTCATATTTGTTCTTATTGCTTTTAAAACTGTTTAGCTTTCTTATTAAACAAAAGGAGGGAAATGATGGGGTGGTGTTAAGCATTCTAAATGTCGGTTGTTCCTGTTTGCTGTCTGTTACTTAATTGACTCTGATTGGTTAAATAAATTCTGAGGCCTGGAGATTGAACAAATACAGAGGTAGGCAGGACTAAGATGCACACACTTTTATATATAGAGAGAGATAGCATCTGGGGAAGAGGAAGAAGGCTGGAGGAGAAGCCAGGAGCATACAAGGAAGACATGCTATGAGGTAGATTGAAGAAGATCCTTCCACGTGGCCTGGAACATCGGCTTAGTGTGAAGAATAATAGTCCAAAGGGACATATGTATATATGGGGTTATATTGGAGTAGTAGAATTATGAGCTAGCTTAGATGGGCTAGGATTGTACGACCCAGGCCTAGACTTGTTAAGATGTGTGTGGTGTCTGTGTGTATTCATTTATAATGGCTGGTTAAGGATTAACACTGCCAAATCAAATAAAGATAATGTAAATTCTGGTTAAATCATTTAATTAGTTATTTTTTTTCTTCAGCTAGTCTTTCCCACATCCTTTCCTTCCTTTTTGTGCAATTGGCCAAAGCTGTGTATGTTCACAATTGGAGCAGCCACATTCTATCCACAGTGCATCACAGCACCCCTCTCTATCCTCCCTCTTTTCACTTTCCTACATTTCCACTTTCACAATATTTTGGGGCCTCAGAGAAAGAGAAACAATTGTCCTATTTGGAGTGAAGCACTCAACATCCACTTATTTGCAGCATTTTGACCAATCATCACTGTCAATGCCACCACCTCCTTCTTTTCCTTCTCACTCTCAATTTTTCAAACTGATTCATAGTCTATCTATTGGAGCCATGGCTCAATAGATGCCTCAAACCCACAAAGATTCATCTGCCTCTGTGTCCACAATGCTTGGATTAAAATTATGTGTGACCAGCCCCAGCTAAAGTAGTTGATATCTGTATGGTCTTTTAAAATATTCTGAATTTTGATTGGCCTTTTACCCCACCTCCTCCCTTCCACCCATTCTCACTTAAATATTCCCTTCCTTAATATTCCCCTTTTCTACTTTTATACCACATGTTTTTTTATTATCCTCTTGATTCAGATCTACCCCTGCACCTCTCATGGTCACCCTCTTGCTTCCTGATTTCTATAGACACTTAGTTCAACTTAAATTAAAGAATTAAAAACATAAGAGAAATCCACATAAGAGATAGAACATATGGTGTTTGCCTTATGATGTCTGGCTTACATCATTCAGTGTAAGAATTTCCAGGTCCAGCCATATTCCTGCACATTCTAATATCATTTTCACATCATCTGGATATAATTTAGGTATATATGTATGTATGTATGTGTGTATACATATGTATATACATATATATATATGTATATGTATATGTGTGTGTATAATTTTCATTATCCATCCATTAGTTGATGGACAGACTTAATAAATTGATTACATTACATTTCCTAGCTGTGAATACAGCAGCAGTGAATATATGCAGTCATCTCTGTCCTAGGGATGAAAGTTCTTTGGGTAAATTCCAAGAAGTGTTAAAACTATATTATATGATTCTATTTAATTTTTTGAGAAACTTACACACTGATTACATAACACTGCCATCAGCTGTGTAAATTATAAATGTATAAAAAATTCCATATGTTATTTTATTTCATTTATTTTATTTTGAGGTAAGTTCTCATATTTTATCTCACAGTAACCTGGGACTCATTTTATAACTAAGACTTATCTTGAATATGGCACTTGCTCCTGAGTCAGCCTTCTAAGTGCTGAGATTACAGCACAAACCATCATTTCTTGCTATTTCAAGTGAAAATTCAAACATTATAGGCAAAAGACTAGCATTGAGACTACCTCCTTTGTGAACTTCATGCATTCAAATGCTCTAATACAAGTCAGGAACTAGGTAACATTTCTTTCTTGGGGATTTTCTATAGCATTTAATAATGCACAGACACATAAGTCTGGTAATTCTAAATGTACTATAGGTATAGCAAATTAGGTACACTAGTGATGCAGTGACTTACACCTTTAATGATATGGAAAGAACTTCTTGTCATCATTAGCATCATCAGATGTTGTCAATGCATTATAAGTAGTGTTTTCTACTAAGCAGAGTGAAATAATTCTGAATATGTTTCTCCTTTATCTCTTGGAGATGTTCTATAAATTTGATAATAAAATCTTCCTTTCATATTTTATTTTATCTATGTTTATATGTGTCTGTATGAATATGCAAACCTGTATGTGGATACTCACTGGTACTAAAAGGTGAGGTCATCAATTTCTTGGAGCTGGAGTTGTTAGCATTTGTAAGCCACCAAACATGGTTTCTGGGATCCTACCTCTTTCCTTATGATAGAACATCAAGTGTACTATCAGAGCCATTCCTCCAGTCCACAACCTCCCTACTAAATATGAGACAACCGAGGTTAAGAATGTTTTCCATTACTTGTGGGTATTTCTGCTGTTAAGGGTGAAAATCTGGCATTGCTGAAAAGCCCCTGAGCCTGACACTAAGATATCTAGACTCCCCTTGTTCAGCTGAACCCCCTCTTTCCTCTGATTTGGGGATCTTGGATCTCTGGAGACATTCATGTGCCTAATCCTCCCCTGACTTCCCATGCTAATGAGATCTCTTGGTGCCTTGACTTTCAGGCAATGACATTCAGTCTAGGCCTGTATCCTCCCTGGAGTTTTCCCCACCCTCAATGCCCATGAATTAATTAGTTAATGCCCATAAAAATAAATTCCAGTTTCTCCCTTCCGGTTGGATAATACCCAGCAAACTCAAGTATGTCCCTTTCCTAAACCCCTCTGCACTACCCAAAGTTAAATAATACAGATTCACAGATTAAACTTCCTTTTTTTTTCCCCTGTCCAATGATAATAAATGTCTAAGTCTGTTTATTTTCAGGAGAAGCACTATTCCTTCCACTGCTGCCCTTTGCTTGGCTGGCCAGACTTCTGTCTGGCCATAACCTAGTTAGGTAAGCTACCATTGGCAGCTTGGTCACCTCTCTACACCATTGTTGCCACTGGCGTGACAGCCAGATTCACTGATCCATTAGGCCAGCCTGTGGCCTCCACTGTTTATCCTGCCTCAGCCTAGTGGCCTAAGCCTGTTTGGTGTGTAGGCTCCTGCCCAGAGGCACTTAGCCCCTGACAGCTCTCCTTCACCACCTGCCTGCCAGTATGGCTGCCTGGCTGCCTGGCAGCCTGGCCTGGCTCTGGGAGCAGATAGCCTACCTAGTCTGTCACCCACATGGCCACTGATTTTCTGCTCATGCTGGCCTAGTCTACCAGTCTCCAGATTAGTAGAGGGACCCCCTGCCCAGCCCCTTTCTGAACCCACAATTAGTGTAGATAGAAAGTGACAAAGCTAGCATTCAAAGCATATCCATTTGAGTGTTCTATTGTCCCAGGTTTCTGGGAAATTAAAGTAAATAAAAATGGAGTGCTCTGGGAGTACATGTTAATATAAGAAGACATTATGTTTCTGTACTATTTTTACCCTTGCACAGGATGAAATACAGAATGGAGATTCTACTATATTTATAAAATGAATGGATACCCGGACTTAATGTGTAAAGATTACAAAGCAGGAATGCAACCCCAGACCTGTACTAGGGAAAAATCTCCTCTTTGAAAAAAACAAAACAACAGCAACAAAAAACATAACCTACTATAGAAAACCTCAACCAATCAAAATATAGAACTATAGACCCCAGTCTCAATGGCTTTCTGCACAAAGCACTCCCATACCTATTGAATAGGAGGGGGCAGAAAGATTGTAAGAGACAGAGGATCAGGAAGTTTGCTGTGACACGGTGTCTTCTAGTTATGTCCAAACTTACATTCATAAAGTCACAGCAACATGAGTAAGTGTGAGCTGAATAAGGGCAACAAAAATGCATGCCAAAGTAGAACTTGGAAAGCCCATGAAGCCTCAATTCTACATACACAAAGAACTATAGAACTTAAGGAATGCTAAAATTGAGAGAAATAGTCTATTCCAGGGAAGAACACACCAACTTGTTATTCAATACCTCATGGTCATCCTTGAAAATATACATACAAGTAACATTACAAAAACTAAGCAGTTTATATTTAGGAATCCACACACACACACACACACACACACACACACACACACACACATACATACATATGTATTCATGTAATGGTAATTCATGTAAAATGAGATTTGAAAGAGATCATGGAAGTGTTTATGGGTGGGTTTGGAAGGAACAGAGGGAAGGGAGAAATGTTGCATTTATATTAACCTCAAAAAATTAAAAAAGAAAGAACCTATTTATTACTATGACAAATACTATTAAATATTCAGTAAGAGCTTTTTCCATTTACTCTTGGCCACAAAATAACCTTATGGGGTAATTTCCTTCAGATATACATTACTGATTACATTCTAGATAACAAAGTGTGAATCACCATAAAGCTCAGAAACTACTCGACAGCAATTCACACACAGGTGCTTTGAAATCCAACTATACAAGGGCTTTGTGGAAGAGTCAAGATCACTATAAAAGCAGCAAATTAAGCCTTCATTTCATCCACTATGATGTGTTGTACATGTTGTAACACACACATACAAATATAATGTATATACTTGTATGATGTATGAACAGATTAACTATAGCCACAAATGTCATAGTCAAATAGTCTAGAAATTCCTCAAAAGGGAAGGGAGTTATGAAAGGTTCCATAGTATTGCTTTTGGTTCTTGTCCAAAAGAAATGAAATCAATAGCACTAAGACTTATCTGCACTCTAGTGCTGACTGCATCATTATTCACATTGGCCAAGATTTTGAAACAACCACAGATAACTGGATGAAGAAATTGTGCTGTATAAATGCAATAGGATATAGTAGAACATTATTAGCCTTCAAAAAGAAGTAAATGTTATTTGAGTACCAAGAGATTAACCCGGTGGTCATTGTATAGAACAAAGTAAGTCAGCCACAGGAGATAAATACATAATGATACTGCTTATATATGAAACCAACACAGTTTAATTCAGATGTCCTGGGATGCTCGGCAAGTGTTGTGGGGATGGTGTGAGTGAAAGGATGACAAATATTTTCTGGTTATATTTAGGTTCCATCCACAAGATAATACACATATTGGTACCATTGTTGCTCTAAGAATATATGACTAGACAGGGCACAGCCGTATGGAAGAGCCTACTATTATTATGCTGCTAAATAGACAAAGTGTGAAGCCAACTCCTAAGGTCGTACTGTTATAGCCAGATTAATACAGTTCTCAAGCTTCACTTGAAAAGCTTCTGCTTACAGTAGATGGTGATCAGCATCAAACCCCATAACTGGCCAACCTGTTGAATACAAGAGACTAAAAAATGCTTTGCCTTGAAAGAAGCATCTATGCCACACCCCATTTTCCAAAACTTAGGCATTTTTGTGGAGGAAGGACCAAAACAGTATAAGAAATGGAGTTGGTAGAAGATTCTAGGGGAAAAGTGTCTTCAGTATACAGCGGAGCAGCTGCACATATGAACTCATAGCAATGGACACAATATGGATAAAATGTGTGCAAACACAAGTCCAACTAAATGCAAGCATAGAGAGCAGAGTTGGACACAAACTTCCTCCAAGGCGTGTCACTATTGTTAGCTGCTGAGATATGGAGAGAGAATTTTGTGTAAGAATGTACACCCTGGTAAATTGATAATGCTCAAGTGGAGGGCCACACATCTAAGAATATTTGGGCCATACAGATAGTCATTGAAGGATTTAAAAAAATAAACAGGACACAAAGTTTAGTGAGTATGGAAAGCAGGATGCAGTTGGGAAGTATTGAGGTAGATTCATATGATCAAAATATATTGTATGAAACACTCAAAGAACTAATTTTTAAAGATAGTACAAAATTTATATCAAAGGAAAAAATTCAAAAATCTCCAACACAAAGTACTAAGAGTAGTTAATGATAGTATATTGTGTTCCTAAAGATTGATTCCTGCCAGAAAAATAAAAACACTTTCAGATAATACTCATGTCCACTAGCTATAGATTGTCATTGTACAACATGTTGATATAATGAATTACCATATTTGTTTATTTAAATTGAAAAGTTAATTTTTAAAGGAACATTAAAAAATTCATAGGTCCTTCATGTTAATTTAAAGTTTTATACCCAATTCCCATAGTGTAGATAAATAATAAATCACAAAAATCAACAGGAATATTTTATTTTTTTTATTTATTTTTTTAAATACTTTATTTTTTTTTCTTCAAGTTACATCTCAGTAACAAACCCCTCCCTATTCCCCCTTCCTATCCTGCCCTTCCACCCTCTTCCCCCCAGAAGTTTCCCCTTTCAGTCCAACAGATGGTTCCTTCTCTTATAACAGTAAGTATTATACAAAACAATAGATATAAATATGCCACATTTATGAGAGTTAAATGGCCCGGTATACCTTCCCAATGTCCAGTTTATACATATTTGGCCCCTGACTTTAACATTCTACTATCTAACCAACTCCATGAGTTTAAAGGTCTATGTGTGACTCAACATTCATACTATCTTGCAACACACTTTTAAGAGTATCTTCTTAGATCTATAACACCCTCTTGATTCCTAAACAATTCAAAATTTAACTATGAGACTTTATGATGCTTTTATTTTTCAGTTTCAACTCACTGTAGAGGGACAGAAAATGTAATATGCAATATATTAAATATAGTATATTAATAGATACAGCAGAGTAAGTAACAGAAAGATTTATGTATCTATTTCTATGTAACACTAAGGCCCTCTACAGTGAGTTGAAACTGAAAAATAAAAGCATCATAAACATTGAAAAAAATGAAGGAAAAGGAATTAAGAAATACATTGTTACAGTTAATAATGAAAATAAGCAATTTGATATATTAGATAAGATACACAAATCATGTCCATTTTGTACATTGTATATATTCCAAAAGCATTTTCAATAACAATAATTTGTAATTCATAGGAACAAATCTATAAGACTAACCAGCCCTTTGTGGAGAACATTATTAGAATTGCTTAAAAGAAAATTCTAAATCAATAGGATGAAGAGATACAAAGAGCTAGCACAGAGCTAGCCCGCTACAACATAATTCACCACTAATTACCACGAAATGTTCTGGACAAGTAACAGAAGGCAATTACCTGAGAGCTCTGAGATTTTAATGGCAGAGGCACACAAGAAAAAGAGCCAGAACAAAAAAAAAAAAAAAAAAAAGGCCAGTAACAGAATGGATTTCAAAATGTTGCTTCCTTTTTTAATTTTTTTTTTTATCACACAAATGTTGACATTTACACTGTTACCGAGGAAATTGTCCTTAGAAACAACATCACTCCCGACAGAAGATCCAAAAAGAACCCTGTAAACAGAAGTACATAGTGAGAGGGTCCCTTTTCTTTTAAAACCTGCCTGAGGGCTCTCCTATCCAGGAGCTGTCTTGAGATGTGGTGGAAACAAAGCTAGGTGACTTATTCCCTAAAAGAACTGCCCCAGCTTCAACAGAAGGATGAGGAAAAGGAGTTCTGCAGCTGAAAATAGTAGAGAACACCATCCATCACTTCTTTGGATTCACATTTCATCCACCATGGCACATACAAGGAAAAGAATCACAATTCTAGTTTGTTACCTGGTTTATCATGAAAGGGATTGACATTTTCCAAACACTTGTGCTGGTTAGTTGTTGTCAAGTTGATAAAATGACAGACACCAGAGAAGAATGAGGCTCAGCTGAGGTACTGCTCCCATTAGATTGGTCTGGGCTGTGTTGGTGGGTCCCTGTCTTGACTATGATTAATGTGGGAGGGCCTAGCCCACTGTGGGTTCAGCCCTGGTCCAAGTGATCTTGTGTTATACAAGAAACCAAATTGAGCAAAACATATGGACCAAGCGAACAAGCAGCGTTGGTTTATATCCTCTGCTCTAGTTCCTGACTCCAGGTTCCTGTTCGGTCTTCTTCTTTATGAATTGCTAAGTGTAGGATTAAATAAAACTTTTCTCACCCAAGTCCCTTCTGGTCAGTGTTTGATCACAGCAGCAGAGAAGCAAACTAGGGTACAGTGTTTTCCACAGGCTGGAATAAGTGTATGCTACCTGCCTTCAGGCTGCTAAGGCAGAATATTGCATTGATGGAAATGCATGTGCTGGGAACACTTGTATTTTTGCAGTAAATCCAAGTGCTCATGTCACAGGCCTTCTACTTAGATATACTTTGAGATTATTGTGCTCATAATTGTATCAACATATGTAATTTTTTTTCTCTCTGGGTGTGTTTGCTTGTTTTTGCAATCTAAATGGTGGATTCATCAATTGACTTAGGAAATGTTACTTTCCGTAATATTTTTAAAGAGGGTAAGACTGACTGATGTTGACTCATCTTTAAATTATTGGTAGCACTAGCTGGCCAATGACACTACATGAGATTAGATTTTTTTACTCATGAGGACCTTTATGAATTAAGTAGTTATTAGAAAGTTGTTCATTTTTTTTAGTTTTTATTAAGTAATTTTTAAACATTTTTGTGAATTTTCACATTTGTATAGATTCAATTCAGCTTAATATATCAGAATATAATTGTTCAAAGGATGCCCTGATTGTCTTTTGTGTAGCTATACGATTATAACAATGACCTACTTTATGATTTTAGTTATTTTATGTTTCTTTTTTCTTAGTTATTAAAATGAAACAATTGTAGCAGGGCATGGTGGCGCATGCCTGTAGTCCCAGCTACTTGGGAGGCTGAGGCAGGAGGATCGCTTGAGTCCAGGAGTTCTGGGCTGTAGTGTGCTATGCCGATCAGCTGTCCGACTAAGTTCGACATCAATATGGTGACCTCCCAGGAGTGGGGGACCACCAGGTTGCCTAAGGAGGGGTGAACTGGCCCAGGTCAGAAATGGAGCAGATCAAAACTCCAGTGCTGATCAGTAAATTGAAACAATTATCATTTGTGTTGATTTTTCTGAAGAACCAACTCTTGATTTCATTGGTTACTGGTTTTTCTCCAGTAATTATATTGTATTTCTTTCCTTTTGTTGGTTTGGAACTTAGTTTGTCCCTTTGCTCTTTTCTTTTCTTTTCTCTCCCCCCCCCCACCTTAGCAATACGTTTCACACTTAAACTGGTTTTGCTGCATTCTTTAAGGTGATTGGGTTTTGTTTTGTTTTGTTTCCACTCTTCAACGACAAGCCTAGCTCTGCCAAGACAGGGTAGGTAAGTCCGTCATAATCCCTGCTCTACAATAAATGTCTGTCAGAGAAACAGGACCAAAAGGCTGAAGACTGATGCTGGAATGTATGGAGAGAAAATGGGAACTGTCCAGGTAGTCACTGGTTTTTCATTTCTTAGTATTGGAAGCTGCAGGCCCTGCACTTCCTATACAATCAGATATATTTATCCTTCTCAGCTCTCTGAGGTGGTTGAAGAATAGACAGCTTGAGTCTCATAGCTAAATTTTGAGTTGTTTAGGAATCAAGAGGGCGTTCTAGATCTAAGAAGATGGTTATAATAGTGATGCAAGTTAGTATGAAAGCTAAGTCAGTTATAGAACTTTAAACTCATGGAGATGGTTAGAAGGTAGAAGGTTAAAGTCAGGGGCCAAATATGTATGAACTGGACATTGGGAAGGTATACTGGGCCATTTAACTCTCATAAATGTGGCATATTTAATTCTGCTGTTTTGTATAGAATTTACTGTTATAAGAGAAAGAACCATTTGTTGGAATGAAAAGAGAAGCTGTTGGGGGGGAAGAGGGTGGAAGGGTGGGACAGGAAGGGGGAATAGGGAAGGGTTTGTGACTGAGATGTAACTTGAAGAAAAAAAAAATAAAGTACTTATAAAAAAAAAACAAAAAGAAAAAAGAAAAACTCATTGAGATGGTTAGATGGTAGAATGTTAAAGTCAGATGCCAAATGCATATGGTCTGGACATTGGGAATGTATGCTAAGCCATATAACTCATAATTGTGGCCTATTTATTTCTGTTGTTTTGTATTGTATTTATTGTCATAAGATAAAGAACCATTTGTTGGACTGAAAGGGGGAGCTGTTGGGTGGAAAAAGATATACCTTAAACTTAAAAAAAGGGGGTAGAGGATGGGGGTTGAGGGGGAAAAGGGTGGGAGGATGGAACTGGAGGGGGGAGTAGGGAGGGGATTGTGATTGAGATGTAACTTGAAGAAATAAAAAATAAATTATATAAAAAAAGAAAAACTCATTGAGAAAACTGTAGTGTGTCTCAGTATGACCCACAATAGTCCCATTTGTCCACACATTTTTGCTTGCAAATGTTCATTATAATGACTCCTTGGGCTGATATGAGGGCTCTGACTTCTTCTACTTTGTCAATATTGGAACCTCAAGGAACTCCTCTCACTTATGCTGTTATTGTCCTGTGTCATGGAGATCTTGCAGTTTTGGGTTTGTGGAACTGACCTCTTTATGTACTCCAGCAGTTCATCCATGGTGTAGGCCAACTCAAAGGCCTGGTTCTGAGCTTGCAACCCTCAATTGCAGGCCCTGCTCTCCTGAGTGCTGCAGCAGATAAGGATTTGGATCATCTCTCCTGCTTTCATGAACCCATCAGGGCCAATTCTCCCACCTGCTACCTGTGGTGAGAGCAAAAGAGTAAGGGGATCTCTCCCTTGCCAACACCGCAAAGTACACAGAAGACAGGGCTGGCTCTCCCACACTCACTCCCTCATGCTGGTTTACCCACAACCCCCACAGAATAGGGCCAGAATATGTAGCTTAATTCTCACCTGTTTATGATTTATTCACCTTTTCTTCTGTTATTATCTTCAGGATCATCTTATTATGTTTGAGGAAGAAAATTGAGATTATTTCAATCTTAAAATGTGTATCAACACTTTCTTGATGGTCTTGACTGGAGTATATATAGCCCTGATGTTATGTAAGAACTATTTCTTGTAATCAAAATATAGGTAAACTACAACCTTTTTATTCTGCCAAACTGTTTCTTTAATGTTTATTTATTACTTCAAGTTGCATCCCCATCACAGTCTCCTCCCTCCACCCCTCCTGGTCCCATCCTCCTACCCTCTCCCCTTCATCCAGAACTCATAATTCTTTTTTTTATTTGAATAATTAGACCACAAATATAAAAATTATAAGGTATAACATACATTCCCAATTTCCAGGCCATACATATCTGGCAACTGATATTAATATTCTATTATCTATCTATGTCCATGAGTTTAAAGTTCAATACCTAACTCAGTTTCCATTCTAACTTGCATTATCAACTTAAAAACAACTTCTTATACCTAGAACATCCTTGTAATTCCTAAACAACTTATAATTTAACTGTGAGTCTATAACTGTCCAGTCTTCAACCATATCAGAGACCTGAGAAGAATAAAAATAACTTATTATACAGAAAGTGCAGAGCCAGCAGCTTCCAAAACTAAGAAATGACAGACAACTGGCTGCCTGGACAGTCCACAGTTTCTCTCCATACATTAGAGCATCTAGCTTCAGCCTCTTGGCCCAGTATATGTGACAGACATTAATCGCAAAGCAGGAATTATGAAGGACTTGCATACCTTGTCTTGGTAGACCTATGCTGTCAACTTAACTGCTTACAAATTTTGTCTTTTTTGGACAGCATTCTGTCTACAGTTGAAGCAAGGGATGTTTCTTGCCCAGTGACAAGTTTGCCACTAATACAACCATCTCCAAATGGAGATTCTTTGATACTCATCCTCTACTTGGAGTAGATTAGGGGGTGATGTTAGGAGCTGACATGTCTTAATATGAAAAAACCTTAAGTTAAGAAAATGTCTTTGCCATATTCTACAGATCTCTTGATGTTTTTGAAGACCACCTATCTTTCTCTATATATATGGATAAGCAAATGCTGCTTGTCTTAGCAACTTAACTTAGAAAAGATCTATGATAAACTATGCTAGTACCTAAAAAATAGCATGTTTTAATAACTATTAGTTTGCATTTCTTAATTATCCTAAACAGATTGTGACAGTTACTATCAAAAGGCCAAAACTTCACATTGCATTTATAAGCATTACCTAGTTACATATTTAAAAAGAGTAAACCTTAATTTTCTGTGAGTATACAAAGATCAATACTGATTTAGCCAAATATAAACTTAATTTTGTTTCAATATACAAAGATCAGTTCTGATGTAGCCAAATATAATCTTAATTTTGCATCTAAACACAAAGTGATGGGATTAAAGGTGTGCACCATCACCACCCAGTTCATTGTAACTCTATAGTGATCCTCCTGTCTCTGCTGGAGTTAAAGGCATGGGCTAATGCTGCCCCTTTCAAATATTTTACCTTAGCTCCAAATTACTTCAACTCTTAGAGGTTTAGAAAACCAGTTTGAACTGTAGTAACCCTTAATTTACTTACAACAGTTAAACCTCTTAACTGCATTTTTAATGCCAAACAATGAAAATATCCTTTATATATAGGAAACAAATTTATAACTGATATCCAAGAGTGTGTGAGCTATGTGGCACCCAACAGTCTAACTTTATAACCTGAGATTAAGACCTTTTTTTCTTTCATGCCAATAAAGCAAGTATGCCTTTGATAAATTATCATTTGAAAATTTTATTTTTATTATATTTTAAGCTTAGTTGCCCCCTTTTTAAAAAAATTTAATTTGTTTTTTCAAGTTACCTCTCAAACATAATTTCCTCCCTCTTCCCTTCCCAGTCCATTACTCCCTCCTTCCTACCCTCCTACCCTTCCTTCTCTGCTTCCATCCCTCCCCTCTCCCTCCCTCACTATTTCCCTTCTTGGTACTCTCCTTCTTCTCAAATGAGATGGGCCCTCATATATCATAATCCCTCAGTACATCAGTCATGTGAGGGCCAAGAGCTTCCTCTTGTACTGGGGATTGATATCATGCCCCATCTATAGTATCATGACAAACTGTTTCTAATTGTAAATCTAATCTATAAAAATGTATATTCTACTGATGGGGGTAGTGTGTTCCATATAGATTATAAATGTGCATATCAGCTATAAGAAGATAGTTATCTATTTTCTTTTAAAAATTACGCTTTAGAATACATGGAAAATAAAAAGACTTGAAAAACCCTGCTTACATTTTAGATGTAGTTCAGATATTAATTACCTGAGTGTTTCTATTGGAACCTTCAGTTTCCTGAACTTTACATCTGTAAAATACAAGTATTGAATTTATTTATCTACCATGTCCTCATGAGCTCCAAATTTTCACAGAATGTTGAAAGAGAGACTGAAATTCCCATTGTTTAGCTTCACAAGCCCGTAAAACTTGGCTTTTAAAGTCAAGGCTGGACACTCATCTAAAATGCAAAATGCCACTTAGGGAAGAAAGTCTTTCTCCTCTTCTGCCTGCTTAAGAAATTGGAGTTTTCCCTGAATCTATTAAACATATTTACTCAGAGTTCAAATATAAATATCAATAAAATCAGCTATTTTTCACATTTTCAAATATAGAAAAATATTAGTGGCAAAATTTGGAAAGATTTAAGGAAGTATTAATGATAACACAATATTGAATCACATGTAAAATGGTCCAATAAAATATATTGGCATACAATAGAAAGTAATTAAATGCCTAATGACTTCCATTTTTGTTTTATTTGAAATTGAAGATTTTGTTTAGTTTTATCAAAATCAAAATGACATTCACCAGACTTCTGCAGATCTACAAATTTTTAGATATGCTTTATTACTATTTACAGTTCAGCAAATCCATACATCCTCTAAGACAAGAACATCTTATTATACAATATTCTATCAAGAAATGAATGCTATAAGTTCAAAAATTAATCTAGTAAGTAGTGTGCACATTGCAGAACTTTGTGAGGAAGATATTTAATTAATATCTACTAAAATTAATTGGCAGATGAAGTGCTAAGGTTCTTTCTGAGGAGATTTCCTTAAAGAAAGCAAAGTATTAAGAATCTGAATGAACAGGGGAACAAAGATGGCGGTGACCTTCACAGATACATTTTGAGTGTGGGGAAACTAGCTAGACCATCGCAGAGATATAATCACACTGAATAGCAATCTGAGAGGCACGAATCTGTGGGGGCTCACCCTGCAAACATGGGTACAAATTAAACACCTTGGGCTAGACCCTCAGACACACAGAAAAACAGACCAGCCAGATGTAGAAACACGAGAGCTTCATACCAAGAAGAGCCTGTGGGTCTGAGACATTAAGGACCAAAGCTGGCAGCTCCAAACCCAAGACAGTGCTACTCACCAGCTTCCTGAACCCCCAGCTTCCACAGGCATTCCAGTACCAAAAACAAGGCCAGCGGAACCACAGTGTTACCTAGGATATATTCCCTTGGGGGAAACTAGTATGGTGGTGACTGGTAGCACATTCTGAGCAGCAGAACTGCTGGACCACCACTGAGATTACTCTGGTGGGCATGCTGTCTGGGAGGCTCAAGAATATTTGGGCTCACCTAGAAAGACTTTAGACAATACAGGTATCTTTACTGGACATACAGACCAATGGAAAAACATTGCAGCCAGACAAGGCAGCAGGGCATTTTCTGCTATGGTGGAAGAACTCCCAGGTCTGATCAATTAGTACCTGAGCAGGCAGCTCCAGTCTCCAGACAGAGATCCTACCCAGCTTCCTGAGTCCCCAGTTTCCACGGGTCATTCCAGCACCCAAAAAGAGGACCACCAGAGGGACAGGAACAATAAGGTCAGATTAGGATGAAAGACTGGTGGTCTATTTAAAAGGTGGTGGAACTCTCCAGAACCCAAGCCTTGTGGACAGATTGTGGTCTTCATATTGGATCTCCCTGCCAGTGTACCTTGGCCCTCCTCATCTGGGTACCTGGTCTACAACAACTTCAGTTCTGGCCCTGGAGCAGTGTGTTCATGGCCATTGTGAACTGCCCAAGTGACACAGACAACACAGCTCAGTGCTTTTGGCTGAGAGGCACAGGTATGCTCCTGGGGTTACCTAGGAGCTGCCTGGGGGAACAGACATGACCCTCACCCATGAGCTGCAGGGGAAATGCAGCTCTAGCCTATATTTCATGATCTTCTGATACACATTAACCTCATTACGAAGACCAGATGGATTTCAGGAACCTGCAGGCTTTAATAACACATCACACCCAAATCTCTGACCTGAGTAACCAGTAGGGGCACAGTTCTTTACAGACCTGGAAAAACACACTTCTCAACTGCATATGGAATAACAAAAAAATAAGAATAGCTAAATAAATTCTGTACAAAAAAAAAAAATCTGGAGGTATCACTATCTCAGACTTCAAGCTAAACTACACACCAATAGTAATAGAAACAACATGGTACTAGTATAGAAACAGACCAGGTGATCAATGGAATCAAATTGAAGACCCAGAAATGAACCAACACACCTATGGTCACTTAATTTTTGACAAAGAATCCAAAACCATACAATGGAAAAAGGACAGCATCTTCAACAGATGGTGCTGGTCTAACTGGATGTTGACATGTAAAAGAATGTAAATAAACTCATATTTATCACCTTGCACAAAACTTAAGTCCAAGTGGATCTTAATTAAATCTAATAGAAAAGAAAGTGACAAAAAGCCTTGAACTCATGGCCACAGGTGACAACTTCCTGAACAGAACACCAAAAGCTCAGGCTCTAAGACCAACAATCAATAAATGAGACCTCATGAAACTGAAAAGATTCTGTAAAGGAAAGGACAGCACAAAATGGTAACCTATAGATTGCGAAAAGATCTTTCCTAAACCCATTTGCAACAGAGGGCAAATATCCAAAATTTAAAAAGAACTCAAGAAATTAAACAGCAAGAACAAAATAATCCAATCAAAAATGGGGTACAGAGCTAATCTGAGAATTCACAAAAGAGGAATATCTAATGGTCAAGATACACTTGGAGAAATGCTCAATATCCTTAATAAATAGAGAAATGAAATTCAAACTGACTCTGAGATTCCATCTCACACCTTTCAGAATGGCTAAGATCAAAAATTCAGATGACAGCACATTCTGGTGGGGTTATGGAAAAAGGGAAACCCTCCTCCATTGCTGGTGGGAGTGCAAACTTGTACAACCACTATGGAAATCAGTATGGTGATATCTTAGAAAACTTGGAATAGCTATATCTCAAGACCCAGCCATACCACTCCTGGATAAATATACAAAAGATTCCTCACCAAACCACAAGGACATATCCTCAACTATGTTCATAGCAGCTTTATTTGTAGTAGCTAGAAACTGGAAACAACCAGATATCTTTCAGTGGAAGAATGGATAAAAAAACAAACAAACAAACAAACAAAAACTGTGGTACATTTACACAATGGAACACTACTCAGCTATCAGAAACAAGAAAATCATTTAATTTGCAGTCAAATAGAACTGGGAAAGCTCATCCTGAGTGAGTTAACCCAGACCCAGAAAGGTACATATTTTGTGTATTCAATTTTAACTGGATTTTAGCCATTTAGTACAGGATAACTATCTTATAATCAACAGAACAAAAGGAACAGGAACATGGACTTATTACTTATTAGTGGGATATTTTGCCCTAGTGGAGCTGCCATGTAGGCCCCCAGTGCAACAGGAAGCTCTTAACCCTAATATGACTAATGTGTGTGGGCACCCTAGAGTGGAGGAGTAGGATAACTTGGAGAGGGGGAAGAAGGTAGGAGGATGCAAATGAGAAGGGTGGAGGGAGTGGACTGTGCTGGTGATGTAACTTAAAGTAATAAATACATGTAATTTTTAAAAAGGGGAAAAAAGAATTTGAATGAAGATGTAGCTCACTGACCTAGTGTTTGCC
>CAJQZJ010032546.1:5371519-5431276 GCA_907164525.1 Lophiomys imhausi
CTTACTTGTGTCCACATCCCCGGGCAGAAAGATCTCCCTACTTTCAGGGACTGAACTGGCTGCTCTGTCTGAGCGGCTTCTGGATATGGAGGAGGAGTCGAAGGCGCCATGGCAACGGCTTTGTTTACATCAGCTGCCGCCAGCGTGGCTGAAGGCACTGTAACAACAACTCCACCCACTCCGACTGCCGCTGACGCTGACGCTGACGTGTCAGGCGCCATGGCAACAGCTCCTCCCACACTGACTGCTGCCGATACGCCCTTCTGTTTTACTTTTTTCTTTTCCTTTTTTCTAATAACAGTCCTCTCCAACTGTTCTATTAGCGCGTGTAGCTCTCCTTCAGAATCTGTGCTCTCTGAGTCCTCTAAATCTCTAAAATCTCTAAAATTTCTAAGATCGGGATAGAGAGGAACTTTCTTTTTGTCTTCCTTTTCACTGTCTGCCTGCTCAAATCTTTTGCCTTTGTTACTTCCCTTTTCACTGTCTGCCTGCTCAGATCTCTCCCCTTGTAGCAGTTCCAAAGCTGATTCTCCCTCTTTGATTGCATTACAACACCTCTGATCTTCTAAACAACTCCTCACCATTTTCCAAATCGGTCTTACTACATGCTTCAGAGTCCACTGCTCCCAAGCAAAATCCAAGTCCCTGCCTAATTTGTCCCAGCAGGATACTGTAAGATTCCTGGACACCGCAAACCACGGAGCCACAGAATAGCATTCATTCAGAAATCTCTCTAAGGTAGACTTCTTAATCTTCAAATTCCTAGCTAAAAGTAGCTCCTGAAGAGCCAGAAAAATTGGATGTGACTGAGACAATCCCATGTTTAAAAATTTTACTTTAGGTTCGTAACTTCCTGCGAAACTTAACCCTTTGTTTGCAACTGCCTGCGAAACTTAACCCTTTGTTCGCAACTGCCTGCGAAACTTAACCCTTTGTTCGCAACTGCCTGTGAAACTTAACCCTTTGTTTGCTATTTCTGCAAAACTTAACTGCTTGTTCACTATCTCCGCGAAACTTTATCTTTTGTTCGCTATCTCCGCAAAACTTTACCTTGTGTTCGCTATTTCCATGAAACTTTATTGTCCTGATTTATCCCAGGAACTTACCAAGCGCTTCCCCTGACTGCAGGAGTTCTGAGTCTTTTCTGGTTCCCCGTACGGGCCACCACTTTGTCGCGTCCCCCCTTGTCCAGCAAGGAATGACGCAACTCATAAAACTCTTCTCCTGCAGTTTATTCAGGTCCCTTTAAACAGTCTTCCGAATAATGGGGCAGACCCAACCCACAGGCTAAATACTAATTAAACAGCCAGTCAAGTAAAGCCAAGTGGTGCTATCTTAGAGGTCTACGTATGCGGAAGCAAGCCAGATCAGCGGTCTTTGCCAAATATGAACTTATTATCATAAAGAGCACTCACCGTCGGGCTGGTGGAAGGCGGAGACCAGCGCCATCTTTAGGGCGCGGCACTTCGCAGCTCTCTACAATCTCCAATCCAGGGAAGCCTGTCATAGCAATGTTAAATCATTTTGCCTATTAGATTTCATAATTACTCCTCTCATAGCTCTTAATCTTTCCTTGCATCTTCAATTATTTCTTATTTACATATGTTAGTTTAACTTCATACTACAAAGCAAATGTTGATGCATTTTTGTATCTCAAAAAACAAATATTCCTATACATGTGGGAGACTATAAGAATCCATCTATCCAACAAAAGAATGAATAAAATATTGAACATCAAGATTGATTCATATTTAGTAATAGTAAAGATGTTACTCTGTTGACTTTCTCCAAAATACATTTCTATTAACTGACATGTAGTTAGTTAATTGGAACAATTTATGGTATAATATATCATTAAATAATAATTACTTATTCAAAGTTTATTCATTTCAAAAGTTCCACACACATTGTGGAAAATAGTCATACCCTTCCCTGTGACACTAACACTGGAGATTTGTTTTGGACTTTTATATCACTTTAAACAACTACCTTGTATCTGTAGTTTCTAATTCAATGCATTCACATCAATCATCTCTTTTAATTAGGGTTTTAAACAATGTGTGGGTCACCTTTCTGTCACTATGATTATATTTGAAACAATTTACTGAGAGAAAAAGATTACTTTGCCTTACAGTTTGGAACTGACTTGGTCTAATTCAAAACTGATTGGATCCAATGCCTTGAGCCTGTGACAAAGCAGCATAAAAAATATGATAAAGTAAAGTATCCTATCTCAAAAGAAGAAAATTTAAAAAGAAAGAATGAGCCAGGCTCCTGGTCTCCTTTGGGATCAGACCTCAATGTCCCAGATACTTTCCATTAAAACCTGCTGAAGTTCTATGAACTCCCAAAGCACCATGTTGTAATCAAGTCTTTAGCCCAGGTTTTGGGGAGACTTTTAAGAAATGAATTATAGCAAACTATTTCAAAATACTGTTACTATTTTACCACTCAACTCTTAAAATCTTAGAGATTTTATTGAACCTTTCTTCATATTTGCAGAGATTCACAAGTATCAACAGACAAGCTTCCAGAAGGGGTCACGATGTTCAAAATTATTTCTATAAAATGGGCCAAAACTGAATTTCAAGGAGACTTTTCTTTAGTGAGAATAATTGGCTTGCAGAGAATTATTGTCTGTAGCATTTTGTTAACTTTTGACAAGCATTTTCTCATTCTTTAGAGATCCTTCACTTTTAAAGAATAGAAATACAGTTCCTCAAAAGCACTGTGATGCAAATGCAGATAAAATTAACTGGAAATATATCTGAAAGATTTCATAGTTCATGCAAGTCATAAAAGAAAAATATGTATATGGGCATGCTAATTGTACATAATGATGTGCTCTAAAGGGAGACTAATAATTCAAGTGGATTGAGGAACTACAAAGATGAGTTTTGAGATAATAGCTTCTTAATTCTACGTCTTTACTTCACCTTCACTACTTAAGGCAAAGTGTGCTAGTAATTTTCTACTCAATTAATTAGCATACACAGCAAGTGTTAATATAACAACATAAGGCACAATGTCAACAGCCAAGATGAGGGTCATTTAAATAAATGGATTTGCAAAATATGATTGTTATAAAGATGTTCATGTTATGACTGTAATTCGAATTAAACATAAGGTAACTTCCTTCACTGAATCAGTAAGTGGACATAACATTGCTTGCAACCATATCTCTTACTCGACAAACAAAACTGGTTCTTAGCAGCCTTCTTGAAGGCTATGATGCAGCCCCACCCTATTAAAGATGTTTATATTTTCTTCAAAAATTTTTCTTTTGGAATATTAAAACAGACATACTTTCAGGCATGTATCTAAAGCCTCAACGTGTTTGAAAGGCACTTTTCCTAATGAACAGGGTTATTTCCTTTATAATTCCTACTGAAAAACCTGAACAAGAACTATAAAGGAATAAAAGGTATGCCTCAAGACAGAACTCCTGAGTTATACCTGGCTTGTGATGAAAGATATTTTTTTTTTTTTGCTTGAAAGTAATCTTCTAATTGTCCATGGGAGTTTTAGATTTCATATTCTTGGTTTAATGGGTGAGTGATAAATTAGCCTCAAGCTTGGGTAATAAGAAACATAAAGTCTGGATAACATTAACTCTGTTCATATATATTGCTTCTATTTCTTAAAACAAGACAATGAACATTGTAAGATTTTTTTTTCTATTCATGGGGTTTTGGGGAGATTTCAAGATGAAAATAGTTTTGGTTCACAGTATTGAATGGCTCTCCAAGCACAATTTTAGGAAGGCAAGATGAGCTTTATTAAAAATCACAAATTCTTCTTTACTTTGATTGCCAAAGTCTATAGAAATTATTGCTAACAGTTGTCCTAGTTTCAGCTGTCAGCTTGACATAGTCATCTGAGGAAGTCTCAAGTGACAGATGACCAGATCTAATTGGCCTGTGGTCATGTATTTGAGAAATCATCTTGTATCGTGTGAGAGAGCATACCCTACACTGTGTAACATTATCCCTATGCCCAGAGGTATGCCCTGTATAAGAAAGCAACCCAATGGAGGAAAGAAAAACAAGCCAGTAAGCAGCATTCCTCTATGTTTACTTCATCCAGGTTTCTGCTTTGAGTTTCTACCATGACTTTCATCAATAAAGGACTGTGCCCTAGAAGTGGAATTTGAAACAAACCTTGCCCTCTCCTAAGCTCGTTTTAGCTATGGTGTTTATCACAGGAATATAAATCAAGCTAAAATAGACCAAAAGATCTGTTTTCCTATCTTATTGTAAAGTGCTATTTTTATTCCTTAAAATTTCAAGGTTAAGCCATGGAGAAAGGAATTAATAGCTCATTGAGGTCATGAACTCAAAATAAACAAGAGGATCCCAGCAGACTTTGAGGAATTGTTAAAGACGAATGAATTTTTTGTATTGGATCTTTCTCTTGGTGTTGTTCTATGACCTGGACACCGATGTGTATTTTATACAGTATGGAGACAAATTATTGGAATTTAGATAAAAAGATAAGACAATGAAATTACCAGTGTTCAAGAAAATCTAATATTTACTTTGGAAATATTTCTTGGAGTTTGAGTATATTTTTATAAATATTATTTTAGAAATCTGAGTGAAATTTTGAGAGGCATAAAAGCACTAACAGATCTTCATCTTAACCAAAACAAACCCCCAACCAACTTAAAAACTATCTTGTTTTATATGTATGAAAGAAAATGCATCAATTTAATGTCCCTGGGAAAGTAGATCCTTGAATTCAACACAAATTAGAAGATGAACCTGTATTTGGCTTTTCTGCTATTAATATCTTAAATATTTCTTCCCCCTGTGTGGGAATGGAAACTGAATTCTTACCAAAAAAAAAAAAAAAATGGCAAGAGTAACAGAGTTTCTGAAGGCACGTTCCCAAATTAGATGATTTTAAATTATTCAAAATGGCTCTTTTTCCAGGACAGCCTGACTTCCCTTAAGGAAAATGTTTGCCTCATTCTTGATTTTAGAGAGTCAGGCCTGTAGGCTTTATGGGTGACTGGCTACATTGGCCCATGCTTCTAGCACTTAAGTTTTGCCTAAAATGAAACACAGGTATAAGTTTTTTAATAGAGCCATAGAGAAAGAATTCCACTAACAAGCTGAATGATCTTGGATGTTGAGAATCTCAAATCAAACAATAAGATGAGGAAATAGCCTATTTGCCATATCAATTACTACTCTCTGGGACACTAAACATATACAAGGGTGAGGGAGCCAGTAAACTGATGGGAATTGTAGAATAATAAGCATGTAAGAGTTCTTGAAATCAATATAAATATATTGATTAGAATGGAAAATTACTTTATAAATTCTTATATAATAGTTTTTACACAGTTCCTCACTATTCCCCTACAGTCATGACATAGAATTTAACTTATATCTCTAAATAATATGATTTAAATACTTACTTTAATTAGAAATACAACCTTTGGATGCTACTAACAAAAATTTATAACATTTATGAATAAATATTACATAAATGTTTATAAGGAGATTGAAACGCTAATTACCTAGATTTAAAAGATGTATTATAGCTAGGTGTGGTGATACACGCCTTTAATCCCACCACTCAGGAGCCAGAGGCAGGTGAATCTCTCTGAGTTCAAGGCCAGCCTGGTCTACAATGTGAGTCCAGGACAGCCAGGGCTGCACACAGACAATCCCTGTCTTGACACCCCCCCAATAAAAACTATATTATATACATGTGTTGGAGCATTTAACCACTTAAAATAGATAATTCTTGTGGGTTACTCAAAAGTTTTAAGTACATTTTAAAAACAAAAATTAATGACCCTGATTTGGTCAGTGCATACTGTATAAATGAAATTTGAATAATTGAAATAAGAAGTATTTCAACAACTTATTTTATATAAATATAATAAAGGATTTCTTTAAAATGTCTTCTTCCTTTAAAGGAAATTTTTTGACACTGAAAAAAAAGGAAGACTCAAGCATAGCTAATTTCTTTGGATATTGAGACATGGTCTCAATGTGTAACCCTGGGTGTTCTGTAAATTGCTATATAGACCAGATTGGCTGGCCTTAAACCCATGGAGATCATGGAGATTGGCTTGTCTCTGTCTCCTGCGTACAGGGATTAAAGGCATGTGCTACCATTCCTGGCTAAACATAGCATTTAATATGATTGGTCATGTGCTGAAATGAAGGTAGAACACTGAAATATGACAGAGGGTGATATTCTGCTACCAAGACAGAAAGACCACATGAGGAAAACTGGGCTGTTCAGTGTTAATTTATCCTTCATCTCACACATAATTTTTTCATTACCATATAGTTAAGGAGAGCTGAACACATTGAAAAATTGCTATGAAAAAGAAAAGAGAGAGAAAGAGAGAGAGAGAGAGACAGAGAGAGAGAGAGAGAGAGCTGGCTCTTGCCAGAGAACCTTTAGTCAAAAAGAGAAGAAACTGTCAGGAAAAGATTAAAATCTGGGACCATCCATGACTGTTGGTAGTGCCATCATTTCTGCAGTCTGATAATTTTTGTATGAAACCTGAGAGGAATTGCAGAAGCCTCTGTTTTAAATAATCTTAAAGATAAAGAAGTAGAAACCATGCTACATTTCTAGAATTAATAATAGGTTGCATCTATGTTTAGAAGAGTAAGAGATGGGTCAGGATACAGAAACAGCTAGGAGGGTAGCTCAACTCAACAAAAAAAGACCAAGATATCCTCATGGATATCTCCTGTCTGGGAAGCTTGGCTTCCAGACATAGCTACCACACACTTTCTTAGCTCCTTCACAGTCTTACTCAAATTTATCTGTACAGCAGTTCAATATCTTATTCTATGACTCCCATGGCCCACCATTGAAACTGAGTCATACTGTGTACCTTACATTGCATTAAATTCACTGTAGAGAACAGGCTGACCTCAAACTGTCAATCTGTGTGTTTTAGTACCATATATTTTGGGATTATATATGTATCCTAATGCCCAGTTACCTCGCCTGTCTTAGAAGTCTGCTTTTTTCACACCGCTGTCATCTGACATAGTATACATTTATTTTGATTATTATCTTTGTCTAGTCTAAAATTCCCTTCATGTATAAATGTTTGTCTTTCACTCACTGGTATCCTTAGTTTCTAAATAACAATCTGTATTTGCTGGATGTCACAGTGATGTAATAATGCTACAAAAAAGTAGATGCTGCCCCACCCGAGGTCACCAGGTCTTATAGACCAGGAGCATCCAAGTTAGATATCTTCCCTCCCACCTATATCACCTGCCTGCCTAGTACTCTGGGCTACACCCAGGTGCCCTAAACTGAGTGTTGCCCTCCTCTTAGTGCCATCATCAGGACATGTTCCACCTGAAGTCACCAGTCTTGCAACTTCAGGAACGTGCAGGTTGGATCCTTTCTTCCCACCCAAACATATCCCCATCCCACCAAGTATTCTGGTACATAACTGAGCTGAGTGCTGTCCCCCAAGTGTCACTGTCCTGACCCTGTTCCTCTGGAGGTCACCAGGCCTAATCGTCCAGACCTGATCCATCTAGGTCACGAGGCTTACAGCCTCAGGAATATCCAGGCCTTTTACATCAGGAAATCAAACTTCATTGTCAAGTCACTGCTCCACTGACCTCCACAAGATCAACTGCACAAGGAACATCCAGACTATCACTAGGCCTACTACACCAGAAACATCCAGAGTCCCCTGGGACACACCCAGGTTCCCTGAGCTTTGTGTTGTCCTTCTAAGCCCCACTATACAGACACTGCACCATTGGCCTGCACTAGTCCTGATGTACCAGGAACACCCACGTCTGCTATACAGGAACATCGATGCCTGCTGCACAAAGAACACCCAAGTACAAACAGGGATAACCACATGGCTAAAGGCTAGCAAAAGAACACAATCAACAAGACCCAGGGCAATATGGCACCTTCAGAGCACAACTATCTGACTACAGCAAGCCCTGAATATCCTAACATAACCAATACACAAGAAAATTACTTTAAATAAAACCCCATAATGATGATAGAGGCCTTAAAAGAAGAAATGTATAAATCCCTTAAAGAAATACAAGAAAATTCAATCAACTAGATGAACAAAATGAAACATCCTTTAAGGAAATACAGAGGAATACAAACAGGCAAACAAAATTATCAAATCTTTAAAAGTATTACAGGAAATACAATAAAACAAGTGAAGAAAATGAATAAAACTGTCCTTGACCTGAAACTGGAAATAGAAGCACTAAAGAAACCACAAACTGAGGTAATCCTGGAGATAGAAAACCTAGGGAAGAGAACAGGAGCTACAGACACAAGAATCACTAACAGAATACAAGAGGTGAAAGAAAGAATCTCAGGCATAGAAGATACAATTGAAGATAGAGACACATTGGGTCAAAGAAAATGTTAAATCTAAAAGGTTCCTAACACAAAACCTTCAAGAAATCTGGGACACTGTGAAAAGACCAAACCTAAGAAAAATAGGAATAGAAGAAGACCCCCAACACAAAAGCCAATATAAAATATTGAATAAAATCATAGAAGGAAACTTTCCCAACTTAACAAAAGAGATGCCTATAAACATACAAGATTACACAGCACAAAATAGATTAGAACAGAAATGAAATTCCTCTCACCAAAAACATTGAACAAAGAAAGAATATTAAACGTTGCAATGGAAAAAGCACAGGTAACATAAAAAAGCAGACCTACCAGACTTACACCTAACTTCTCAACAGACATTCTTAAATGAAAAAGGCGTAGGCCAATATATTGCAGACTATAAGATATTACATATGTTAACTTAAACTACTGTACCCAGCAAAATTTTTAATCACCAAAGATGGAGAAAACAAGATAGTCCATATAAAAACCAAATTTACCCAGCACTACAGGTGATGCTAAAAGAAAAACTCCAATCCAAGGAGAATAACTACGCCCAGGAAAAGACAGGAAATAAATTACCCCAAAACCAAAAGAAGGTAAACACACATGTACACACTTTACCAGTACTAACATCAAAATGACAGGAATTAACAATCACTGCTCACTAATATCTCTCAACATCAATAGATTCGATTCCCCAATAAAAAAGACACAGGCTAACATAATGGATTGAAGAATATAATCCATCATTCTGTTACACACAAGAAACATACCTCAGCAACAAATATAGACATTATCTCAGACTAAAGGGCTGGAAAAAGGTCTCAAAGAAAACAGAATCAAGAAGCAAGCTGTAGTAGCCATTCTTGTATCTAATAAAATAGACTTCTACCAAAACTAATCAAAAGAGATGAGTCATACACCTCAAAGGAAAAGTTCACAAAGAGGATGTCTCAATTCTGAATATTTATGCCCCAAATGCAAGGGTACCCTCATTCACAAAGGAAACATTACAAAAGCCTAAATAACAAATTGATATTAATACACATTAATAGTGGGAAACATCAACACCCTTCTCTCACCAATGGACACATCATTGACCAGAAAATAAACAGAAAGATAAAGAAACTGACAGATATCATGAATAAAATGGACCTAACATATCTACAGAACATTTTATTTGAACACAAAAGTATATACCTTCTTCTCACAGAACCGTTTTCAAAACTGATCAAGTACTTGGTCATGAAGCCAATCTCAACAGATACAACAAAGTTGAAATAACCCATTGTATCTTATCAGTTCAGCATAGATTAAAGCTGGATTTCAACAACAACAGAAACAACAGAAAGCCTACAAACTCATGGAACCTGAACATCTCCCTATTCAATGACCACTGGGTCAAGGAGGAAATAAAGAAAGACATTAAAGAATTTCTGGAATTAAATGAATATGAAGGCACAACATGCCCAAACTTATGGGATATAATGAAAACAGTGCTTAGAGTAAAGTTCATAGCTCTAAGCACCTTTATAAAGAAATTGGAGAGTTGTCATATTAGCAATTTGAAGCACAACTGAAAACTCTAAAACAAAAATAATTAAACATACCCAAGAGGAGTAGATGGCAGGAAATAATCAAACTCAATGCTGAATTTAATATGTTAGAAACAAACAGGACAACACAAAGAATCAATGAAACTAAAATCTGGTTATTTGAGAAAATAAACAAGATAGACAAATCCTTAGTCAAACTAACTAAAAAGTAGAGAGACAGTATCCAAATTAACAAAATCAGAAATGAAAAGGGAAAAATAATAACAAACACTGAAGAAATACAAAGAATCATAAGGTCTTACTTCAAAAGCCTGTGTTCCAAAAATTAGACAACCTAAAAGAAATGGATAATTTTCTTGATAGAACCTACTTACCAGAGTTAAATTAGCATCAGGTAAATAAACAAATTAAGCAGTCTCATGACCCCTACAAAAATAGAAGCAGTCATCAAAAGTCTCCCAATCAAAGAGAACATTGGACCATATGGTTTTGGTGCAGAATTCTGCTTTCTAGACTTTCAAAGGAGTGCTAATATCAATATTTCTTAAACTATTCCACAAAATAGAAACAGAAGGAATATGACCAAGCTCATTATGTGAAATCACAGTCACCCTGAAAGATAAACCATGTAAACAATGAACAAAGAAAGAGAATTTCAGATCAATTTCCCTCATGAACAGTGAGCAAAAATAATCAATAATGTCAAACAAAAATCCAACAACACATCAAAAATATCATCCACCATGATAAAGTAGGCTTCATCCCAGGGATGCAGGGATGGTTCAACATATGAAAATCCATCAATGTAACCCACCACATAAAAAAAAAAACTGAAAGAAAAAAAGAACACATGATCTTCTGATTAGATGTTAAAAGTCCTTTGACACAATCCAATCCCAATTCATGATAAAAGACTTGGAGAAAACAGGGATATAAGGCCAATATCTAAACATAATAAAGGCAATACACAGTAAGCCAGTAACCAACAACAAATTAAATGGAGAGAAACTTAAAGCAATTCCACTAAAATCAGAGACATCTGTCCACTCTCTCCTCCATATATCTTCAATATAGTACTTAAATCTCTAGCTAGAGCAATAAGACACATACCACAGATAAGGGGATATAAATTGGAAAGTAAGAAGTCAAAGTATCCCTCTTCACAGAGGATATGATAGTATACATAAATGACCCCCAATATTCTACCCAAGAATTACTACAGCAGATAAACACCTTCAGTAAAGTGACTGGATACAAAATTAACTAAAAAAAAAATCCTTAGCCCTTCTTTACACACACACACACACACAAAGGATGAAAAATTAATTAAGGGAACAACACTATTCATAGTAGTCATAAACAATATAAAATGCATTGGGTTAACTCTAACCAAGCAAATAAGATACTTAGTGTGACATGAAATTCAAGTCTCTAAAGAAAGAAATAGAAGAAGATATCACAAGATGGAAAGATCTCCCATGTTCATGGATTAGAAGGATTAACATAATAAAATGGCCATTTTATCAAAAAGAATATATTGATTCAATGCAATTCCCATTAAAATACCAACACAATTCTTTACAGATCTTGAAAGAACAATTCTCAACATCATGTGGAAAAAAAAATCTAGGATGATGTAAACAGTCCTGTACAGTAAAATAAGTTTTAGAAGTAATACCATCCTGGACTTCAAGTTGTATTACAAAGCAATAGTAATTAAAAAACATATTGTATTGGCACAAAAACAGGTTGATCAATGGAATCAAATTGAAGACTAAAAAATAAATAAAATGCTTATGGAAACTTGATTTTTGACAAAGAAGTCAAATTTGTATAATAAAAAAGGAAACATCTTCAACAAGTGGTGCTTGTCTAACTGGATGTCTGCATGTAGAAGAATGAGAATAGATCAATATTTATCAAACTGCACAAAACTCAAATCCAAGCAGCCTTAATCATCAGAGAAATGCAACTCAAGATGTCATTCTGACATCTCACACATGTCAGAATGGCTAAGATCAAAACCTCAAATGACAGCACATGCTAGCGAGAGTGTGGAGAAAGGGGAACCCTCCTCCATTGCTGGTGGTAGTGTAGGCTTGTGCAACCACTATGGAGGTCAGTCTGGTGATATCTTAGAAAACTTGGAATAGCTTTGCCTTGGGACCCAGCCATACCACTTCTGGGTATACTCCCAAATGACTCCTCACTGAATCACAAGGAAGTTTCCTCATCTATGTTCATAGCAGCCTTATTTGTGATAGCTAGAAACTGGAAACAACCCAGATGTCCCTCAACAGAAGAATGGATTAAAAAACTGTGGTACAGTAGACTGTCATAGTACCTAACAAAATGACAGGCTTGCATGACTAATAGCTTGCATTTCTTAATTATCCTAAACAGTTTATGACAATTAGTAGCAAAAGGCCAAAACTTTACTTTTCATTTTTTTTCCTTTACTCCCCTGACTCTTCCATCCCACTTCTCTGGAGTGGAGTGTTCCTATATAACAGTCCCTCATCCCAATTCAGAGGTCATATGAGGGCTAAGCATCTCCTCATACAATGGAGGTCTATGAGGCAGTACCACTGTGAAAAGTGTCTCGTTGCCAGGGAGAGAGAACTAAAAAACCAAACAAACAAATAAGTAGACAAACAGATAAAAAAAAGAATAAAAAAATAAATAAAACTAAAAGTAAAAAAATAAAAAATAAAAAGTCTATGTCCATGTTCCCTTTGGTGTGTTGGTTGTAGTATCGGTATCCTCTACTATATAGCGAAAATCTACTATAGTTATTTTCTAAGCAAATCAGAAATCAAGTTGCTGAGAGACAAGCAATATTTGCTTATTCTAATATAAGAGATAGATAGGGCCTCTTCAAAAACCTCAAAAGATCTGCACAATATGGCATTCAAAGATATTCTCTTAACTTTAGATTTTTTTTTTATATCAAGACATATCAACACCTGACAGCACCCCCTATTCTACTCCAAGTAGAAGATGAGCATCGAAGAATCTCCAGTGGGAGATGATTGAATTAGTGGCAAACCTATCTCTTGGCAGGAAAAACCCCTTGCTCCAACTGTAGACAGAATGCTGTCCAAAAAGGACAAAACTTGGAAGCAGGTAAGTTGACAGCCTAGCTCTGCCAAGACAGGGTAGGCAAGTCCTTCATAATTCCTGATCTACAATCAATGTCTGTCAGAGGAACGGGGCCAAACGGCTGAAGATCGATGCTGTAATGTATGGAGAGAAAATGGGAACTGTCCCGGCAGCCACTGGTATGTCATTTCTTAGTTTTGGAAGCTGCAGGCCCTGTACTTCCTATATAGTCATATATATTTATCCCTCTCAGGTCTCTGAGGTGGCTGAAGAATAGATATCTAGAGTCTCATAATTAAATTTTAAGTTGTTTAGGAATCAAGAGAGTGTTCTGTATCTAAGAAGATGTTTTTAAAATTGTGATGCAAGTTAGTATGAAGACTGAGTTAGATATAGAGCTTTAAACTCATGGAGATGGTTAGATAGTAGAACATTAAATTCAGGTTCCAAATACATATGGACTGGACATTGGGAATGTATGCTAAGCCATATAACTCTCATAATTGTGGCCTAATTACCTCTGTTGTTTTATATTGTATTTATTATTATAAGAGAAAGAGCCATTTGTTGTACTGAAAAAGGGAGCTGTTGGGGGAAAAAGATATACCTTAAACTTAAAAAACAAAAAAAGGAAGGGGATGGGTGGGTTGAGGCGGAAGAGGGTGGGAGGATGGGACTGGGGGGAGTAGGGAAGGGATTGCAATTGAGATGTAACTTGAAGAAATAAAAAATTAAGAGGGAAAAAAACTGTGGTACATCTACACAATGGAATATTACTCAGCTACCAGAAACAATGAAATTATGCAATTTGCAGCCAAACGGATGGAATTAGAGAAGCTCATCCTGAGTGAGCTAACCCAGACCCAGAAGGGATCTATTCACTTATAGTCGGATTTTAGCTTTATAGTACAGGATATCTATACTACAACCAATGCACCAAAGGGAACATGGACATAGACTTTTTGTTTGTTTGTGTGTGTGTTTTTTTAGTTTTCTCTTCTTGGAAATGAGATACTTTTCACTGGTGGTACTGCCTTGTAGGGCCCCAGTGTATGAGGAGGCTTTTGGCCCTCATATGACTTCTGAACTGGGGTAAGGGACTGTTATGTAGGGACACTCCACTCCAGAGGAGTGGGATGGAAGGGTTAGGGCGTAGAGGGTGGGAGGGAGGGGCTGTGAAGTGGGAAAGAGGACAGTATGATGGAGATGTAACCTAAAGCAACAAATAAACAAATTAAAAAAAAAAAAACTCAAGCCCAAGTGAATCTAAGACCTCAAACAAAACCAGATACATTAAGTCTAATAGAAGAGAAAGTGAGGAAAAGCCTTAAACTCATTTGCACAGGAGAAAACTTTCTGAACAGAACATCAATAGCTCAGACAATAAGATAAACAATTAATAAATGGGACCTCATGAAACTAAACAGCTTATCTAATGCCAAGGACACTCATGTCAATAGAACAAAATGGCAGCCCACCTATTGGGACAAGATCTTCACTAACCCCACATATGACAGAGGGCTAATATCCAATATATATGAAGAATTCAAGAAATTAAACACCAAGAAACCAAATAATCTAATCAAACATGGGCCACAGAACTAAACTGAGAATTTACTACAGTGAAATCTTTAAATGCTAAAAAATCACTTAAAGAAGTAATCAATGTCCTTAGTCATCAGTGAAATGCAATCAAAACGACTATGAGATTCTATTTTATACCCATCAGAATGTTAAGAGCAAAAATTCAAGTGACTCCACATGATGGTGAATATATGGAGAAAGATAAACACTCATCCATTTCTGGTGGAAGTGCAAACTTGTACAACCACTTTGGAAATCGATCAGGTGCTTTGTCAGAAAATTAGAATTATTTCTACCTCAAGACCCAGGTATACCACTCCTGGGGATATACCCAACATATATTTCACCAAATCACAAGGACCTTTCCTCAACTATTTTTATAGCAGCTTTATCATAATAGCCAGAAACTGGAAACTATCCAGCTGTCCCTCCACCAAAGAATGGATAAAGAAACTGTGGTACATTTACACAATGGAATACTAGTCAGGTATTAAATACAAGGACATCATGGGCTTTGCAGGCAAATATATGGAAATAGAAAAGATCATCTTGAGTAAATAACCCAGACCAGAAAGGCACGGTATGTACTCACTCATAAGTGGATATTAGCCATTAAGTACATGCTACAATCCACAGACCCAAAGAAGCTAAGCAACAAGAAGGGCTCAAGGGAGGATGCTTGAATCTCACTAAGTAGGGGAAATATAATAGACATCAGAAGTGAATGGAGAGAGGGAAATGGATGAGAGGGGTAGAGAGGGGAATGCAAAGGTGGATGTAATCAGATGTGGGGAGAGCAGGAATGCAAGGTTAAAAGGACTGTGAGAGAGAAAGGAAATTGATGTTGGGTCATATCTGGAACAAACTGAAGACCTGGCATAGGGAAGGCTCCAAGGAGGATATGGGGGTAACCCTAGCTGAGACTACTAGCAGAGAGGGATACTGAGTCTGAAGTGACCAAATCTGGTAGTCAGGTAGGACTTTCCATGGAGGGAAAGGGACACCACACCATCCACAAACCCAAGATATGCAGGGATAAAAGATGGAACAGAGATTAAGGGAATAGCCAAACAATGATTGGCCCATCTTGAGACCCACCTCCCAGAAGAGATCCAATCCCTGATACTATAATTGATATACTGCTCTCCTTGCAAGCAAGAACTTAACATAGCTTCCATTTGAGAGGCTTATCCAGCAGATAGTGGAAACAGATGAAGAGATCCACAGCAAAACATTAGATGGAACTAAGGGAGTTCTATGGAAGAGTTAGAGAAAAGGATTGAGGGAGCTGTAGGGGTCAAGAATACCACAAGAAGGCCTGCATAACTAATTAACTTGGGCAAAGGGGGGCTCATAGAGACACCAACCAAAGAAAATGTATAGACTGGTCCTAGGGCCACTACATATATGAAACTGAAGGGCTGCTTGATTCTCAAGTGGATCCCCTAATAATTGGAGTGGGAACTATCTCTGATGTAGATTCTGTTGCCTCCCTCTGGATCCCGTTTTCCTAACAGAGCTGACTTGTCTAGTCTCAGTAGAAGAGGAGGCACTTTGTCCTATGTGATTTGATGTGTCAGAGTAAGTTGTTACCTGGTGGTAGGGTATAGGGTAAGTGGGAGGGAGGGTGGGACTTACTAGTAGGATAGGAGGGAGTGGGGTTGTGATTGGGATGTAAAATAAACAAACAATTTTTTTAAACTGTACCACATAATCCTTGACCATAAACACCAGTAAAAATGCTATGATGAACTGCTTTAAAATGTCAACCTAGAATATGATTGTTGACAACAGATATTACATTAAAAAATACAACGCTAATAGATCAGACTGGCATTGCGATGGAAATCACATAAGTTGACTATTCATATCACTGAAGAAAACAAAATGGGAAATCTATATGATAATAAAATAGAGCAAAAGAAAAGTACCCTACATGGGAACATAAGTAAGGTCAAATGGTTTTTCACATTCTTAAATCTTCTATCAGTATTTGATTCAAGTATCAAAATAGATGCCAATAGAAAGAGTCTTGACACATCTTGGACATTTCCTCATAACATAAGCTTAAGAAATGATTCAAACTTTCTAGTTTTTAATAAGAGAATCAATATAGGATGTTTTAAATATGAAAATCAAAATAGATATAGGTCTCAGCTACTTATGGTTTACTTGATTTGGCACCTATAAAGAAATAATGATTCAGGCAATTCTCACTGACTTTAATCCACTCTTTATTAGTTAACTATTCAAGAATAGACCACATAAATGAGATTTATTAGATTTTAAAATAAGAGGACTGAGAAAACACACTAACAATGTTAAAACATAGTGTTGGGTATAAAAAAATGTGATCAGCGATTTCAAGATGGCAGCAGCCAGCACAAACACATTTGAGCATGGGGAAAACAGCAGGTCATCGCAGAGATATAACACTCTAAGCAAAAATATGAGAGGCACAAACCTTCTGGGTATCACCCAGCGAACCCAAGGACTAATAAAAGTCTCTGGGCAAGACTCTCAGACACTCACTGCAGCAGACCAGTCAGTCACAGAAGCCAGGGAAGCTACAGAAGCAGGAGAACTTCACAGCAAGAGGAGCCTGTGGGTATGAACCACACAAATATCCAGTGAGCAGCTCTGAACCACAGACAGGGGTACTCACCAGCCTCCTGAACATCCAGCTTCTATGCAGGCATTCCAGCACCAAACAGAGGACAAGTGTAGCCGTGGGAACAGGTACATTTTCAGCAGAACCATTATGGCAGTGAACCACAGCACATTCTGAGCTACAAGAGAATTGTGGGACCTCCTTGGTATACCTCCAGCACAGTGGTGGTTTGGTAGGGGCAAGCATATTTGGGCTTACACAGAAAGGTGTTGGACATTCAAGTCCCTCTACTGGATATACAATCACTCAGAAGAACATTGCGACCAGACAAAGCAGCAGTCTGTACTTCCTGCAGCAGTACAGTGCCCTGCAGGTCTGGTCACTGCAGGGCCTTGGCAGGCAGCTCCAATCACCAAATAGAGGTACTTTCTGGCTTTCTGAGCACCCAGTTTCTACACATTCTCTCCAGCACCCAAAAGAGGACCACCAAAGCCACAGGAATGGTATAAGCAGAGTGGTCTGGAAGGCTGGTTGTCAAGTTAAAAGGCTAGGGAACTCCATGGAGAGTATAAGCCTTGCTGACAGGTTATGGAGTTCATATCAGATCCCCCAGCCCATGCACCTGGCCCCTTCTCAACAGGATACCCAATCTTCAGCATCTACAATTCCAGCCCTGGAGCAGCAAGTTCTTGTCCTTTGTGCACTGTCTGAGTGACTCAGACTGCAAGGGCTTAGTGCTGAGGGCCAAAAGCCACAGAGGTGCCCTGCGGACCACCTAGAAGGAGCCACTGAGGAAAACCACAACCACAGACCTGACCCTCAGACCAGATCCATGAGCAGCAAGCAGGGGATCAGCAGCTCTAGCTTATAATCTTTGATCCTCTGAGCCCCACTGACATCACTAAGAAGACCTGCTAGAACTCAAGACCCTGCAGGCTAAAATAACACATCCCACCCAATCTACTTCCTGAGTTCCCAGTTAGAACACAACTTCAGGGTGTCCACTGAGACAGAGCCCCCTACTCAAGACTCCAACTAGCTTGTGTTGAGCTTGAGACCACCAAGCTTATATGGACTCTACACCAAAGCTCCCTCCTTGGCACCAGATTCACAAGACACTAAGGACAATAAGCTAAGAACAACCAGATGGCTAAAAGTCAGAGAAAGAACAAAACTAACAAAAATCAGGGAAATATGATTCCTACAAAATTTAATGATGCTAATACAGCAAGCCCTGATCATCCCACCACAGCTGAAATACATGAAAATGAGACAAATCTATACTTAAGAAAATGATAGAAGCCTTACAAGAAGAAAATGAATACCTGAAAGAATTTAAAGAATCCACAATATTATAAATTAAAGCAATGGAGAATTCCATTAGAGACCCAAGCCAACTCAGTCAAATATGAGTGGGGAAGAGACAAGGCTATGAAAGATTTGAAAGATTGGCAGACAAAGACAAGCAAATTGGAGCAGAAAACATATAAAATGTATAAAACTGTTCACAGCCAGAAAAAAAAAAAGAAGGAAAGAAAGGAAAAGATGGCATGTCAACTGGAAGTAGTGGTGACTACTGCAATCTCCAGCTCTACAGAGGCAGAGGTAGGAGGAACAAGAACCCAGGGCCAGCCTGGGCTACAAGAGACTCTGTCTCAAAACAGCAAAAACAACAAAACATCCCCCACCCCATCAAAGCACAAAATCAAAAAATGTCACTAAATGAACTGAGTCTGTAATCCCAGCTCCCCTTAACCTAAGAAGGCATTTTTAAATTCTATCTACTTTCATAGGCTATGAAGGCTACAATTTTTGTGTGTTATTCATTCAGCATCTTTTACATTTATTTATTTGTAGCAAGTGTGTGTGTGTGTGTGTGTGTCTGTGTGTGTGTCTGTGTATGTGTATGTATGTATGTCCCCAAGATTAGAAATTGGAAATGGAAGCTATTAAGAAAACATAAGCTGAGACAATCCTGGAGGTGGAAAACCAAGAGAAGAGATCAGGAACTACAGACATGAGTATCAAAACAAGGATACAAGAAAAAGAAGACAGAATCTCAGGTGTGGAAAATTCGATTGAAGAAATCAGTATGACAATCAAAGAAAATGAGAACTTTGTTGTGGAAGGTCTAATATCTTTGCTTCTGATAGGTTGATTTCAATGCTGAGATCTGGTTACCACCCCTTCTGAGGCATTCTCTTGGTTGGTTAATAAAAGTCAATTATGGCCAATTAGCTGAGCAGAAACAGTATAGGAAGGCAGGACTTCCTGAGATAAGACAGGAACCCTGAACACACACAGAGAATCTCTCTCATTCTGTCAGAACACAGAAGGAGACAGACATTTTGGGAATGCTGGAAGGTAATCTCAGTCACATGGAAGTTTGGGATTAGGTTATCTGGGTTAACTTAGAGTGTTTAATTGAGAGTCTGCCCAGCTAAGGGATAAGCGTTAAATCATTAAAAGATCTTTGTGTATTTAATTATTGGGGAAAAGACTTCAGTGGCTTGTAGGCCCTCATTCCAAGCAGTCATGGGCCGTCAGACTTTCAGACTCCTGGACTCTCCTTGAACCCAGTCAAAGCTCCTGCCAAGCTGCTGGTAATTCTACTGGCATAATATAATAACTTATATTAGTCAACAGAGTTTAGGTTACAGGTTGTGTAGGCCACCCTTGGTCCCCGGGCTCTTTCCCCAGGATAAATCAGGCAACCGGTTAAGGAACTCTGGATAGGCTGCCCACTCCTCTGCCAAGCCACCAGCTGCTCCACTGGCTTAATCTTACAGTGTATACTTACTAATGGCTACAATAATTAATTAAATTGCAGTTTCAGAACTTTAAAATAAATTCTCACCCACAATATCCAAGAAATAAAGGATTCAATGAAAAGACAGAACCTAAGACTTATAGGCATAGATGAAAGAGAAGACTCCTGAATCCAAGTCCAGAAAACCTCTTCAACAAAATCATAGAAGAAAACTTCCCAAACATAAAGATAGAGATTCTGGTAAAATACCAAGAGGCATACAGAACACCAAACAGATTAGACCAAAAAAGAAGCTCCTCTTGCCACATATTTGAAACTCCCAATGAACAGAGCAAAGAAAGAATATTAAAAGCTATAAGAGAAAAAGGTTAAGTAATGTATAATGTCAGACTTATCAGAATTACATATGGATTCTCCTCTGAAACATTAAAAGCCAGAAGGGCCTGGACAGATGTTCTACAAGCCCAAAGGAAACATAGGTGCCAGCCCAGAGTACTATACCCAGCAAAACTTTTTATCAACATAGATGGCAAAAAAAAGATATTCCGTGACAAAGTCAAATTTAAACAGTATCGATCCACAAACCCAGATCTACAGAAGATCTTAGAAGGAAAACTTCAACCAAGAGAAGATAAGTACACCCAAGAAAACAGAGGAAACAAATAACTCCACTGCAGTTAAACTAAAAGAAGCATACAACCATAACCTACAACAAAATAACAGGAAGTATCAATCTTTGGTCATTAATATCCTTCAACATCAATGGACTCAACTCCCCAATAAAAAGACACAGGCTTAGAAAGTGAATCTGTAAACAGGACCTATCATTTTGTTGTATAAAAGAAATACATCTTTCTAACAAATGTAGACTCTACAGGTCAGAGTAAATGGCTGGGAAAAGGTTTTCCAAGAAAACAGTCCCAGAAAGCAAGTTGGAGTAGCCATTCTAATATCAAATAAAATAGACTTTCAACTGAAGTTAATCAAAAAAGATAGGATAGGGCACTATATACTCATTAAAGGAAAAATTCACCAAGATGACATCTCAATACTGAATATCTACCTCCCAATTACAAGGGAACCCAAATTCTTATAAGAAGCTCTTATAAAGCTTAATCCACAGATCAATTCCCACACATTAGTAGTGGGAGACTTCAACACCCCATAATAATGGTCAGTTCATCGAGACAGAAAAAAAAAACTGAGAAATAAAGAGAATAACAGAGGTTACAAACCAAATGGACCTAACAGATATCTACAGAAAGTTTTACCCAAATAAAAACAATACACCTTCTTTCAGTTCCTCATGGAACCTTCTCCAAAACTGACTATATAATTGGACACAAAGCAAGCCTCAAAAGATACAAGAAAACTGAAATAAGCCCTTGTAGTTTATCAGAACACCATGGATTAAAGCTGGACTTCAACAACAACAGAAATAACAAAAAGCATACACATTCATGGAAACTAAACAACTCTCTACTCAATGGCCACTAGGTCAGAGAAGAAATAAAGAAAGACATCAAAGACTTCTTAAAATCCAACAAAAATGAAGACACAACATACCCAAACCTATGGGACACAATGAAACCAGTGCTACGAGGAAAGCTCATAGCACTAAGTCCCTTCAAAAAATAAATTTTTACAGCTCATATTAGCAACCTAATAGCAGAATTGGAAGAGCTAGAAAAAAAAAGAAAGAAACATTTCAAAGAGGATCAGAAGGCAGGAATTCATCAAACTTAGGTCTGAAATCAACAACTTACAAACAAAAAGAACAATACAAAGAATCAATGAAAGCAGGAGTTGGTTCTTTGAGAAAATAAAAAAAAAAATAGACAACCCCTAAGCCAAACAAACTAAAAGGCACAGGGAAAACACCTAAATGAACAAAATCAGAAAAGGAAAGAGAGAAAAAACAAGACATCGAGGAAATCCAGAGAATTTTAGATCTTACTTTAAAAGCTTGTACTCCACAACCTAAGAGAAATTGACAATTTTCTTGATAAATTCCACCTACCAAAGTTAAATAAAGACCAGCTTAACAAAGCAAACAGCCGTATAACCCCTTGGGAAACAGAAACAGTCATTAAAAGTCTCCCAAACAAAAACAAAACAAAAAAACCCAGGGTCAGATCATTTCAGCACAGAATTCTACCAGACCTTCAAAGAAGAGCTAATACCAATACTCTGCAAACTCTTCCACAAGTAGAAAGAGAAGAAATACTGCCAAACTGATTCTACAAGGCCAGAGTCACCCTGATTCCTAAACCACACAAAGACCCAACAAAGGAAGGGAAGTTCAGATCAATTCCCTTATGGACATAGATGTAAAAATACTTAATAAAATACTGACAAACCAAATCCAAGAACACATCAAAAATATCATATAACATGATCAAATAGGCTTCATCCCAGGAATGAAGGGGTGGTTCAACATATGAAAATGCATCAATGTAATTAACCATATAAACAGGCTGAAAATCACATGACCATGTTGCTAGATGCTGAAGAAGCATTTGACAAAATCCAACACTCCTTCATGCTAAAAGTCCTGGAGAGAGCTTGCATAGAAGGACCATATCTAGAAATAATAAAGGCAATATGCAGCAAGGAAGTATCCAACATCAAATTAAATGGAAAGAAACTTAAAGCATTCCCTCTAAAATCAGAGAGAAGGCAAAGATTCCCACTCTCCCCATATCTCTTCAAAATAGTACTTAATGTTCTAGGTAGAGCAATAAGAAAACTAAAGAAGATTAAGTGGACACATATTGGAAAGGAAGAAATCAAATTATCCCTGTTTGCATATGACATGATATAAGTATATGGAAGTGACCCCAAAAATTCCACCAGAGAACTACTACAACTGATAAACACCCCCAGAAAGGTGACTGGATACAAAATTAATTTTAAAAAAAGTAGGAAGCCATTCTCTATGCAAAAGATAAATGGGTTGAGAAAGAAGTTAGGGAAACAACACCATTCACAATAGCCACAAATAATATACAATACCTGAGAATAACTCTAACCAAACAAGTGAAAGACATGTATAACAAGAACTTCAAGTCCTTGAAGAAAGAAATTGAAGAGGACATCAGAAGATGGAAAGATCTCCCATGCTCATGGATAGGTAGCATCAACATAATAAAAATGGCCATCCTACCAAAAGCAATATACAGATTCACTGCAATTCCTATCAAATTGCCAACACAATTCTTCACAGATTCTGAAAGAAACATTCTCAACATCATATGGAAAAACAAAAAAATCTGGAATATCTAAATCAATGCTGAATAATAAAAAAAAAAACATCTGGAGGTATCACCATCCTAGATTTCAAGCTATACTACTGAGCAATAGTAATAAAAAAAAAAAACAGCATGTTACTGGTATAGAAGCAGACTATTTGATCAATGGAATTGAATTGAAGACCCAGAAATGAACCCACATACCTATGGTCACTTAATTTATGACAAAGAGGTCAAAACCATACAATGGAAAAAGGACAGGATCTTTAACAAATGGTGCTGGTCTATCTGGATGTCAACATATAAAAGAATACAAATAGATCCTTACTTATCTCCTTGCACAAAACTTAAGTCCAAGTAGATCAAAGACATTAACATAAGGCCTGACACACTAAATCTTAGAAAGTGGGGGAAAGCTCTGAACTCATAGACACAGGTGACAACTTCCTGAATAGAACACCAATAGCTCAGGCTCTAAGACCAACAATCAATAAATGGGACCTCATGAAACTGAAAAGCTTCTGTAAGGCAGAAGAAGCCATCACTAGAACAAAACAGCAACCTCCAGATTGTGAAAAGATCTTTACCAACTCCACATCCAACAGATGTTAATATTCATAATTTATAAAGAACTCAAGAAATATAACACCATGAAACCAAATAATCCAATCAAAAAAAAGGGGGGGGAAACAGAGCTAAACTGAGAATTCACAAAGGAGGAATCTCTAATTATGGAGAGACACTTGAAGAAATACTCAACATCCTTAATCATCAGAGAAATGCAACTCAAGTCATCTCTTAGATTCTTTCTCACACCTTTCAGAATGGCTAAGATAAACTCAAAGGATAGCACATGCTGGTAAGGCTGTGGAGAAAGGGTAACACTCCTCCATTTCTGATGGGAGTGCAAACTTGTTTAACCACTATGGAAATCAGTCTGGCAATAGAAAACTTGGAATGGCTCTACCTCAAGACCCAGCCATACCACTTCTGGATATACATCCAAATGATTCCTCACCAAATCACGAGGAAGTTTCCTCATCTATGTTCATAGCAGCCTTATTTGTAATAGCTAGAAACTAGAAACAACCCAGATGTCCCTCAACTGAAAAATGGATTAAAAAAAAACTGTGGTACATTTACACAATTGAATACTACTCAGCTACCAGAAACAAAGAAATCATGCAAAATGAAGCCAAATGGATGGAACTAGAAAAACATGTCCTGAGTGAGCTAACTGAACTCAGAAAGATGTATATGGCATCTATTCACTTACAATTGGATTTTAGCCATTTGGTACAGGGTAAATATCCAACAACCAACATATCAAAAGGATCAGGTAAATTTGTTACCTGTTGGTGTGTCACTTTGCCCTAGTGGTGCAGTCATGTAGGTCCCAGTACAAGAGGAGGTTCTTAGCCCTCATATGACAGCCAAACTGAGGGAGGATGATATGTAGGGACACTCTACTCTGGAGTAGTAGGATAGGTGGGAAAAGAGGAAGAAGGTTGGAGAGTGGGACCAGGAAGGGTGGAAAGAGAGCACTGTGATGGAGATGTAACTTAAAGTAAAAAATTTTTAAAAAGAAAAAAAAAACAATAAAAAACGAAAATGTCTAAAATCAGACTATAAGTGAATAGATGCCATGTGCATCCTTCTGGGTCTGTGTTAGCTTACTCAGGATGAGCTTCTGTAGTTCCATCCATTTGGCTGAAAATTGCGTGATTTCGTTGTTTCTGATAGCTGAGTAGCATTGCATTGTGTAGATGTAGCACAGTTTTTTTAATCCATTCTTTGGTTGAGGGACATCTGGGTTGTTTCCAGTTTCTAGCTATTACAAATAAGGCTGCTATGAACATAGATGAGGAAACTTCCTTGTGATTCAGTGAGGAATCATTTGGATGTATACCCAGAAGTGGTATGGCTGGGTCTTGAGACTCAACTATTCCAGGTTTTCTAAGACATAGCCAGACTGAAATCCATGGTGGTTGCAAAAGTCCCACCAGCAATGCAGGAGAGTTCCCCTTTCTCCACACCCTCACCAGCATGTGCTGTCATATGAGATTTTGATCTTAGCCATTCTGACAGGTGTGAGATGGAAACTCAGTTGCATTTCTCTTATGATTAAGGATGCAGGATAACTATACTACAATGAATGCACCAAAGGAAACATGAAAATAGACTCCTTTTTTTTCTTGTCAATGAGATACTTTGCACTAGTGGTGCTGCCTTGTAGGCCCCCAGTGTAAGAGGAGGCTCTTGGCCTTCATATGACTGCTGAACTGGAGCAGGGGACTGTTATGTAGGGACACTCCACTCCAGAGGAGTGGGATGGAAAGAATGGGGGGTAGAAGGTGCGAGGGCAGGACTGGGAGGGGTGGAAAGAGGACACTGCCTTGGAGATGTAACCTGAAGTAATAAATAAATATTAAAAGAAAAAAAGAAAATGTGATCATTGTGAATATAAACACAGTTTCAGTGTTGTCATTCTCTTAAAGAAGCAAGCCATAAAGTGCAATTTAATTATTATAATCCCATGATAAATTTAAGTTTCACCAGTAAAAGAGAAGATAAATAATTAAATTATGCAAACATTGTTAGCTTTAACAACATGCAACCCTCACTTGTGTTTGACTCTAGAAATTAGACATTACTTCTGGATTATTGCAATAATATTTAATAAACAAAAGCCACAAGTTAAAGTTTGAGAAATGACTCCAAATCATTAAGAAGAATTATGTTAAGAAACTGTGGCCTGTATAACAATATACCAATTCAAGATATCAAGTGTAGTTAGACAGTAAAGGATGAAGTACACAATGACAGAATAAGATTAAATTTATTAAATATAATACCAAATTAAAATACCAACATTGCTTATCTTATTTAATACACTAGCCAATTAATGAATTAATATTAAGACTAAAGAAATCATTCAAATCCAATTACATGGATTTTAAATAAAAAATTTTAAATAAAAATTAAATAAAAAATTCAGTTGTATAGTGCATTGAAAATCAAGGAGCTTTTATAGAGATACAAAGCATATGATGTAAAACAAGAGTTTCAACAAAGAAATCTAGACTGTTTTGCTAATACATGCTGCCAAATATTTCACAAAGAAATAATCCAATCCCATTCAAAGTATCCTAGAAGAGGTGAGAGGAGAGAGTGCTTCCCAAATCCCAATATCAGAGCAGAATTACCCTGATACCAGCAAGATCATTGCAAGGAATAAACCATCAATGAATATCTCTCACAAAATAACCATAAAATTCTCTCTGAACACTAGCTGACTTGGTTTGGTAATAAAATATGTTAAATATATATAATTATAGATATAAATATAGAATATATATATATTTTATACTATATTCCATTATATATAATGGAATATAATGCAATATATATATATATATTATGGAATATAAAAGCAAAAAAAAATTTAATCAGTTACCCATACATTTTACATTTCAATTACAGTGCCATCTCTCCAACCCAAAATTACACATTTTAAAGTAAGACTCAAGTGTGATAGTGTACATATGCAGGTCAGCACTCTGAATGTTAAGGAAGAAGGAATTCAAGGTTGTGGGCTACATAGTGAATCCTAGATCAGCCTGGACTGCATAGTAATTTCCCTTAAAACATGAGCACGTTGTTTTCAATGGACATGTTCAAATGCTCATTTTTTTGAGCTGATTGCTTAGAGCAAAACCCAGGCAAAATTATTTTAATATACTTTTAAGATTAATGTTGTTGGTGACTTAGCTATGTAAATCCTAATGCTTTGGAGGCCATGATAGGACTTCCTTTAATTCAAGAACATAAGCTTCCTAGAGCATCCAGGCCAGCCTGGAGTATAATATGAGATTTTATGTTTTGAAAACAAAACAAAACTAAACTAACAACTGGACAACATATATAAAACTAGAGACTTTGTGAGACTCGTGACTAAGTTGGATGTCTCTACATCACCTGTCCCATGAGGGTTCAGGGGTCCATGGGAAAGAGTAGGAAAGATAACAAGATCCAGAAATGGTAGATAACTGCAAGCAAACACACGTGGGAGCACAGAGACTGTGTCTGAATGCACAAACCTGAGTCATGCTGACTGCAATGTTCATGTGTGAGTATACCAATAAAAACTGTGATATCAAGTTAAAATTAAGTCTCCACTCTTAAACGTGAGTAGGAAAAAAAGCTTTCCTAAGTGTTATAAAAATGAGTGGAAGAACATCTCCAAAATCAGTACCCAGTGTGCACCCCTCACCTCCATGATTCTGGTTGGATATCATAGAGAATAGCAAATGCCAAATCATTTTAAAAAATGTGACCATGTATTCACCAACTTATTACACCCAAATCCAAAAGCCTATACATATCAAACTGTAATACATATAAAGTACAATGTGATTATTCTAAAATTATGATGGTACATATGTATAGCCAAAGTCATATGATTCTGTAAATAGAAATATAATTTAGCATAATAAATCCAAAACTGGAATTCATCAATGTAGTAGTTAACCAGGAACAAATATATTACTTCTAAAGAACATTAAAAAAAAATTTAGATGAAAAAAAAAGAAACAATGTTCTTATGTCTTTCAGACATAGAAAAACTATATAAATTTTGTTAAAAGTATTTTATAAAGTCAGCATTACTATATGATGACTATTTTATGAAGATTATTTAAAGTAAGAAATTAAATAAAGTATGACAGATTAAAATGTGTTATACAAATATAATATTCAATGAGAAAATTAAGAAAAATAAATTTTATAAAGTTTTTAAATGAAAAAATGATAGGGTTATTTTATAAATATAATATTAGATATTGGAATTGTTTTCCTAGGAAAAAAAACTGAGAACAGAGATCTCAAGTGGGAAAGAATAAGAAGCAAATGAAATGTATGCATCATGAACACAGAAGAAGTGCTAGTGGGGGAGGAAGGAGGAAGAGCAAAAGAGGTATAGTGAGGGGGAGAAGTAAGAAAAATGTATATGTGAAAAATGCCATAATAAAACTCATTTGTATAATAACTTTAAAAATTACCTAAAACCAAGATAGATATATACAAACTGTAAATAAAATGATAAACCCTTGGCTTCCAGTTAGTGAATTGAAGAACTAATAAAACAGTTTCTATATAGTACATGGAAAAGAAAAGCATGTAATTATAAAAGAGAATATATTGATAACTTTTAAAATAAATCTGAACTAAATCTAAACTAAACTCTAATTAGTAAAATTAAATACTTTTAAAATTCAGTGTCAGTTTTGTATTACTCAAATATGTAATATTCCTAGAGAAAGGAGCAAATATAATTTATAAGAAATATTTACAAACTGTGAGACAAATTGCAACTGTTTCTCATTCAAATGAACAGGAAGGAAACATGAATCCCAACAGAGGGGAAACACTTCACAAAATGTATTGTCAAAGACTTACAAAAGAATATTTCAAATTATAAATTAATATTTGAGAAAGCTTTATTCTCAATGGCATTCAATATGGCACATGATCACTTAGATCCTAGTACATTTAGTAAGACCCTTCCATCTTTTAACTGCTTTATCAAAAACAAACACATTACTATATGATGACGACTAAATAATACATCTCTCAGACACAGTTGTACATGAGGTTTTCAAAAACTCAGAAACTAACATGACTGTACCTTTCTGCATAAAATGCATTTCTTCTACTGGTAAACAACAGAGTTGGTAATAACTACCTATGAAAAAGTTCAAGCAGAAAATAATGTGGAACGGAATTTTACAGAGATAGAATATCATGTGTTTCCCAACAACTTTGTGTATTCTAACTCATGCACATCTTGAGTTGTATTCATTCAAAGGTATTTTAGCTCTGTTCTTTTATGATTTTCCAGAAACAACATCTATTAAAATTAAATTTAATTGAAATCTAATAAGGAACATGTAGTGACCAACTGACATAATCACATGACAAGAGGCAAAAAATGTTCTTAGTGAGGTTTAAGAAACTTTATTCAAAACCAGATCATCATTTCACCACATCTCTAATCTCACAGGTCACAAACAAGTTTGTTTATGAATTTCATTTACATATCTCCCAGCTTTGGAGGAATAAGAACAGAAATAACATAGTTTAGTAAAAGGACTTGAGTCATCCTTCAGGCAAATGATGTATTAACTCCAAAGTAAACAATGTTCTAGAGTCAAAAGAAAGATTCCAGTTCTAGAGAGAGGCACTAACTCTTAAGTGGGAGATGTGGAGAGGTGGGACTCAATCTGCAAGGAGTTGGGAAGGGTAAGGCTGGCAGGGAATATGATCAACATACATAATATAAAATTCTCAATGAATTAACAATATTATATTTTTTTAAATAGTTTAAAAGAAGGGCATGGGTATGGTGGGGTTAGTGATAGCAATTAATAGCATAGGGATCTTGGAATAGCAAAAGCCTGGACTTTAAGGTAAAAGATTTACTTCCCACATGTCATGTCCTTGGGAATCCTCCAAGGACAGATGATGTGTTTTGATCATGGGACTTTGGGCAGGAGCATGCCCTGAGGAAACTGCCAGGATCCATGACAACAGACTGCATGGTCTCTGGACCACCTGCTGCTCCTTGGCCCTCTGCAATGGAGGGACACGTTGCCCAGGGGCATGACTTGGAAGTGCACAAAAAGCTGCCGAAAATCATGCTGCCAATTCATTACAACAGGTGAAGAGATTTAAGTCAAAATTCATGTGGACACGTGTCTCTCCCTCTCCTGCCTCACTCACTATCCTCCTTGATCACAGTCTCACTGGGAGGCTTCTCAGATTCTTCCTGGTATTCTGGAGGGTCTAGGCAGGGATTTGTCTCCACTCTGAGCCCAGGGGCATTGAATTGGATGGAGCACTGAAGCGAGACACTTGCAGGCCTAGAGCATCAGAATGGTGAGCTTCTGAAATTTTTCATCTTGTAAATAATTGGACTCTAAGACTGTAGAGGCCATTCTAGTTTGATAAACGGTCTTAAGATCTGACAAACAAAATTCAGAGACTTTAAGAATGAAAGATTTGATGAAGGCCATCCATCCATAAGGATCCATGCCGAGGAAAACATCCTTTTGAGAAACCTTAGGTTAGTGTTAAATGTTTGTATTATAGGTATTAGTGTGTGTAGATTAGGTTTTAGAGTTAGGGTTTGGGCTTTAGGATTTAGGAACTTTATAGGCAATTGTCAGGTAATTGTTAAATATTAATAAATATATGTTTGATAAATAAAAATTTACTATTACAGGTGGCACCCAATGTGGGGAAAGGAGGGAATTGATGGGGTGATATTAAGCATTCTAAATGTTAATTAATTGGTTTTGCTTGCTGTTTGTTACTTACATTGTCTGTGATTGGTTAAATAAAATGCTGAGGCCCAAGATTGGGCAGAGACAGAGATAGGTGGCACTAAGCTACAGAAGTTTCAGAGACAGTGAGCATCTTGGGGACACAGTAGCCTCCAAGAAGAAGCCAAGAGAAGAAATAAGGAGGAATATATGCCATGGGGTAGATTAAAGGAGATCATTCCACATGGCCTGGAACTTCGGCATAGAATGGAAAATAGCAGTCCAAAGGGATATATATATATATATATATATATATATGGAGTCATATTTTGGGTAATAGAAATATGAGCTAGCTTAGATGAGCTAGGATTGCACAACTCAGGCCAAGGCTTGTTAAAATCCATCTGGTGTCTATGTGTATCCATTTATAATGGTGGGTTAAGGATTAACAGCCACTGAAACAATTTAATATAATATAAATACTGGTTACATAATTTAATTAGCCATATTTTTTCTATATATGGTGCCCAGCAACAGAAATTAGAATCTATGCTTACACCTGAAAAGGCCCTGTTGAAAAATAATTTCCTATCCAAAGAGTGGGGAGCCAAACCCAAATACATTTCAAAGGTATGGCTCCCTTAACAAAAGCTACTGCCTTGTAGTAAAGGTGGAAAGCTTAGCTCTCTTTACATGCTAAATAACTGACACCCTTCTAAACAGAGCTTGAGAGCAGAATTAACCACCTAGATTAAAAATATAGGAATTTATAATGTCTCAATATGTTTGGATTCTAATTGAGTCTGTTTCTCTTAGCAAGCAGATGATTTTTACACTGATAATTGTGGTTCTATGTCTACTTTTTGAGAAAGATCTGAGTAGGACAGGCTTAAGGGAGAGAGCTTACAGATGGAATGCCAAGTTGCTGACAATAATAATGGGGGAAAGAGGGAGGCCCTTCCGAATAGATAAGAAATTGATGACAGCTGGTGCTCACAGCTCCAGGTCTACTAGATGTTTGTCAAGAGTATCTAGGAAAGGCCCACCAAGGATATACAGCCAAAGCTAGATTCCGGTAATAATGAACAGAGCTTTAATTACAACATGGGATGGCACAATTAGACCAAGTGTTTTGGAATGTTCTTATTTCTTTGCTTGGTTTTTGTTTAGATGTCTTTGATTTCTGTATGTTGGCAGGAGATAAAAAAGATATTTTTGTCATTTAGCAATGCTAAAATATAAGAGATTTTTGAAAATGTAAAGAGAGAGGGGTCACAAGCCAGTCTCTTTAGATGTGGGGCTACCACAGGAGAACTGGTTTCAAGAGAGATTTTTGCCCCTAAGGGATATATGTTAATCACTGGGCAGGTGTGGTGGTGCACGCCTTTAATCCCAGCACTTGGGAAACAAAGACAGGAGGATCCCTGACCTTCACCAAGGTCAGCCTGGTCTACAAAATGAATCCAGGACAAAGATACACAGATAAATCCTGTCTCAAAAGAAAAAATATAGAGAGAAATATGTTACTTGTGAGATGTAAAGAGAAAGGGGTCACAAGCGAGTCTCCTTAGGTGTGGAGCACCCACTGAAAAATTGGTTTTAAGAGACATTATGCCCCTAAAAGAGATATGTTAATTGCTGGGTGTGATGGTGCATACCTTTAATCCCAGCACCTGGGAAGCAAAGGCAGGCTGATCTCTATGAGTTTAGGAAACACAGAGAAAGTTTACTTTAGGATCCTGTCTTGAAAGAAAAAATAGAGATAGATATGTTAATTGTGAGAAATTATGTATTTTCAGAGAAAAGGGACCAAACACTGAAGAAGATAAAACAAGCCCAGATGGTCCAGCCTCACAGACTGTTCCAACCAGTACTTTAATAAAGCCCTGAACTTTCCTACCCAAAGTCCAGCTTCAGACTACAAACTGCTCAAGACATTGAAATTGCTAAACACATAGAGACTGGACAACAAATGTTACTATTAAATTGATTAACCATTTTTCCATTTTATTTGGGCCCCCAAATAGGTTTTCTGCATCTCAATTCAGCAGGAAGCAATTTTAAGAGAGTGATACCCCACTCCCAAAAGGTGAGGTAGATGATTTTTTGGTCATTTAATATGTTATAAATTTATTTAGGAGATTGGTTACAAATTGTAAATGGTCTTGTTAAGCAAGGTATAGAAAATTAGAATTGATGATTTGTTTTTCTTTTCTCTATCCTTTCTCTCTTATATAGAGGGAAGGAACTTGAAAAGAAAAAGAGGGGGGGTATGGGTATATAATATAGAAATGACAAGATATAAGAGTAGATTATTGAATCTTCTCTGAAACTTAAAACTATTGTTATTCTCAAATAAGTTTATCTTTTGATACATTGGTATGGAATTTTGTATATTGATAAAAAATAAGATTAATTTTGATTCATTAGTACAGAATCTTATATTTTGACACATAGTATGTATATTTCAACTCTTATATGAGTCTTGTGCCTATACAACTCATTTAAAAGTACAGGTTTACTTCCAATCCTTTTATGGGTTGCTACTGCAATATATTTAGGATTTTGGGTAATACAAGTTGACTGGCCATACAAGCTCCTGGTCATGTAAAATACTAGTCTGAATTTATCACAAAATAGACTTAATAGGTTAAACAGACAATAAATGGTTAAAAATATACAGCTTTTTTGTTCAAAGATAGATAGATGATAGATGATAGATAGATAGATAGATAGATAGATAGATAGATAGATGATAGACAGACACACACACAGATAGATGGATAGGTGTCTTCAAAACCCTCAGAGGCATACAGAAAATGACATTTAAAGATGTTTTTATTATTTTAAGAATTGTTTTACTTAAGACAATCAGCTTCTGATAACACCCATTTGACTTTGAAGAAGACAATGAGCATAAAAAAAAAAAAAAACTCCATCAGGAGATAATTCCTACTAGACAAAACTCTCTCAACAGACTATATACAGTCCAAAGATGGACCAGAGCTTGAATCAGGTAAGTTGATGTCCTGATTCTGAAGAGACAGAGTGGGAAAATCCTTCTTATTTCCTGCTGCACAATTTAGTCTATGAGATATACTTGCCCAGAAGGCTGAAGATGATGCTGCAATGATGTCTAGAGATATTTGGGGCTGTCTAGGCAGCAAAGTGTCATTTTTCCATTCTGGAAACTGCTCTCTTATGTTTCTTACTGACTTAAAAATAACTTTATCCCTTTTTATGTCTTTGATGGTGTTGAAGGCATAATAGTTATAAAATTTCAATTGAACTTGAGTTGTTTAGGATTTAAGAGGATATTTTCAAGTTTAAATAAAATCTTTAGGTTTATAAACATAGGATATGATAGAAATTATTTAGGTTCAGAACTTTAGACACACCAAGATGGACAGATGATTTTTTTCTTCTTCAAGATTGCCTGATACAAATAGGCTAAACATTATAGGTGTAACTTTTATATATGGTTTTCTTGTTTGTTTCATATTTCTTCTTATTGTTTTTACTATATGAGTTTAAAAATTTATCCTTTTTATTAGACAACAGGAGGAAATTGATGGGGTGATATTAAGCATTCTAAATGTTAATTAAATGGTCTTGCTTGCTGTCTGTTACTTACATTGTCTCTGATTTGTTAAATAAAATGCTAAGGCCTGAGACTGGGCAAAGACAGAGATAGGTGGGACTAAACTATGCAGGCTTCAGAGACAGAAAGCATCTGGGGGACACAGAAGCCTCAGAGAAGAAGCCAAGAAAAGAAAGAAGGATGAACATATGCCATGGGGTAGATTAAAGAAGATCTTTCCACATGGCCTGGAACATTGGCATAGCGTGGAAAATTGCAATCCAAAGGGACATATGTTTATATGGAGTCATATTTGGGTAATATAATTATGAGCTATCTTAAATGGCCTAGGATTGCACAATTCAGGCCAAAGCTTGTTAAAATCCATCTGGTGTCTATGTGTAGCCATCTAGAATGGCAGGTTAAAGATTAACTGCTGCCGAACCAAACCAATTTAATATAAATATTGGTAAATAATTTAATTAGCCATTTTTTCTACACATGGGCACACTTCTAGGAAGCAGGCTTAGTCAGTATGTGAATCTATGGTGTGTGGCAGAGATGGGGGAGTAGAGCACATGTAACTAGGGTACATGACAGATGTTTTTCTCTAGGTTAGATGTAGAAGTGTGTTATGTTTGACCTGGAGGATGATTGCCTCAGACTTTAGGCAGCAGGACCCATGGGTGTTCTCAGAATGCTCAAAGATTTTTCTGGCTACAGGTCTCATTGGCTTGGTGCACTAGAAATATCAATTTAAAAGAGAAATAATGTTGAACAACAACTATGCAGCAATAAAAAAACAGACATACTGGCCAAATAAAACTCCTGACTTTGTATTCTCATGAGCTAGTCACATGATCTGGTTATTACAAATTGATTGAAAATGGTTTCTTCTGAATCTTTTCTGGTCTTATGCTTGATCCCAGATCATCATCATGCTTGGCAGGGCTTTCCATAAAAGTCATTAGGAAACAGTTGTATGAGAATCAGCCTCAGGAAGAAATAAGCTGATTCAAGAATGCAATTAAAATACTATTTTCAAAGGCCATTTCTGCCATCTGGACAGATTTCCCTTGTCGACTAATCTGATGTAATCCACCAAGACCACACTCCACATTGATTCATAATTTTATTTTTTTCCATTCTTGTGTCTTACTTATCTCACTAAAAATGGGTATCAGTGCCAAGAAGGAAGGACATGGCATATGACAGGAAGCATCATTGGAAACCATCTCAAGCACGAATAATAATATTTTGATTGAATGAAGTGTATATTAGTTTAGTAAGATTCTAGAAAGAAGAAAATAATCATTTTAAAATAATAAATGTCATTTTACCTATCCAGGGAAAAATCATATAAATGGTCTACTATTTTTGTTGGTGTAAAAAATGATGAGGAGAGGTTAATCAGCTCATATTATAATTCACACAAATTCATGAGAATGTATCTCACAGTCACCAGAAGAGAAGATTTGGAAGGTATTCACTACTAGGAAATGATGCAGTTTCAATATGGTAGCTATGAATACCACAAGTCAATCCATATAAACAGAGTCAGTGTACATTGTGCTAATACGTACACATCTATATTGCAGCAACATTTTTCAAGTACCATTGAGTAGTTTTCAAATTAAATATCAAAATAATGTTGAACAAATAGTTGAAAATAATAATGAAAATACATGATGAATTTTGTTTGACTAATACAAACTACAGTGAAGGTGAATCTTTTAGTTATCCAATACATATATAACACTTATAACAAATATAAACAATTACCTAACTACTAGCTCTAAGAATGACTATAAACCCTGTTACCTAACAACTAAACCTATTAATAACTATAACAACTATCCTATAACAACTATAATAACTAATCCTAACCTTTTAAAAGGATACAGTCTCTGGGGCAGGTCCTCAGTTGTCAGGAACACATCAGGAATAGATATTTTAAGGCACTTAGTCAACAGTCTTTCTTCAGGAATATCTCAGGTGTAGGTCCTTTAGAATAAATTGGCTATGGCAGCTTCACCTTAAATGAGGCTTGAGGCTTTCTTCTATCTGGAAGGCCTCAGCCATAAGCCAACTTATTCAGTTTGTATTAGCAACTCAGTTGCTCTGCCTCAGACTTTGAGGCTGCCATAGTTTCATTCAGGCCACTGTTTGAACTGGTTGAACCCCTCTAGGCAAAAGCTGTGCCACAGGGCTTAGTACTTGACCTTTTGCTGCTTTTTCGAGACTTTCTCTGCTTCTCAGCTTCTTTCTGCCTCAAGGAGAGCTGGCGGTAATTTTTCAGCTGTGTTGTAAATCAGCTTTTCAGTCCACCAGCATTTTCTCCATCAGGTGATGCAAACTGCCTTGCATCTCCTGGTCTCTAACATAGGAACTCTCTAGCATGGGAACTCTCAGGCTCCACCCACTTTGTCCTTAAATAGGGTCTCTCCTTGTTTCACCTGGCTTCAGCCTAATCTGGGCTCTGTCTACTGCGAAAGGCTTTTAGCAGCTGAAAACAATGCCAGGCCATAAACCTTGTTTCTAGTCCATATATTGCTATGCCAAGTGACCACAGCCATGTTGATCTTCATGCCTCATATCAAGAGAATGTATCAAAAGCCCCTAGATATTCACTAAATCTAATTTACATTAATCTGACTCTCTGTACACTACAGTGACATCTAAATATTTTTTAAACACATGAATTATCTACTACTAGCCAACATATTAACCTTCAAAAGAAGTTAAGAGACACAGTATAGAAATAACAGGAAAATATGAATATTTTGAATTTTAAACTACCTTGATTAGAAAAATAGAATGATAACTCCTTCAACATGATTTCCAAATTTTTCCCAGGCTGCTTCCCTCACTCTTTTCAGTTCTATGGTGTCAATTTCCTCATTACTGTATTGCTTTTCCTGAGGAGGCATAAAACCTCCTCAGTCTACATAGATAAGTCACTGATAGACTAAAAAACTACTTCCATCCATGCCCAGTCAATTACATTTTGGGGTTATTATTTGCTTAGCTATAGAGGATTCAAAAGAAGCTAAATAATCAGGAAATCCTCTGAGCCACTCATGAACCACTCCACCTCTAAAGAGTCTCATCTCGTCAATTATTTATCAGGAAGGAAAGGACCTCCTGAACAATCTTGTGATTGTGAGCCCCTTGTGTTTCTTAGGCTCAGCATGCCCTATTAGGTTTGTGATCCCTTCTTCCTCTCCCAATGTATAAGGAAACACTTATGGACCAGATCTCAGGAAGGTCTCATTTGCTTTGATTTAATATGGTAACAGTTATATCCAGCTCATAGGAAAAATGTACATAATACTCTATCCTTTACTCTACTTCTTAATGGCCTGATTCCTGTCTTCTAGAATGTTTCCTGATCCTTGGAGGAGGGGACACAGCTGTACAATTACTTATTATATCTAGAGTTGCTATTTCACAATCACAGAAAACAAATATCCTTGACATTTTATTACTTATGGGTATCTGCAGTAACTACAGTCCACTATAAAAAGAAATTTCCAGGAGGCAAAGATGGCAGCAACCAGCACGCAGGGTTTCTGAATAGCTGGAACCTGAGCTCTATCACTGCCAAACAACTGTGAGGTTTCATGGTCAACTTCAAAACGCAAACTACATTGTATTTCCCAGGAGAACCCTGGTACCAGCAACTTTCAGGAAAAGTGCTCCCAGACTGCAGGAACAGCCAGCCGCAGCTCCTCTGCTGGCAAACCCTGGAAGAGCTGCCAGGCCTAGCGACAACACACAGACTCAGGCTCTGATCCATGTATCTACTCAACTACTGGAGGTAAGCTGACAGGACAATGGATGCAGGTGGGTGGAACAATGTGTTGCCAGGACCAAGGAGGCATGTGGTTGGAATAACCAGCCGCCATCACCCTCAGTTCTTCCCAATCTCTGAGAAGTGCCACGGAGTCCAAACAGCACAGAGATTCAGCCTGCAGTCCATGGATCTGCCCAACCTCTGGAGTTGAAATGCCAGGACCCAGGAGGTGCACAGGTGAAACAGTGGACTGCTGGGAACACAGAAGTGTGAGGGTGGAGCAGTGAGCCTATGGGAGTGCAGAAGAGTGCTGGTGGAGCAGTGAGCAATCAGGATCTATGAAACAGACAGGCCGAACTGTGAGCTTCTTGGACCAAGGAGGTGAGCAGGTGGAACAGCCAGCTGTCAATACCTTGAGCTCTGCACTGCCAATCCTCTGAGTAAGGGTGGCCAGGACCAAGTGACTCATAGATTTGGTCTCTGGTCAATGAATATACCCAATTCAAAGAGATGATTTGCTGGGGCCAAGGGCCTCAAGAATACCCAGGTTAGAAACATCCCACCACAATCCCCTAACTTTAGATCCAACTGAAATAGAGTCAGCAGTGGTAAGTTGCAGGCTACCCCTGGGACCCAGCTTCCTGCCCTACCCCGCACCCCAAAGAGGGCTGCTATTCCCAGGAGCATCAAGCCTATGGTCCAGGGTTCTACCCACATTCCCAAGAAGTCCAGCAGGAAAAGGGAATAACCACACAGTATCAAGGACAACCCAAAACACAGTGTAAGAAGAACACAAGCAGTAAATCCCAGGGCCATTTGGTACCACAAGAACCCAGCTATCCTACAGCAGTATGTCCTGGATGTCCTATCACACCTAAAGCATGAGAAAACAACCTTAATTCTGAGGTTATGAAAATGACAGAGACCTTAAAAGAAGAAAATAAATACCTTAAAAATTTTAAGGAAATCGCAATGCAACAGATGAAAGTAATGGGAAACTCATTAAAGAAATCCAGGAAAACACAAACATACAGGAGAAAGACTAGAGAAATAAAAGTAATGACAATTAAGCAGGAGAAGGAAATCAATAAAACAATTGAAGACCTTAAATGGGAAATTGAAACAAAATAAAACAAAACAACAACAACCAAGCAGAGACAATCCTTGAGGTGAAAAACCTAGGAAAGAGAACAGGAAACTGTAGACACAAATATCACGAATAGGATGCAAGAGATGGAAGATAGAATCTCAGACATGGAAGATTCAATTAAAGAATTCTACACATCTGTTCAAGAAAATGTGGAATCTAAAAAATTCCTCACCCAAAACATCCAAGAAATTAAGGACTCAATGAAAAGATAGAACCTAAGAACAATAGGAATATAAGAAAGAGAAGACAGACTCCCAACTCCAAGGATGAGAAAACATTTTCAACAAAATCATAGAAGAAAATTTCCCAAACCTAAAGGAAGAGATGCCTATAAAAGTTCAGGAACCCTACAGAATCTCGAATAGGTTAGACCAGAAAAGAAATTCCTACCACCACAAAATAATCAAAACAATAAAAGTACAGAACAAAGGAAGAATATTACTGAAAGAGAAAAAGGCCAAGTGACATACAAATGCAGACACAACAGAATCATATGTGACTTCTCTTCACAAACCCTAAAAGCCAGAAGGACTTAGGCAGATGTCTTGCAGCCTCTAAAACACAACAGATGTCAACCAGACTACTATACACAGTAAAACTTTCAATCACCAGTAATGCAGAAAACTTGATATTCCACAACAAAACTAAATTTAATCAATATCTATCCACAAATTAATAAAATAAACATATGAAGGATACTATATACTCATCAAAGGAAAAAATCATCAAGATGACATCTCAATACTGAACTTCTATGCCTCAAGTATAAGGGCACTCATATTTGTAAAAGAAACATTATTAAAGTTTAAACAATACACTGATCCCCTCGCATTAATAGTTGGAGACTTCGACATCCCTCTTACACCAATGGACAGGTCATCGACACAGAAAGAGAGAAATAAAGAAACTAATAGACATCATGAACTAAATGGGCCTAACATATCTATAGAATGTTTCACCCAAACAAAAAAGAATATAATTTCTTCTCAGCACTTCATGAAATCTTCTACAAAATTGACCATATATTCAGTCACAAAGCAAGTCTCAACCCATACAAGAAAATTAAAATAATCCCTTATTTCTTATCAGATCACCATCAAATCATCTGGATTTCCACAACAGAAATAACAAAAAACCTACACATTCATGGAAATTGAACAATTATTTGTTTAAGACCACTGGGTCAGGGAACAAATAAATAAAGAAATCAAAGATTTCCTAAAATTAAATGAAAATGAATGCACAACATACTCATATGGGACACAATGAAAGCAGTGCTAAGAGGAAAGTTTATATCACTAAATGCCTTCAAAGAGTAATAGGAGATAGCTCATACTAGTAACTTAACAGCATAACTGAAAACTCTAGAAAAAAAAGTAGCAAACACTCCAAAGAGGGTCAGACAACATTAAACTTAGAGCTGAAATCAATAACTTAGGAACAAAGAGGATAATGCAAAGAATCAACAAAACTGAGAGCTGGTTGTTTGAGAAAATCAGCAAAACAGACAAACCCTTAGCCAAAATAACTAAAAGGCAGAGGGAAAATATTCAAATTAACAAAATAAAAATGAAAAGGAGGAAATAATAACAGACACTGAGGAAATCCAAAGTATCATAAAATCTTATTTTAAAAACCTGTATTACAGAAAACTGGAAAACTTAAGCAAAATGGACAATTTTCTTGCTAGATTCCACAAACCAAGGTTAAATCAAGATCAGCTAAACAAATTAAACATTCCTATAACCCCTAAGGAAGTAGAAACAGTCATTAAAATCTCCCAACCCAAAAAAGCCCAGGGCCAGATGGTTTTAGCACAGAATTATACCAGACTTTCAATGAAGAGCTAGTTACTACTCCTCAAACACTTCAATAAAATAGAAACAAAAGGAACACTACCAAATTTGTTCTAGGAGGCCACAGTCACCCTGATACCTAACAGACACAAAGACTCAACAAAGAAAGGGATTTCCCTTATGAACATTTATGAAAAATGCTCAATAAAATACCTGAAAATTGAATCCAAGAAAACATCAATGGTATTGTACACCATGATCAAGTGGGCTTCATCTCAGGGATGCAGGGATGGTACAACATATGAAAATTCATAATGTAATCAACTATATAAGCAAGATGAAAGAAAGAAAGAAAACAATAGATGATCATCACTTTAGAAGTCAAAAGAGCATTTGACAAAATCCAGCACCTCTTCATGTTAAAAGTCTTGGAGAGATCAGGCATAAAAAGACCATACCTAAACATAATAAAGGCAATATATAGCAATCAGGTCGCCAACATCAAATTAAATGGAGAGAAAGAAAAAACATTTCTATGAATATCAGGGTCAAGTCAAGGTTGCCCACTCTCTCCACATTTCTTCACCATAGAACTTGAAGTTCTAACTAGAGATGTAAGAGAACTAAAGCAGATCAAGAGGATACAAATTGGAAAAGTAAATGTCAAAGTATCCCTATCCATGGAAGATATGATTGTATACATAAGTAACCCCTAAAATTCTACCAGAGAAATCCTATAGCTAATTAACATCTACATCAATGTTGCTGGGTATAAACTTAATTCTAAAAAGTCAGTAGCCTTTCATTACACAAAAGATAAATGGGTTGAGAAAAAATTATGGAAATAACACCCTTTGCAATGGAAACAAATAATATAAAATACCTGGGGGTAAGTCTAACCAAGCAAGTGAAAGATCTGTATGACAAGAACTTCAAGTCTTTGAAGAAAGAAATTGAAGAGGACATCAGAAGATAGATCTTCCATGCTCATGGCCTTCCTGTCAAAAGCAATACACAGATTCAATATATTTCCTATCAATATAGTAACACAATTCTTTACAGACCTTCAAAAACAATTATGTACTTCAGATGGAAAAGCAAAAAGCCAAGAATAGCTAAAAACAATCCTGTATTACAAAAACAAAAACAAAACAAAAAAAATATATCTGGAGGTATCAACAAATTCATCCCTGATTGAAGCTGTACTACAGAGCAATAGTAATAGAGACAACATGGTACCACCATAGAAAGAGACTAGATGATCAATGGAATAGGATTAAAGACCCAGAAATAAACCCACACAGCTATAGCCACTTGATTTTTGACAAAGCAGCCAAAATCATACAATGGAAAAAAAAAAAAAAAAAAACAAGTTATCTTCACAAAGTATGCTGGTCTAACTGGATGTCAGCATGTAGAAGAATGCACATAAGCCCATATTTATCATCCCACACAAAACTGAAGTCCAAGTGGACCAAAGACCTCAACATAAAACCAGACACACTAAAACTAAATAGAAGAGGAAGTGGGGCAAAACTTTTGAACTCTTGAACACAGGAGACAACTTCCTAAACAGAATATCAATAGCTCAAGCTCGAAGATCAACAATTAATAAATGAGACCTTATGAAATTGAAAAGCTTCTATAAGGCAAAGGACACTGTCATTAGAACAAAACAAATGGCAGCCTATAGACTGGGGAAAGATGTTCACCAACCTGACATCTCACAGAGGGCTAATATCTAAAAGATACAAAGAACTCAAGAGAATAAACACCAAGAAACCAAATAATCCAATCACAAAATAGGGTACAGGGCTATACCAAGAATTCACAAAAAAAAAAAAAACCAAGAGACGCTTGAAGAAATGCTCAAAATCCTTAGTCATCAGGGAAATGCAACTCAAAACAACTCTGAAATTCCATCTCACACCTGTCAGAAAGGCTGAGATCAAAAATTCAAGTTACAACACATGCTGGCAATGATATGGAGAAAGGGGAACACTCCTCCATTGCTGGTGGGAGTGCAAACTTGTATATCCACTTTGGAAATCAATCTGGTGATATCTCAGAAAATTGGTAGTACTTTCTACCTCAAGACCCAGTTATACTAGTCCTGAGCATATATACAAAAGATTACCCGTGAAACCACAAAGATATCAGCGCAACTATGTTCATATCAGCTTTATTTGTAATATTTAGAAACTGGAAACAACCCAGATGTCCTTCAACTGAAGAATAGATTAAAAAACAAAAAACAAACAAACAAAAAATATGGTACATTTACACAATGGAATACTATTCAGGTATAAGAAACAAGGATATCATGCAATTTGCAACCAAATGGATGGAATTAGAGAAGCTCATCCTTAGTGAGCTACCCAGATCCAGAAAAATACATATCATATGTCACACTTATAACTGGATATTAGTCATATAGTACAGGACAGCTATCTTACAAAAACAGACCCAAAAAGACAGGACCATAGAATAACTATCCTTTTAGAAACTCCACCCAGCAGCAGGCTATGGACTCTGTTGCCTGTTAGTGAAAAACCTTGCCCTAGCTGTGATGCCATTTCAGGTCCCAGTGCAAGAGAAAGTTCTTAGCCTTCATGTGACTGAGTAACTGAGGGGGGTTGATAAGCAGGATCTCCCCTCATCTGAGAAGGAGAAGAGGGAGAAAAGGAAGAGGATGGGAGGGTAGAACAAGGAGGGAAGGAAGGAGGGGGCTGTGATCGAGATGCAACTTGAATAAATAAATACATTTAAAATAAAAGAATTGGGGGGGGGGCTGGAGAGATGGTTCAGTGGTTAAGAGCACTGGCTGTTCTTCCAAAGGACCTGGGTCCAAATTCCAGTACCCACATGGCAGTTCACAGTTGTCTGTAATTGCCTGGTGTGGTGGTGCATGCCTTTAATCTCAGCACTTGGCAGGCAGAGGCAAATGGATCTCTGGGAGTTCAAGGCCAGCCTTGTCTACAAAATGATTCCAGGGCTTCACAGAGAAACCCTGTCTCAAAAAAAAAAAAAAAAAAAAAAAGAATTTCCTTTCCACTATGGATTACAGCAACAGTAAACTACAGGTGTATGGATGAAAGGTTAGAAGAAAACTTGATAGGCACATTATATCCATTTAATAATGATTCTTTAGTCAAAGGTATTTTACTGGCCTTAACAGACCAAATATAGCTCACCTTTTCTATAAAGAGTCTTATTCCAATCAGAAGATAACTGTTGCACTATGGCATCAACAGGCACAATTTGCCTTAAAACTTACAATATAACAAGCATGCACACATAAGTTGAGAAACGATTTACTTCCAGATTCCCGAATATTATTTTCAACACTATGAATTCTAGCTAGTTGGAAATTTTTCTCTCAATGATAGCATGATTATTTTTTTATGTCGAGTGATTTGAACATGTATCTTCAACATTAGAAACTTACCATAATGTCATGGTGTACAACCAATAGCAGTAACATCATCTATGGGCAATTGAACCTGCAAAGATTGCTTCCCCACCACCACAGCATGGAAGACTCATACTCATAGAAAAATGGAGAATCTCCCCGACATCATGGACTGTTCATTGAAAACTGTTCCCCTGAGTAGGCCACTTGTGTGATATATGAGTAGCTGTGCTATGAAGGAGGCCTGCTCCAGACAATTGTTTACTACTACTACAACATCAGAAATAGGAGAAGAGTCCCAAGACTTTCATGCAAATAACCATATCTGTTCTAAATCCAAGATGCAGTAGTCATGTCCAGCCTGGAGGAAACAACCACAAAACAGACATTTAGTGCTCTGCCATGTAATTATGTATCCATGTGTGTCTCTGGCACTGTCTTTTGAAATTGATGAATAATATAACATCCTGACACATTAGTAAGTCTGGTTCATGATAAATATCAAATAACTATCAAATTAAATCATTAAGTCATTCAACAAACCACTTTTGAAATACATGTTTATTCTGACAGTTTTATTGAAGTATAACAACTAGATAAAACTCTACACATATTTGATTTATACAGTTGGGTGAATTTGGAATATGAAAATGCTATCAGGCTGATACTACTACAATCAAGGAAAAAAAACATGTCTAGCACTTCCAAGAGTTCTTTGCAGCCTTTTGTTTCTGCTTGGTTTTCTAATAAGCATACTTACATGGGTATTAAGCCCTTAAGCTCCCTACTGCACAGCACTATATTTGCTATACTACACAATTCAGCTCTAGGATATCCCTGCATTATAACTCTGTGCTCATTGAGGAAGGTCCCATCTCAACTCATGACAACCACCAGTGTCCCTTTCTGCTTCCATGATCCTGGTTATTTTCATACTATGTGCATATAGAAGAACCGTGCCATGTTTTCCCTTCTGTTGCTAGCTGATTTCACTTCCTAAAATGCCATCCAGTTTTCTTCTTGCCACTGTAAAAACAAACACATTTTTGGTTCTGATTTAGTTAATGAGGATCACAAGCACAATTCCCAGCCATGAATCTCTGGTAGCTCTTGCATGTAAATCCCTGCACCATGCTGCTTTATTTTTTCCAGTTCATTCTGAGTCAGGGTAAGGAAATCTGGGAAAGCAAAGTCACTTGGCCAGGAGAGCACTGTCTCATCTGGGTACTCTGAAGCACAAAACTCAAAAAAGTCTGGAATGAAATCACATTTTCACAGGCTATATAAAGGGAGAAGAACCTGGCCACTTTTCCTGTCAAAATCTCTCTTGAGTGAAGCAGAGAAACAACAACAGGAATCTCTCACCATTGGAGGTGATCCTTTGTGCAGCACAGAGCTAGTTTTTACTAGCTAGCATATCCTTTACAAATAGAACATAGTTATCAGTGCAGTTTGTATAGGGTTTTAGGAAAAGGTACAATCTGCTCCCCCAATCAGATTTGCTTCCCTACTACTGCCCAGTGCAATGATCATATGACACAGTCCTTCTTATAGCTCCTATAACCTGTAGACTAAATATTAGAAATTAGTTAAGGAAATACATATACTAGCTACAATTTATTAGAAAAAGTGTGTTTAAACAGCAAATATGTAGCCCACAAAGTGAAAAATGAGACTAATTCTTCAAATTCCTTCATCGAGTTCCCAATGCCTGTCCTTACTGGGAAATCTAGTTCTCACAAGAACTCCCTTTGCATTGTTGTGAAAAGACAAAAACCCGTGGCAGGACAAAACTGGAAAGCTAGGAAAGAGCATGGGGGAGACCAACCCTGAGAAGAGGGAATGATTTGAACTACCCACACACTGATGTTTCCTTCTGTACCAACTGGCGTTTCCACATAGATTTACTGAGGTCTTTCCTGGTGCTCCTTATAGCTTCCTTTTATTCTTCAATAGCCATATTCACTGAGTGTATCTCTAAATAAAAATTAAGCATTTGATAATTTTATTTTATCAAAATCATCCAAAAATGATTTCTAAAACATAAGTTTATTGTTTAAAGGAACAAAATAATAATACTAGTATAAAAATCTATCAAAATAGTCACAGTTCTGGCATGGAAAAGATATTAAATATTTATTAAATGAATGAATGAATATTAATTTGTTTTAAATTCAGTAGAATCCTTCAGTCAGCCTTTAAAAGGTAAACAAAAACAAATTTCTCTAAACTTGCTTGATATTTAAATGCTGTTTGCATGAAAGCAGTACATAATGAGTGTGACCTTTCTTATCCCCAACTAAGCTTGAGTTGTAGGGCATTTGGCCCAGTGACTACGTTGCATTTGGGAGGTAGCTTAATGTAACTGACATCAACAGACATTGTTGAAGGTAGTATGAATTGCAGCAGTTCAATCCTATCCCCACCAGGTTAGCCACGGATATATATAAAATGCCATATAGTCAACAGGGTTTGATATTTTTACTAGTAAATAAGGCTAAATATAAAAAATATCCCAAGTATCTAAAATTTCAATATGTATTTATTTCCACCTGACGTTAAGGAAATAATAGTGTTTAAAGAAAGGAAGTAAGGAAAATGAGCATCCAAGTTGTCATTTTGAAGCTTGTCTTAGGGGTTAGAGCTGTTCAGGATGTCTTATAAGCCAAGATTGCTAAGAGTTTATGGGAGTCTAGCTTTATTCATCTGGGTCAAATCTTCTCCTCCATTACTAAAAAAAAAAAAAAAAAAAAAAAAAACTCCTTTCTCTCTTTGATCACATTGGCTCTGGGTTTAGTACTACTCCTAGGAATCCAAAATGTATGATTTGTTTATTGAGGCTAAATGCCTGAGACTCACAGATTCTGCACAATCAGTCCACTTGTATTCATCTCATCTATTAATAATAGGCTTTCTTAACTGCGGGAGTTGTTAGTCTCTGAAGTATAAATTCTCTTTGTGATCACCCTGGCACATTTAGGGAATAAGAAAAAATGCTGGAAACTTTGTAACACTACAAAGCTTCAGAATCATGAATCAAGTTAGGCTCACTCCCCTACTTGCCTAGTTCTGTGACCTTTCTTACAAGGATGAATCTCTGTGTAGTTCCTAGTTCTCCATTAACATTTGCTTCAAAGCTGTACTCATGCTACTTCCTATAAAGTGTTTCTATATTTAATTCACAATTGATTTTCATATAGATAAATCATATGGGCAAGAGTGAGAGAACACCTGCCTGGCAAGTTCTACAACAGGTGCCATAGTTCCAATTCCCTTTCCTAATAACATTTGATATGGGTTTTGTCAGGCCTAAGTCACATAATGATACAATGTTGGACTAGGTTATCTCCGTGGTTCTTAGCCACAAATAGTCTATATAATGCTATTATGTGAAATGAGGGCTATTTCTTTGCCTGGTTCTTTAAAATATTGCTCTTCTTTGCACACCAAAAAATCTGCAAATTATGTATTAACATCAGCTAATAAAATATCAATACAATTGTATTCATGGATATACTCAGGAAAGGAAGGAGGGAGGGAGAGAAAGCAATGGAGGGAAGGTCATGGGTAGTCTTTTTCTCCCAGACACCGTCCCTTCCTCATCTAAACTGCAAGTGGTAAGCTAAATTATGGTTGGACCCTAGAAACTCACCACCTTCACAATCTGTTTTCATTGGCAGCATCACATGCTCCATCTTAGTCTTCCTTTCCTCTCTTTAAGCGTGTACTGTTTTCCTTCCACACCACTTCTCTTCTGTGCTCTTAAATCCAGCAGTCAGTTAGTGTAACTGACTGGATGGCAACCAGTGATAGAAGTGACATTAGTTCAGAGTCTGAGTCACATAGCAAAGTGAGAAAGTATTATGGGACAAATCACATTTTAATCAGTTGGAGCTTAGATAAATGCAGGAATATTGATAGCACTTATGGTTTGCACAACAGTATGTGGTATGACAAGCAATAAAATTTTGAAATATAGGCAGTGGATGTTAATTAATGATAAATCATTATGGAACTCCTGTGGTATTGCATGTTGTCCATGTAAAATACCTAATAATTTATAATTCTGGTGTGATTCCCACAGCAGCAAATCACATGGAGTGTGATCATTTGTAGCCCAGCTTGATCTGCAGCATAAAATTGATTTCCGAGGTGCCAGGAAATGTTGGTAATGTTCACTCACTCCTTGTGGCTTATACAGTGGTATTCTTTCTACAAGGCATTTCAGCTCTTCCAGAATCAAGATAGGAATTCAAGTATGTAACTGAAACTTAATTGTATGGTGAATAAACATTGTTTCACAGGAAAACCACAAATACGTTTTTCGAAGAAATAGTAAATGCAAAGTAGTTTCTTAATTACTAGTTTATAGTTTCCTAGTCTCAGATGTCATGATTTTGAGTTCTTAATGCTCTAATATTAGACTAATTACATCTTTGATATCTAATTGTTCTGTTCCAGCAGTGACAACCACACTGTTCTTTCAAATGCTTCCTGAGAAGGTTCGAGGAAGAAGGGACAAGAAGAGACATTTAATATCAGGCTCAAATGTTTAAGGATACTCAACACCACTCATAGAATTTCTCAAAGCCTTTAAATTTCAAGAGTAGAATCAGCATGCTGCATGTTAATGATACCTGGTTAAAGACCTTTCCTTCTGTGTTATGTTAGATAAATGAGTCACAAAATGCTAATTGGATACAACTGCCCTTTCTCCCCAACCACTAATTTGTACCCTCAAATTAGCTCTTGTTAATCTATTTGTGAATATCAGCTGGAAAAATATGAGAAGCAAATAAACAGTAAACTAGGCATTGATTTTCTAGAACCATTTTTCCATTTCCCAGCTCTCTTCCCTGTTCATTGGAATTGGAGTCAGAGAATGGGGGCTGGTAATCTAAGCTGAAATGAAGGGCTTCATTCTTAGACAAGCAGATACGAGTCTCTTCCTTTTGAAAATATCAGAGGAGCAGCTGCTCCTCCACTATTTTGAGTGGAATTTCTGAGAACAGCTTGAAGCTCAATATTGTATATGGTGAGTGGTTGACCAGAGTCAGGCTGTAGGGGGGGAGTAAGGAAAATTGAACAACCAGTGCAAGCTACAATAGCTGACAGGCAGAGTACAGGGAATGGGAAACAGGCATTGCTCTGAAATGTACCAAGTGTGAAGGCACAATTACCCCACTGGCAAATGTGTTTACTATTTTTATTCTTCTAACTCAAGCTTAGTACTTCTAATCTGTTAGTGTAATTTTAAGCGACCAAAGAAAGAAAGAAATGGTAAAGAAAACAGAAAGAATCACATAGGTGAAAAAAGAGAAATAGCTTTAAATTTAGCTAGAAGCCTAAGGCAAAATAAGACAGAGGACAGCAGCCACTTCACTTCCTCACCAGGTCTAAAAAATGCCCCCACACCATACTAGCAGAGACCCAGGTTGTTGTTGCTTTACTACTCTTGCTCAAAGCAACTAATCCCTGTGTGTATCCTGGATGCATGTTCACCCTTGGGCAATAGCCAGAGTGCCACCAAAACAGTCTCAGCTTCTAAATCAAGCTAAGCCAACAGACCACATTTATGAAACTCAGAGATCTACCACACCATCTGGCACCTTCAGGAGACTTCTCACAGAAATCTCTCCATCAAGTAATTCATCTATTGTAAAACACATGGCTGTAAGCCTCTAGAAAACATGCTCATGACAATCCAGAGCACTATCCCTTAAGAGTGTTTTCTAAATACTCAGTGTCCACATGACAGGTAACCATTAGTAAAAAATGTCTCACGTCCAGTGTTTCCCTGAATCTTCCAATAAGTAGTCTTAGTGACCATAGTGATTTTTGTATTTTTTTCCTAAAAATTTAGAAATGAAGATCTGTTGGTGACGTTTTTTGGTACTTTTGATGTATTTTTAAAATTAACTCTTTACTCTCATCCATAACCACAACTTTGACCATGTATAAATACATAAATATAAATATATTAAACACGATGTATTTATAACTTCTATAATACACACATAAGAGTTCTAACATTCTGGAAAGACTAGAGTGAATTCATGGATTCTGAATGTCAATAAATAACTTCTTCCAAAGCACTGTATCTGTGAATGCTAGAACAGTCATTTTGAGCACTCGAGAGTTCAAGAAATGTCAATGAATGTTGGGCTGCTACAGTTATTGGAGCCATCCTGGAATTTATTGGTCAAGGATCAAAAATATAGGAATGGAGCCTAAAGTCTCAGGGGGTAGGGTAATCCTACAGCATAACATATGATGAGCCCCAAGTCTCAACTCCCTCTCTCTTCCCAGGTCTTTCTGAGATCTCAGATATCTTCTGCCTCATGGCATTCTCTGGGGTGGAGAAGAATTCTCAGCACAGAAGATGATATCACAGTAGAGTCTGGGATGGAGTCTCAAGTCTTTGAGAGAATTAATATGTGTTGGTAATTATTTTCTAAATAATTTGTGTCAATCTCTAATTTTTTAAATAACCTGAGTTTTCTAAATAAACCTGTGTCACAATTTAAGTCTAATTAATATATGTTTTGTACAACCTTCATAAACACTGACTATTCTGGAAAGGCAACAACTCTGTAAAAAAAATAAAAATAAAAAGACTGAACTTCTGAGAGAGACGGCTCACAGTTAAGAATTCTTACTACTCTCACAAGGGTCCTACATTCAGTAATGAACATATCACATGCCTCCAAATTGTCTGTAACATCAGTTCCATGGAATCTGAAACTTTATGCTTCTCTGTAGCACCTGCATGCATGTGAGTGCTTGTAAATTCAGGCAGACACACCCCCAACACATACACACACACACACACACACACACACACACACACACACACACACACACTAAATTCTTCAAAAATAGATTCTGCTGCCTTTGGACCTCTGCTAGGAGTTGATTGCCATTCATAAAACCATAACATTCATCGAAATGCTTCTCAAGCAATCTGTGTTGCAGCCCAGTATATCTATATTTGACTGTGTCTACAGCAACCATCTCTAATTAACTAAAGATGCTTATACTAATGTAGCATTAACAATAGGATCATGTTTGAGCATGTGTAACTGAAAAATGCATGTAATATTGTGAATTTCTTTGATTTGTCCTGTGTATCATAACTAGAAAGTTAGAGCATTTTGTGAGACCCACTGCTTAACTAGGTTAGATTGTATATAAATCCCATGATAGAAAAACCAATAAAATCACAGCTTTTATTTTTAAAACAAGGATGATTTAGGTCTTGCATGACATTACAACAATATCTAAACAAATTTATAAATCCCCTGTATGGTATAGTTTTGCTGATTCAGGATGAATCTTTCTGAATAATCTAGACTTTGATACAGCATATATTTTATCACCATAAAGTGTTGGCTGTTAATTCTTTTAAATTCACCTTTTCAGGTGGTGGGTAGTCAAAGGAGGCCACTCCAGGTAGGAGGCTAAGATGCCCTGAACTGAAAGGAAGTATTCACCTTTAAGCCCACCGTTCCTACTTCCAAGATTTTCTTTCAATGTACAAATGCCAATGAAAATTGTAACGATGACAAGTGCTCCATCATTTATTAAGTTAATGTAGATTAGACTTTTCTGGAGAAGCAGCAACATTAGAGAAACTTCCCCACTCAAGCTCTCTAATACACTGGATCCTGAGAACTTTCTTTTTATTTAGTGAATTTCATATCATGCACCCTGTTCCCTCCCATCTCCCACCTCCCCCCAGACCCACCCTCCTCCCTCATAATCTGTTCCAGCATAGAAAATAACAGCTCATTGTGGAAGCTGCAGTGTATCTCAGTATGTCCTACCATATTCCCCTTTGTCCACACATTCTGCCTGCAAGTATTCATTATAAAGACTCCTTGGTCTGGTACAAGGCCCCTGGTGTCTGCTACTCCATCAGTACTGGAACCTCACTGGAACTCCTCTCAGATGTACTTTAACTGTCCTGTGTCATGAAGATCCTGCAGTCCATACTACAGCTTGTCCTGGATATGGGATTGTGGGTGAGCTAGCCCTAAGGGAGTGAGTGTGGGAGAGCCAGCACTGCCTTCGGTTTGCTATGGGTAGTGTTGGCTAGGGAGAAATGCCTTCCCCTCCCTTTTGCCCTCTCCTGAAAACTCTTATCTCCACCTCATTACTCTTCATCTCCTGACTTTATTATTGGCCTGAAATGTATATATCTCTCCTCTGCTTCATTGAATCTTTCCTTAAAAGGGAACTCGCTGTCTCCATTATAAAAGTATCACTAGCCACTGTTTAATTCATTTCCGCAAAGCTGTGCATATTACTATGAAATTTCCATGAAGCATAAGGTCTGTTTCTTGTACCTTCATGAGTAGGATGTGATCAATTCCACTTTCATAAGAGACCATAAATATTTAAGACAAATGCCAGTGTGTTCTTTATTGACCCACATTGTCATTTTTCTCTTGTGTTTTATATATCCCATCTTCAAGTTCTGACTGTCTTGAACATTTTTCTATATTTAAATAATTTAACTCTGTTTGCTAATTAAACTTAAAAACTCTTTTTCCTAATTAAGAACCCACTTTTCAGTTCATATCACCTCTTACTCCTATATGAGAAACAGATCTGAATAAAATGAAATGTCCTTCTTTTACTTCATAGGAGGGATTTATTGTCACAGAAAGTCAAACTTCTGGTTTTTGAAGTAAGTAGGACCCTGTAATAAAATCAGTTATATCATATTAATTAAAACCAATCCATTACCTCCCAGTCTCTGAATCAGTTGGTTCCAAATACCTTATTTTACCCAGATTCCTTTGTAGAATTTCCCACAAATATGAAGTTCATTGATCAAACAACATGAGTTTCTTGCACTCTTTGCACTTACATTAATCACTGCATAAGGATAAGTTGACACTCTTATTCCTATGTAAATCTTTGTGAGTTTAGTTGCCCTAAACTCATTTCTTGGGTCCAAGTAATTCTGAATACACTAACAAAATAAAATTCATCAATAAACGAAATTGAGAACCACACCATAGCTCAAGGTAGTCACCTTCAAAACTGAGTAAGCGACCATTCTGCAAAGAAAAAGCAGCAGACTAATGTAGAAAATAGACTTCAATGTGGGCAGTTGAAGCATAAGATTTAAAGCTAAACATATCTTGAAACTGGTTCATGCTTACACATTTATTACTAAGTAATACTGAAGAATTAAGTACTATTGATAGTTCATAAGATATGTTTCAAATACTTAATGCTATCTTACAAGTATATGGACACACACACACATACACTAACACACATTAATTGGTATTTGCTGTTTTAAATTTTTAATTGGCAAAGCACCTTGATAATAGGAGTAGTAAGAATGGGATGTGTTACTAAGGACATAGTCTTGTTTGTCAAAATAAGATCATAATTATATAAAGGATACATAATTTCAAGCTTTACTCTTAGATGCCAGTTCAGTAGTTATTGGGCTATCCTGAGATATAACCACTACTATTATTAAGAAAGCAACTCCAGACATCTCTTTGTGTTTGAATTATAGCCATCAGTATCTCTTGTTTTCTAAGAATTGGAATTATATTTATAGGATATTCCAGGACATTTCCTAGGACAAGCCTTTATTTTTTTAGTATCAACAATTAAATTCTCTAGGCAAATGTCATCAACCTAACCCATATAGAAACATGCACATTGATTATAGAAGACTAGCCCTAGAAACTGGGGCTCCACATATCAAATGACTATGGGTCCCTTTATTCTTCCTGTCTTGCTATTGTAATAACTTCAGAGACTTAACACTGACCTATGAAAAGGCATCAAAACAAAGAAACAAACAAACAACAATAACAACAAACAATATCAAATGACCTCTGAGCTTTCTAGAACAATTTAAGTCAGTTTTTGTCTCTGATTGAAATGCCTGCATTTTTAGTTCAAAATAAGGAACTTTTCGTATTCTTTAAGCAATAAGAAGTTGAAGTTATATTAATTTCTGAAAATTATCTTAATAATCCATTATTAATATCCACCTTACAAGGTATTCTTCTTTCCCTTTTATTTACCTGGGAAATACCATGGACAAAATCAATTTAGAAAAAGGGGTTTATTTTGCTGCCACATCCAGGACATACTCTTTCACTGAAAGAAATCAGAGCAGGAAATCAATGCAGAAATTTCTGGTAGAAATCATGAAGGAATGCTGATTGCTTACCTGCTCATGCTCAGCTAACTTTCTTATGTAACTCAGGACCACCTACCTGCAGTTGGCACAACTTACAATGAATGGATGGGCTGGGACCTGGTGCATCAATTAATAATCAAGGTAGTCTTTCACAGATAAGCCCAGAAGCCAATCTCATCCTCAATAAATATTTTCCTTTCAGATGATCCTAGGTTGTATCATTTTGACGATTAACTAGAAAAAAAGGGTTAGAAAAGAAGCACATTTTGGAAAAATTGTTTAAAATCATAAATAGCAAGAAGGTGCTACCCTAGGCATTTAAAGAAAAGGGTATAATAGCTCCAAAGACATGTACTTGTGAATGGCATTTATTTTTGCCAAGTTATCACTGTGAGATTTTTTTCTTATATTATTCATGAAAGATAAATTAAGTTTCTTGTGAATTGTTATAATATTCTATATGCAGCAATGTAGGTATCCAGCTCAAAAACTTTAGGTTGGATAATGCTTTTAAGAACTCATGGTATGTGAGACACTGTATTCAAACTAGATTAGCATAATAAGAATTCATACTATCTTGAGGTGAATGCAACTAAACTATTTAGTTAATACATATTTGTGTCATCATACAATATATGTGAGTGTTAGGATACAGAAGGAAATACACACTTTGAACCATGTGCTTTTTAACAATTGTTTAACTAGAAGGAATTCACAAATCAATATGAATATTTTATGTCTCTTAAGCACTTTACCATATTTCTCATCTTAGCACAATCAAGGAAAAAAGTAGTCTGTATACCCTATTTGTATAGACATATATACTTAATGAACACCAAGAAATAAATGCTGGTTATTCTGCTGTGGTTGTTTTAATTTAAGTTTTCATTAGAAAATGGTTGCAAGTTAACTGCAGTAGGCATTCCATGAGAATACAAGTTTCTACCAAGGAATGTAATATGATACCCATCAATCTCTGAAGTATATTTATAGTCCTATATTCAGAGGTGAAGAAAATTTTTTAAAAATGTGCTTGAAGGAATGATTTCAATAGAAGACATTTTCTTTTGGTATGAAATTAAATACAAGAGAATTCATCTCAGAGTATACACACAGTGTGTTTTGGAAAACAAAGAAAAAGAATAGAAAAGCTAACATAAGCTAGACTTCCCTCATCACATCAATCAATAAAGGGTGTTTTCATTTTCAGTTGTTGGAAATTTGGCAACATGTTATGCATAATGAAAGTCAGTCGTAACTATAAAGGAAACAGTGACTTAATGCTTTGACAACTGGAAGGAGCCCATTTATTTTTATTGAACAAGGGAAAATACAATATCTGATTAAGTGTCATACAGATGGATAAATGACACACAGAAAAGTCCCACCTGTGAACATTTAGCCTAAAGATCAGGCTTTAACAATCAGCCACACAGTCTTGTAGAATGAATTATAAGTGTTGGATATTTATGAGATGTCTCCCAAAAAACAAGGGTAGACAATGCTGTGAGTCTAGAAGACATTGTGACTGCTGTGTCACACCATGACAAGCTACACTGGAGTGTGAAGCAAGAGAAAGGAGGTTTGTCTCAATGCATCCCTAAGTTTAAGCAAAATTAAACATAAATGGATGAGAGTTGTATAATCATCAGTCATGATTATTTATAACTTCCAATTTGTGGGCTTAGTTTCACAATATGGCCATTGTCCATAAATCTATTCAGAGGAAGACTCATTGACATGGACACCACAGGCTGCTTCAACCTATTAATATTTGAGACTTTTGTAACTTTCATTAAAATATAATTTATTTTGAAGAAATCAGCATAAAAGAGAGAAATAACACTCTCTTACTATAAATATTCAAACCATAGTTGATCTGGACAAATTTTTAAAGAGTCAGAAAAAATAAATAAGTACTCATAATAGTACTATCCTCAATTTTGAAACTAAATATGTAAGTAAAAGAAAATAACAACTATAAAACACTTAAAATTCAACGGTTTAATTTGTAAGTTATTCCATATATTAACAAAAAACCCAATTCTAATAAATACATACAGAAAATAGAAAAAGAGGGAATTTTAGAAGCTTCATTATTATAAAGCGTGTGTGTGCATATCTGTGAGTGAGTGTATGTGTGTGTGTGTGTGTGTGTGTACACAGTGGATGTGAAGTGTAGAGTGTATATAAAAATACCTGTGGTGGTCAGAGGACAATTCTGTAGAGTCAGTTCTTTCCTTGTACCTTTACCTGGGTTCTGGATTGAACTCAAATCACCAAACTTCTGTAACAAGTCCTCAAGACCTTTACCCTTTGAGTCATCTTGCTACCTCCGGTGGGGGACTTTAATATTAAAACAAAACAAATAAAATTAAGAAACAGTAAAACTACAGATAAATAATTCTTATTACTTTAAGACATAAAAGTTTTCAAGGCAGTTTTTTTTTTTAATTCAGCACATGTACCAGTGTATAACAAAGAATGATATATCACGACCAAGTAAAATTTATCTTGAGATGTTTTAATTAACCACCAAATTAACAAAGTAAAGAAGAAAAATTATGTTAATCTCAGAAAATAAAAGTCTTTGAAAAGAAAGACACCCATTTTTAATAACACCTCCCCAATAAAAAATGAAAAAGTTGTTAACTTCACTGACAGCAGACGCATCTACAAATACTCAAAAAGCATAGCAACCATAACAAAGATCCTTTGCTCTAATAAGACACGGTGAAGAGAATGAAATTAAAAGATAGAAATACTGAAACAAATGTTTATAAGACATATATTGAGCTTTATGAAGACTTTCAAAACTCAACACATGGGGGGAGAGGCAAGATGACAGCGATCAAGTAGAACACATTCCGATCATCAGGAAGACAGATTGGACAACAGCAGAGATATACTCCTGCTGAAGGCAGTCTGTGAGGCACAAGCCTATCTTGGCTTGCCCAGGAAAACAATAAAGAACTTGGTGCTGAAAATATAGACACTGGAGTATCGGAGTCACAGACATAGGGACTCAGCACTTCCTGCACTCCCTCCTTACTGGATCTTTTCAGGAATAGAGCTGAAAAAAATATTTTTTCTTTTACTTACATATTTAGTTTCAACCTCCAAACATAGGACCTCCTGAGTTTGCAGAAGTTGTGCAGGGGCTAGGCTTGTACACCCAGAAGCATACCAGAAGAGCCCCTACACTAAGGACTTTCCCTGGGATATTCAGTAGGGCAGCAGCATCCTCTAGCTAACCAGCTAAGGCAGCCTCTGACAGTGGGATCTAGCTTGCAGGAGCCAAGCTTCTCTGAGCCCAAGCACACTGTGGACAGGATACAGAACACAATTTGGAACTCACCCCCCCACCTGACTACAGGGGGTCTGGTAGAAGTCCCTACCAGGCAGGCTGCTTTGGAGCATTGCAATACAGGCAGGGAATCAGTGAATGAACTCCATATTGGATCTCCTGTCTCCACCCCCTCTGCTTGGTCCCTAAGCTGCCCCCCCTGCTGTGCAGCAGGGACAAATGTAGAGAGCTGCAAAGTGCCGCGCCCTAAAGATGGCGCTGGTCTCCGCCTTCCACCAGCCCGACGGTGAGCGCTCTTTATGATAATATGTTCATATTTGGCAAAGACTGCTGATCTGGCTTGCTTCCGCATACGTAGACCTCTAAGATAGCACCACTTGGCTTTACTTGACTGGCTGTTTAATTAGTATTTAGCCTGTGGGTTGGGTCTGCCCCATTATTCGGAAGACTGTTTTCAAGGGACCTGAATAAACTGCAGGAGAAGAGTTTTATGAGTTGCGTCATTCCTTGCTGGACAAGGGGGGGCGCGACAGACAAAAGCAATTACAGCACTGGTTCACAGAGTTTCAAACTGAGAGGTACAGACTGGCTCTAGGAGTCCTCTGACAATGGATGAGAAAACCAAAGCCACAGCCCTGACACTGTAGCTACAGTACATTCAGATCTCTCAGAGCAGTGAAATGGTCCTGGACTGGAGAGTGCTATCCAAGGGGACAGGCAGCAACTGACCATAGAGCCTCTAACTGAGAGGCACTCTCCACCCCCTCCCCCACCTCCCAGTCCAAGTACTGGAGAGTACTTTGCAAACTCACTCCCTATACCTACTTTGGGAAGGCTCTCATACTACTGCCTCCTGTCTGGAGCAGTTCTGAACTACTGCATGCAACCTGAGCAGGTAGTTTGCTGGGACCCAAAGAACTTCTGACTGAGAGGTACAGGTTGATCCTAAAACACCCTCACCTCCCCCCCCCACCAGAGAAGAGCATAGAAGGGCCACAACCAAATCTCGATACCCTTGCTACAGGGAAACTTCCAGAAGCCAGGTAAGTGCAGGCTAACTACACTGAAACACAGTGATTATGGCAGAGAAAAGGCAGCTGAGCATGCCGGATTCCAAACACTGTGGATAGGGTGTGAATTCCACATCAGATCTCACTAACTGCACCTGCCTTGCCCCTCAGCTGAATACCCAGGATACAACAAAGAGAGCTGTGACTCAGGAGCAGTGAAACAAGCCCGGACCATTGCTCATTGCCTGAGTGACATGGGCTGTACCAGAACACAGTGCTTCTGGCTATCAGACACACTTTGGCCTTAGAACCCCCTGAGAGCACCTTGGGAGGACCATGATATCACAATCCCAACACGTAAGCTGCAGGGAGCTACCGCTCCAGCCAGCAGTCTGTGGCCTGACAACCTGCAGAGTCATTGTTACAAAGACCAGTTGGATCTCAGGAACCTACAGGTAGGAATAACACATCCCACCACAACCTCTGACCTGACTTCCCAATTGAGACATAACATGAAGGGGTGAGCTCTGGGAGACACACTGAGAACCCACCTCCACATGCCCCATATAGCCAGTGGAGAGTTATAGATCACCAAGCTATACAGCCTCTACACCAAAGTGCCCTTCTTGGCACCAAGCCCAGAAGGCACCAGGAACAAACAACTAAGAACAACCAGATGGCTAAAGGTCAGATAAAGAACAGATCTGACAAAAGTCAGGGAAATATGACTCCAACAAAATGCAGCAAAGCCAGTACAGCAAACCCTGACCACTGATCTCCAAGCCAAAGTGTCTCAACTTGAAGAGTAAAGAGACAAGGTAACAAGCAAATTGGAGCACAAAATGTCGAAAAAAATAAAATTGTACAAGACTTGAAATTGGAAGTGAAAGTAATAAAGAAAACACAAACTGAGGTAATCCTGGAGGTGGAAAATCAAGGGAAGAGAAC
>CAJQZJ010032546.1:5451176-5483889 GCA_907164525.1 Lophiomys imhausi
GAGACCAGCGCCATTTTTAAGGCGCAGCACGTCGCAGCTCTCTACAGACCTCCAGTTCCAGATGACAAAATATTCCCAACCTTGCATTCCAGGGGTGTTCCCTCACCATCACCAGACATCTCACTCTGAGAAAGCACCCAAAAAGTCTACACAAACTTTCTGGTGGTCAAACTCATTGAAGTTGGTTTGTCAGTAACAACGGGCCAATCAGAAATGGACATGAATACTTACCCAAATGTCATCCAATCATATGATAGAAAATCTGTTTATTTGTCTAAGCCCCTATATAAACTTTGTATTTTTGAGTTTGGGGCTCTCAACTCAAACTACCATGTCAGTGAGTATTGAGAGTCCAAGCTCTGAGCTTCAATAAACTACCCTCAGGTGTTTACATCAGAGTTGGCTCCTGGTTGGACTTTGGGGCCTCGAGAACAGGCAGAACAGTACAGGCTTAATTCCAATCATTATATGGGCTGCTAGTGTAATCTATTTTGGGGTAATACAAGTTGGTGATTGGCCAGTTAAGCTTATGGTCATGTAAAATACTAATCTTAACTTTTCACAAAAATATGCTTACTAGGTTAAACAGATAGTTTATGCTTGGCATATACAGTTTGCCTGTTCAGACATAAAATAGAAAAATGATAGATGGATTTATAAATCGATTAATATATGTTTTCAAGACCCTCAGAGACATACAGAAATGGCATTTAAGGATGTTTTTATTATTTTAAAAATTATTTGACTTGAGATAGTCAGCTCCTGACAGCTCCCATTTGACTTGGAAGGATAAAATTAGTATCAAAAATCTCTATCAGGAGAAAATTCCTACTGTGCAGAAATGCCCCTGCTCTCTCAACAGACTATATGCAGTCCAAAGGTAGACAGAGCTTAAATACAGGTAATCGATGGCCTGATTCTGCAGAGACAGAATGGAAAAATCCCTCTTATTTTATGCTGCACAATTAAGTCTATGAGCTTGGCCAGAAGGTTGAAGAGAAGCTCAATTATTATCGAGAGATATTTGGAACTGTTCAGGCAGCAAACTATCATTTTTCTTGTTTGGAAGGTGTTTGCCTGCGCTTCCTATACAGGCAGATAACTCTATCCATTTCTTAAGTCTTTGGTGGGGTTGAAGACATAATACATACAAAATTTCAATTGAACTTTAGTTGGTTAGTATTTAAAAGATATTTTTAATATCTTTTCAAATAAAATCAATATAGGATATGATTGGAAATAATTAGGTTTAGAATCAATATAGGATATGATAGGAAATAATTAGGTTAAGAATTTTAGACTCACCAAGATAGGATAGATGATTTCTTTCTTTTTCCTTCAAGGTTGCCTGATACAAATATGCTAAAAATTATATATGTAACATTTTATATGGTTTTTCTGATTGTTTCATATTGTTATAACTGTATATGGTTTTTAAAAATTAACCTTTTTACTAAACAAAAGTGGTAACTGATAAAGTGATCTGTTATGAATTCTAAACGTTAATTAATTACTCCCAGAGGCCTGCTTTCTGTCTGTTATTTTGCTTGCCAGCCATTGTCTCTGATTGACTTTAATAAAATGCTGAAGCCTATGATTGGTCCGAAGGAGAGGTAGGAGGGGAAAAGGTTGGCAGGCTCTGGAGTAGCAGAGAGGATTGTGGGAAGAAGAAGCCAGGCAGGAGGAAGGAGAGGGCATGTCATAGGTTAGAGATGCAACAATATCATGCCACATGGCATGGAACATTGACATAGCATAAACATAACATAGCATAACATCCCAAAGGGATGTAACTATATTGGGGTCCTATTTGGGGACTAGAATTATGAGCTAGCTTAGTTGGACCAAGATTGCACAATCCATGCAGGTTTTTCTAATGGCAGGTTAAGGATTAACACCCATGACCAATTATCTATTATATAAATACTGGAAATAATTATATTAACTATTTCTACAACCAACTAACCTGGGCCCATAGGGTTCCACACAGACTTAACCACCAACCAGAGAGCTTGCATGGGACAGACCTAGGTCCACATATGTAACAGTTCTGCAGTGTGTTCTACATGGGGGACTCCTCTAACAGTGGGAAAAGGGGATGTCTCTGACTCTACTGCCTGCCTATGGATCTCTTTCCCCTAACTGAGTTCCCTAGTATAGCTACAATAGAAGATGTGCTTTGTCCTACAGGAACTTGATATTTGAAAGCTGGTTGATATCTATGGGAGGCCTCCCCTTTTCTGAGAAGAGGGGAACAAGGGGGACACAAACAATGGGAGGGGAGAAGGGGGGGCTGGGAGGAGAGAATGAAAGGAAAGCTGAGATAGAGATGTAATGTACATAAGTAAATTAATTAAAAGAAATCTACAAAGAATAAAGCAGTTGTCAGAAGCAGAATTGGGGGAAAGCATGAACTACATAGCACTAGCACAAAGAACATTTTGAGCATAGTGAAGTGTTTTGCAATGTGTGTGTTGATACACACATGAATGTTGTCTTAGTTAGGGTTACTATTGCTATGGTGCAAGCCATGACCATGGCAACTCTTATTTTCAAAAATCATTTAATTGGGGCTTGGTATGGCAGATAGTATGGTGGCTCACAGGCAGACATGGTTCTGGAGAAGTAGCCAAAAGTCCTATATCCAGATTCACAGGCTCAGAGACAGAGAGAGACTCTGGGTTTGGCATGGGCTTTTGAAACCTCAAAGCCCATACCCAGTGACAGACTTCCTTCAGGAATTCCAAACCTACTCAACAAGACCACATTTCTTAATCCTTCTCAACTACTGCCACTCCACAGATGTGTACTTAGACATAAACTGTATACTATGTACCATGAAGATTCCTTCTTCTGGTGTTTTTGCAGTTAACTTTAAAGAAGAAAAATACACTAAAATCTAAGTTGGGATTTATATCAAATTTGAAAGTTACATGAGAAGTATTATGGTTTTTCAATATTTATGCATTGATTTCATTTATGTGTAAGCATGTGTGTCCCTGAGTATATGCATGTGTCTATAGAGTCTAGCAAAGTACTTCAGATCCCCTGATACTGGATTAAAAGTGCTTGTAAACCTCCTGATATGGGGTATAGGAAATTAACCTAAATCTATTGTAAGAGCAGGAAGTACTCTGAACTGATGAACCATCTCTTCAACTTCAAGTACAAATACATATATGTGGATAATGGTGTCACTTTCATAAGAGTTAATTGTGTTCCACAAAAGATGAGCCAAGGGCATATTTGTTCCTTGCATTATACACTCTCTTTCTCCAAACAGGTAAATTCTTCCTGAAGAAAAGAATAAAGTCAATAGAAATAAGACTGGTATGATCATAGAAGAGGTAGTATCAAAATGCAATGAAGAATACATGATGTTGAACAAGGTATTTAAGAATCAAAATAATGGCAGAAAATACAGATTTATTTGTTTTGTTTTTTTGAGACAGGGTTTCTCTGTGTAGAGTTGGTTGTCATGTAACTTGGTCTATAGATCATCCTGGTCTCAAAGTCAGAGGTCTACCTATCTCCTAAGTGCTGAGACTAAAGGTATGTGCCACAACTGTTCAGCTGAAGAATTTAAAGTGCAAAAAACAAACCCTGCTTTTATGAAACAAATCTCCTTATTAACAATACTTGACAATACTCAAAATGAATTATATATGTGTGAAATTATTTTTTTAATTTTTGTGTGGATTTATTAAGTTTTATTTTATGTGTAACCATGTTTTATCTACATTTGTTTCTGTGTACCATATGTATACAGTGCCTGAAGATGACACAGAATGACCTCGACCTTCAGGTCACTGTTCACTGATTGGGTCTTAATAAGAATGATCAAAGGATTAGAAGACAAAGAAGATAGGAAAGCTGGGGTCGAGAGGTCTTATGCAAAGCAAGCAGTTTAAGAAGTACAGCATCTTATATACTATTTGGTTGGAGACAATGGAACAAAATTCAATGGAAAGCTGTGATACAATGGGATAAAGTTACCAGAACTCTAAATAATGAATGTTAAAGGTAACACAAGGTACCTCAAGAGAATTCCAGACTTAGCACAAAGTTGGGAGTGTTAATTCCAGTCTCTTCACAGGGTGTAGTTGGTATCTTTTATTTTATTTTATGCACTGTATTTTATTTTGTGACTCTTAAACCTCTACCTCCCTTCAGATCCTTATTCCTTCCAACCCCCCAACATTAGGTAGGACAGAGTGAGGGTTAGAATGGAGGGGATGTAGGTCTCTTTAAGTTACTTCCTACTTAATAGGTTCTGTGGGTACTTTGCGCAATACCAATCTCAGTTGTCAAGATATCTAGCAGTCCAGAAAACAAGCAACAACAAACACAGTAGCAAAAAGAAATAGCAATAACATGGGGAGCAACAGCAGGGAGAGCAGTAGCCTCTTCTTTCTTCAGAGCGGCCCAAGTCTTTCTTGGATTCTGGCATTTATACACCTCTGTAGAGTCCTCAGAATTGAACTTCCTGCAGCTGACAAAACCAACACTCCTGCTAGAGCACAAGATAATTATAGTTAACAGCTGTGGGCAAACTGAAGAAGATAAATATCCCATACCTGGGATTATAACAAAAAATTCTCATAACATAACTTCATTTTTTAAAGAAAAAAAAACCCTATTACCACAACTGAGAAAAGCCAAGTTCCCAGGAAACAAAACTGTAATTTCTGAAGGTCCTGGTCCTATCACCATACTTACCTTTGCCAACTCTGCCTCTGGTCATAGACACACAACCAGTATCCTCTCTGACCTTTCATCAAGGTCTCTGAGAAAGTTGGATTGATCTGTTACCCAACAGATGGATCCCCTAGAACCGGAGTTATAATCAGCTATGAGGTACTGCATGGATTCTGGTTACTGAACCTGGGTCTTCCATAATATCAAGGGTACTTAACCACTGACGCATCACTCTAGTTCCTATATCTACTAAATTTTAAAAGGTATGACAACAGTTAATAATATTTTCTTCTTTGTTTTTATCAAACTCAAGAATTCAGTTTTCATTCTGAGTATTTTGATGAATTTGAAGTGCAGTGAAGCTTAGAGCAAAAGATAAAGCTGTAGTATTATTATTCTGCATGTATCTGTTCAGGTGGGTCAGCACTATTTATTGGTAATGATATCTTTTCTCTAACGTGTATTATTAGTTTCTTAGTAAAAGTTCAGGCAGGTATAGGAGAACAAGTTTATATGTTCATTCCCTCAATTATTTTATATTATATAATGTGTTCATTTTATGGTAGCACCATATATTTCTTGATATAGCTCTCTAGGATAAGTTGAAATCCATGATGGTGACAATTCTGGCAGTTTATTTCATTTTGAGAATCATTTTTCTTTGCTGTATGTTCTGTATTTCCATATGAAATTTAAGATTTTTATTCCAATTTCTACAAAGAATTATGTGTGAGTATTGCTAGCTATTGCATTGAATCTGTAGCTTTTGATTTTGGTAGAATGTCCATTTTTATATTAATTCTACCAACCCATGAGCATAGGAGAACTTTCCATCTTCTGGTGTATTCTCCAATTTCTTTTTTCAGTGTTTTCATTCATTTCACAAGTATTCACACACACGCACACACACATGTATATACATAGTATTGTTCTCTGATTTCTTTCTCCGAATGTTTGTTGTTTGTGTATAAGAATGCTATGGATTTTTATATGTTCATTTTGTATCCTTTTCTATCACTGAATGTTTTTGCCAACTACAGCAAATTTCTTGGGGAGTCTTTAGGCTTTTTACCATACAGAATCCAATCATTTTCAAACAATGATGCTTCAACTTCTTTCTTATCTTTATTTTCCTTTTCTTCCCCTCCCTTTGTTTTAAGACTCCAGCTAGATTTAAAGTGCCATAGTAAATAAGAGCAATAGACTTGAAAGCATTGTCACAGAAAAACATTCTTAGAGCAGAACCTCTGTAACACAGACTAACAATTAATAACTGGAACCTCATCACTAAAATGGTCACTTGAATGAAGAGGCAGTGTACAAAACAGGGAAAATCTTTGCTGGCTGCACATTTGATAGAAGGTTGGTATCTAGAATATACAAAGACCTAAAAAACTAATTGGTAAGGCATTATTGGTAATTTGATTTTCAAAACTATAGAGAAAACTGCAGATTTTGAAACTATGACACTGGTTTTGACAATATGGCAATGTTTGCTGCATACCTCTATACTGTTTTTCAATCAGACCAGATGTTTTATGCTGTTTACTTTTTTTTTTCTTTTACTGGTTTGTCATAAGGAAAAACTTTGCTACACAATTAAAAAGTGTGCAAATGCAGATTGAGGAGCTTAATAAAAATCTACCAGGGCAAGTGACTGGAACCAAGAGAATGCCAAGTTCTTTCTTAGCTAGCTCTCCACAGCCACTCTGTGTACTAGTAGATCAGGTAGGTAATAGTGTTATTGTGGAACCAAGTGAGCCCCCAGAGGAGCTTTGTGGTACTACAAAATCACCATCAGCTTTTCCAGTTATGTTTCAATTGAGGCCTGATAATAATAGCAACAGTCAACTCAATCAGGAGTTAACATGGCATCCAGTAGACATTTTGGATTTAAAAAGAATTAAGGAGTCCATTCTCTCTTATGGAATGCATTCATCATTCTCTAAACAAATGTTAAATAATTGGGCTATACAAAATAGAGACATTCCCCAACATTGGAAGGGACTAATACCAGCTGTGCTAGAAGGTAGCCAGCAATTACAATGGTTGTCATAGTGGAGTCATGAAATCACAAAATTAGAGCAACAAAATATGGCAAGGGGAATAAATGTCACCGCCAACCAAATGCTTGGTGAGGGACCTTATGCTGACATATGGTAACACATTCACTTTGAAGATGTTGTGATACAACAATGTCGTGTTACAGCTCTAAGAGCTTGAGATATGGTTGCTGAGGCTGGGAAAAGATTTACTTCATTTAGGTCTTCAGGAAAGCTTCTCAGACTTTTTAGGGAGATTGACAGCAGCTGTGGAGAGAGATTATAGATAACTCTGATGCCAGACAGGACTTGCTAAATGCCTTGGCTTATGAAAATGCAAATACTGAATGTCAAAGGGTAATTAGATAATTTAAAGCTCAAGGAGCTCCAGTAGATGAATGGATAAGTGAAACAACTTATATTTGTTTTCAGGATGATAAAACTAATATCATAGCACAAGCCATTGCTAGGGGTCTTAATGAGTGCTTTAAAAATGGTGAACTAGAGAAGCTCATCCTGAGTGAGCTAACCCAGACTCAAAAGGATGCATATGGCATCTATTCACGTCAGGTTTTAGCTATATAGTACAGGGTATCTATATTACAACCAACACACCAAAGGGAACATGGACATGGACTTTTCTTTGTTTGTTTGTGTGCATGTGTGTGTGTGTGTGTGTGTGTGTGTGTGTGTGTTTAGTTTTCTCTCCCTGACAATGAGCCACTTTTCACTGGTGGTACTGCTGTGTAGGACTCCAGTGTATGAGGAGGCTCTTGTCCATCATATGACTTCTGAACTGGAGCAGGGGACTGTTATGTAGGGACACTCCACTCCAGAGGAGTGGGATGGAAGGGTTAGGGGGTAGAGAATGGGATGGAGGGGCTGGGAAGGGGGGAAAGAGGACAATATGATGGAGATGTAACCTGAAGCAACAAATAAATAAATTTTAAAAAATGGTGAACTTGGTCATTTCCAAGGATATCTTAAGGCTGAAACCTCCAGAACTCAAAATGATGGGTTCTTGGACTCTGCAGAACGTAGTCATAAAAGAGAATGAACAGCTTTTAATAACAATGGAAAGTTAAGGTATCCAGGATTTTGTACTCATTGTGGTAAAGGTAAACACTTATCCCAGGATTGTAGAGCTAAAATGGATGTCAGAGGTAAGCCCTTGCAGGGAAACGAGGGGAGGAGCCTACCGGTTCAACCACCCAAAACAATGTAAACCATTGTCCGTCATCCAACCAGAGAGAAACAAACAGTCAGGAAGAACAAAATTAAATATTGCTGATTTTTAGAGGCTACTGAAGGTATTTCAGCTTTAGATTTTACCACAGATGAATCTAAAATATTACACAAAAGAGATGAGTGTGTTATATGTAACCACTGGTGTTTATGGTCCCTTACCATCAGGGAAAATAGGATTAATATTTGGAAAAAATGGATTGACTTGTTAAGGATTCTTTATTCATTCAGGTGTTATAGATGGAGACTTCAAGGAAGAAATTAAAATTATGACATCCATATGGAAAGAGATGACAATTAATGCAGGGGACAAAATTGCCCATTTGCTGCTATTTCCTTACACAAAGGGAAAGGTTGTTCCAATAGACAGCACAGGAGCCATGGAAAATACTGAAAAACACTTTTTTTGGCAAACAATGATAAATGATAACAGACCAAAATTAAAAATACAAATGAATGGTATTGAAATAGAAGGATTGCTTGACACAGGAGAAGATGTCACTGTGCTCTCATGGGAGTCTTGGAATCCAAAATGGCCACTTCCATAGGTTCTTAAAGATTTTATAGGAATTGGTAAATTATCACATGTAAAACAAAGTGTACGATGGCTTAAATGTGTTGGACCAGAAGGACAAACAGGGAAGTTGAGACCTTATGTGACTGATGTACCCATAAATTTATGGGGAAGGGATCTCTTACAATCATGGAGTATTCAAATTAATATTCCATCAATGCTAGAAATAACAACTGATGAAATGATGGATGCTTTTGGGGAAGGTATTGATATGAGTACTCAACAACAATTGCAAGCTATGTCTAGTGTCCAAACACAGGACACTCCAGACATTGAGATTATAGATACTTTTGAGGACGGTATTGGTATGAGTACTCAACAACAATTGAAAGCTCTGTCTAGTGTCCAAACACAGGACACCCCAGGTATTAAGTTTCCAAATTTATACTAGGGGCCACTGCTCAAATTCCAACAGTCCTACCCTTGAAATAGCTATCAAATAAACCAGTATGGCAAGAGCGCAGCCCATAACAAAGGAAAAATTGAAGGCTCTTGAGCAACTGGTAAAAGAACAGCTAGAGGCTTGTCACGTAGAAGAGTCTAACAGACCATGGTATTCTCCTGTGTTTGTGGTAAAAAAGAAATCTGGTAAATGGAGAATGGTAATAGATTTAAGAGTTGTGAATAGAGTAATTCAACCTATGGGTCCTTTGCAGCCTGGTATAACTTTACCTTCTCTATTACCAAAGTCATGGACTTTAATAGTAATTGATTTAAAACACTGCTTTTTTCTCAATTCCATTGCATAAGAATAATAGGGAAAGGTTTGCTTTCTCTGCACCTACTCTTAATAACAGTAGACCAATCAAGAGGTATCATTGGAAAATACTTCCACAGGAAATGTTGCAGACTACAACTCTGTGTCAATATTTTGTACAAGAAGCATTAGAAATTCTTCATAAGCAGTTTCTTTAATCTATTATCTATCATTGTATGGATGATAATTTGTTGTGCAATTCTGATTCAGTTATGTTAGAGAACTTATTCATGGAAATTCAAACAATTCTACTGCTATGAGGGTCAAAAATTGCTCCTGAAAAAATACAAAGAGGAAATTCAATTAACTATTTGGGTTATAAAATAAGTCAACAGAGAACAAGATCACAAAAGGCACAGATCTGTAGAGACCAATTGAAAAGTTTCAATGATTTTCAAAAATTAATGGGATATGTAAATTTGCTTAGGCCCACATTTGGTTTAAGTACTTATGAGTTAAGTAATTTGTTTCAAACATTACAAGGGGATTCAAATCTAAACAGTCCAAGATATTTAAATGTTGAGGCAGAAAAGGATCTAATGTTGGTAGAATAGAGATTGCAAGATGCATACTTAGATGGAATTGATACTCAAATTGATTGTATTCTGGTCATTTTAACACCAACTCACTCTCCTACAGAACTCATTTTGCAATGGGGGTATAGTATTATGGAATGGAATTTCTTGCCACATAAACAAAGTAAAAAATTAAAGATATACATAGAAAAGATAACTGAATTAATTGTAAAAGGTATAATAAGACTATGTGAATTATAAGGAATGGACCCAGCTGAAATAGTAGTGACTCTTACAATTGCTGAGATTATGTCATTGTGGGTAATCACTGAAGATTGGCAAAGAGCTTGCAGTAATTATTTAGGAGAGATTAATAACACATTTCCAAAAAGGAAATGTATACAATTTATAAAAAGACCAATTAGATTCTTCCTTATATTGTAAAGGGAATGCCAATTCCTAATTTACCAACCTTCTATACTGATTCTAACCAGATGGGAATAGCAGGTTATAAGACAGAAAAAATTAGCAAGGTAATCAAAAGTCCATATACCTCAATTCAAAAAACAGAGTTATATGCAATCCTTATGGTTTATTAGATTTTCCTGAGTGTCTTAACATAATTACTGGCTCTCTATATTCAGAAAGAGTTGTATTGCATATAGAAACTGCTGAATTCATTCCTGATAACAGAGAATTAACTTCTTTATTTATACAGTTGTAACAGGTCATCAGATGTAGAAATAACCCATTATATATAACCTATATTCAATATCATACAGGTTTGCCAGGTCCACTGGCACAAGGAAATGAGGAAATTGACCAATTACTCATAGAAATGTGTTGGAAGTCTCAAAATTTCATCAGAAACATCATATAAACAGCTCAGGTTTAAAGAAAAAATTCTCTATTACCAGTCAACAAGCCAGGGAAATAATAAAAAAGTGTCTTACATTTTCTCTGTATTACCAAACTCTATTACTTGCTGGTAGTAGCCTTAGAGGTACTAAAAAGGATGATATTTGGCAAATGGAGGTTTTTAATTTTGCAGAAATTAGAAAACAAAGGTATCTACATCATACCATTGATACATGCTCAGGGTTTCAATGGCGAACTTTTTAAGTTCTGAAAAAGCTGATTGTGCTACTGCACATTTATTAGAAATAATGGCATTTTTGGGCGTACCCCCACAAAGTAAGACTGATAATGTTCCTGCATATATATGTATCTAATAAAATGAAGCAATTCTTTGTGTATTATAATACAAAGTATGTTAGTGCTTTACCACACAATCCTACAGGACAAGCAATTATAGAAAAAGCTAATAGTACTTTAAAAGAGATGCTTTTTAAACAAAAGGGAGAATTAAAGATTCACAGGGATAGATTACACAATGCTTTGCTAACATAGAATTTCCTAAATATTGGTGAAAAGGGTACCATTGCAGCTGAGAGACATTGGGTTATACAGAAAACAGAAGAATTAAATTAACCAATATATTATGAGGATATTTTAACTTTAGAATGGAAACCAGCAATGGTTTTAAGATGGGGACGTGGTTATACCTGTGTCCACAGGGAATGGAAAAAAATGTAGTTACCAAAAAAACAAAAACACACACAAAAAAAACTTCTAAAGATTAGATATGACCAGGGAGAACCTCCTATTAGCTGAGACATGAATGTCTTTGCATGGTAAGAATATTTTATTAACTGTATGGTGTTCATGATATTCCAATCTTTCATCCTTCATGGATAGAGCTTATGCTTTAAATGGACTTACAAAGTTATTCTATGCCTTTCACTTGCTCAAATTTAGAACAAAATTTATTTTCAGAGCCAAGAACTGAATGACAATAACAACAAGGCAAATAGGCCAGAAGATTCAGCCTAACATACTGCTTCAATCACTGTTTTCTTAAAAACTTTGCATGCATATCATTTTTAAAGGGCTAGCCCAAAAATGATTGATCACACAGAGACAGGACAACAAAAGTTTTATCTAACTTTCCCGGGAATTGGCCAATATCTCAATTTTTAAAGGGTACCTGAAAATATTTACACCTTCATTCCCAAGAGATAGGATGGAAGTTTTTTGTTGTGTGGTATATTATGTGTTGTGATTGATTTTTGTCATCTAGAATGAATGGATACATGTTATGTGTTGTGATTGTTTGTTGTCATCTAGGACGAATGGATATATGATATGTGATGTGAAAAAATAAGGATTGGATTCATGGATTTTCTTCTTTCCCTCACTCTATTCTTTGTCTCTTTTATTATTAAAAACTTAAGATTATTTTGTTATATTAATAGATATTGATAGAAAGTTGAGATTATTATGTTTTATATACACTTAAAGATATATTTCATTTCAAATCTTCAAGATTTCTTTTGAAAGATAATTTTTTTTCTATTGCCAACCTCCCCTCCCCCCTCAGGAAAGATGTTACATGCCAAAACAAGAATACCCTAGAGCCAGGGTTAGGGCAGGTTCCTTTTCTTATCTTTTCAGGAAAATAAAAGCTTCCAAATAAGGAGTCTGGAGACCACTGGACAACTGGAAACTTTGAAGAAAAAGACACAAGACACCATAGAATTCAAGACAAGTAACCCAGAAGATCCAGTGTCATAGGCCTCAATAGCCATTTCCTCCAAAATCTCCATCCAGAACAAGTTCAAACAGTTGCTGAGATGGCCCAGACTCACAGACTGTTCCAGCCAGGAACAATAAGGCCCTGACCTTTCCTACCTAAATTCCAGCTTCGGACCACAAACTTTTCAGGACATTCAAATTGCTGATCACATAGAGACTGGACAAAAATGTTACAATTAACTTGCTTAGCCATGTTCGCATTTTATCGAGCCCCCAAACAGGTTCTCTATGTCCGAGTTCAGCAGGAAGCAGTTTTAAGAGAGTGACGCCCCATTCCCAAAAAGTGGGGTGGGTGATTCTTTAGTTGTTTCATAGGTTATAGATGTCATTTAGGGGGAATTGTTACAAATTGTTATATGGTCTAGTTAAGCAAGGTGTAGGAGGGTAGACTCAAGGATTTCTCTCTCTTTTTCCCCTATCCTTCTTTCTCTCTTATATAGGGGGGGAACACTTAAAAAGAAAAAAGAGGGGAAATATGGATATATAATATAGAATTGATAAGATAAAAGGATAGATTATTGAATACACTCCTATAGATCCTTGTTATTAATACAAAATTAAGGTTATAGACATACAAGAATGATAGGAAAAAAGGGTAGATTATTGAATATACTCCTATAGATCTTTGTATATTGATACAAAATTAAGGCTATAGTTTGATTTGGTATTGTACCTATGTAATTCTTAAAATTGCAATGTGAAGTTCTAGTCCTTTTGACAGCAACTATCACAAATTGTTTAGGATATTAATATATATTAAGTTAGTTAATCTTAGATGTTTTCTAAGGTAATCAGATATTAAGTTGTTAAGACAAGCAATATTTGCTTACTCAATGGAGATGGATAAGTGGTCTTCAAAAACCTCAAGAGATCCATAGAATGTGGCATTTAAACATATTCTTATTATTTTAAAAATTCTTTGACTTGAGACTCTCAGCTCCTGACAGTTCCCATTGGATTTGGAAGGAGACAATGAGCCTTAAAAAAATCTCCATCAGGAGATAGTTGTTACTGGGCAGAAATGCACCTGCTCTCTCAAAAGACTATACACAGCCCAAAGATGGACCAAAGCTTCAATGCAAGTAATTCGATAGCCTGATTCTACAAAGACAGAAGGGGCAAATCTTATTTCCTGCTCCACAACTAAGTCTGTGAGATATTCTTGGCCAGAAGGCTTAAGATGATGCTTCAATGTCATAGAAAATGGGGACTGTCTAAGCAGCCAGTTGTCTGTCATTTCATAGTTTAGGAAGTTGCTTGCTCTACACTTCCTATCTATTCAGATATATTTATCCCTCTCAGGTTTCTGATGTGATTGAAGACTACATAGCTATAGCATCACAATAAGTTTTAAGCCATCTAGGAATAAAAAGGATGTTTTAGAATTAAGATGATTAGATAATAATGTAAGTTAGGATGGAAGTTGAATTAGGTATAGATTCTTAAACTTATCAAGAGAGATATGTAATAGAATATATTTCCTAGTTGACTAGTCAAATACAGATAGACTGGACATTGAGAATGTATATCATACTTTTAATTTTTATAATTGCTATTGTATTGTTTCTATTTTTGTATTGTTATAATAAAAGGAGCCTTTTGTTAGACTTAAATGAGGCGATGTTGGGGAAGGTCTAATAGCATTGCTTCTGAAAGGTTGATTTCAATGCTGAGATCTGGTTACTGCCCCTTCTGAGGCATTCTCTTGATTGGTTAATAAAAGTTGATGATAGCCAATTAGCTGAGCAGAAAGAGCATAAGAAGGCAGGACTTCCTGAGATTAGAACTGGAACCTTGCATTTTACACAGAGGATTAGTTCATTCTACCAGGAGACATAGAAGTAGATAAACATATTTGAGAATGCTGGAAGGTATTCACAGGCATGTGCAGTTTGGGATTAGATGACTGGGATAATTTAGAATAGCTAATTGAGACTCTGCCCAGATAAGGGTTAAGCATTAAAACATTATTTAATTATTGGAGAAAGTATTGCAGCAGCTTATAAGCTGTCAGTCCAAGCAATCCAGGCCTGTTGGACTCCCAGACTCCTGGACTCCCCTCTAACCCAGGTGAATCTCCCACCAAGCTGCTGGTAATACTACCGGCCTAATATAACAACTTATATTAGTTAACAGAGGTTAGGTTATAGGTGGTGTAGGCCATCCTTGGTCCCGGGGCTCTTTCCCCAGGACAACTAAACATCAAGAAAACTCAATTTTAAAATGGGCATAGAACTAAATAAAGTAAAATGCAAATGACTTAGAAACATTTTTAAAATGTTCAATATCTGTATCTGCCAGAGAAATGCAGATTAAAACCACTTTGAGTTTTATCTTACCCTTGTCAAAATGACTAAGATTAAAAATAAGTGAGGCCAAATGTTGGCATGGATGTGAGAAAAGGAGATCAAATATCCACTGATGCTGGGTGTCCAAACTGCTACAGTCTTTGTGGAAATCAGTGTGGAGGCTCCTCAGAAAAGTAAAAACAGATGTATCACATGATCTAACTCTTGAGTATATGCCCCCCAAACCCCATATCCTCCTCTAAATACACCTGTTCTTCCCTACTCCATTAGGAAATGTAAACAGCCTAGATGTTCATAAACTGATGAATAGATAATGAAAATCTAGTATACTCTACACAGTTGAGTGTTTATCAGCTGTTAAAAAATAAATTATAAATTTCTCTGGTAAATTTAAGAGCTGCAAGAAATCTCCTGAGTGAGAAAACTGAGATCCAGAAAGACAAAGCCTGGATGTTCTCTCTCATTTTATTATTACCTTTGAATTTTCAGATACTTGTTTGTGTTGGAATACACATAAATGTCATAAAAGTATTAAAATGTCATGAGGTGGGATTTGAAGGCAGGGGAAATAAAAGTCAGTCGTATAAATAGGCAATTGAAATAATAGAACTGGAAGGAGCAAATAGGGGAGAGGATGGGATGGATGCACAATTTAAAACCCACATCTAAAAGCATTATCTAGAGTCTACATTCTAAATCATAATTCTATGACTCCACAGTTCATAAGCCCTAAGGAAGAATTTACTACTATTATCAAGGAATCATCTTTTCTTGGTGGATGCTAATTAACATCCAGAGAATATGAGATGAGGAATGTTGAACCCCAAATGGAACATCTGTCTTACCATCTGACCTTCTAAGTCTCAAGGGTCATCATGTAAAAAGGGTCTAAGTATTGTGAAAGGTGGTAGGTGACTACAAGGGAGCAATGTTTTCTAGACATAGGAGGGTTGACTGCACAAATGTACTCACACACTTCTGGCAGCATGCACAAGACCTGTACGAATTCAAATCAAACTAACTACTGTGATTAGAACAAAATGGCAACCTGAAGATTGGGAAAATATCTTTACCAACTCCACTTTCGACAGAGGGCTAATATTCACAATTTATAAAGAACCCAAGAAATTAAACACCATGAAACCAAATGATCCAATCAACAAATGGGAAACAGAGCTAAACTGAGAATTTAAAAGGAGGAATTTTTAATGGCAGTAAGACACTTGAAGAAATCCTCAATATCCTTAATAATCAGAGAAATGCAACTCAAGACAACTCTGAGATTCGTCTTAGACCTGTCAGAATGGCTAAGGACAAAAACTGAAATGACAGCACATGCTGGTGAGGTTGTGGAGAAAGGCGAGCACTCCTCCATTACTGGAGTGAGTGCAAACTTGTACAACCACTATGGAAATCATTCTGGTGATATATTAGAAAACTTGGAATAGCCATACCTCAAAACCCATCCATACCACTTGTAGGTGTCCACCCAAAAGATTTCTCACCAAACCACAATGAACTGTCCTTATCTATGTTCATAGTAGCCTTATTTGTAATAGCTAGAAACTGGAAACAACCCAGATGTTCCTCATCTGACAAATGGATTAAAAAAAATGTGGTACATTTTCACAAAGGACTACTCAGCTATCAGAAACAAGGAATTCATGCAATGCAATTCAGAGCCAAATGGATAGAACTAGAAAAGCTCATCCTGATTGAGCTAACCCAGACTCAGAAAGATGCACATGGCATCTACTCACTTATAATTGGATTTTAGCCATATATTACCGGATAACTATCCTACGACCAACACACCAAAAGGATCAGGAACATAGACTTTGTTACCTATTGGGGCCACAATCTGCATTAGGTGTGCTGCCCATAGGCCCACAGTGCAAAAGGAAGCTCTTAGCCCTCATATGGCTGCTGAACTCAGAGGGGCTGATAAGTAGGGACACTCCACACTGGAGGAATGGGATGGGTGGAAGAGAGAAGAGAGGGTGGGAGAGTGGAACCAGGAGGGGTTAAGAGGGTACTGTGATGGAGATGTAACTTGAAGTAATGAATAAACATTAAAAAAACCTAAATGCCAGCATAAATAGAAGAGATACACATAAAATTCTTCTCCTAGCTAAGAAGCTACTGACAATTGTTAGCTCTTGGAAGAGAGTCATTTCTCCTTAATGTAGTCCCCTGGTAGTCTGACCACACTCCAACAATCCTATTGAAGACCACATATCTAAGAGCATATGAGAAATATGAACAAACAATATTTTCATACTTGAACAGAGAGGACACAATTTTCAGTGAGTGTAAGAGGGGGTTGAGTCTCAAAGGAATTGGATAAGAGACATGAGCCTGATCAAAATGTGTTGGACAAAGTTCTCAAGCAACCAATAAAATGAGGAAAATAGAGATGTGACACAGCAAGGACCCTATCTCAGCATAATATCATGGAGTATAATAGAGAAGGCACATGACACCATCCCCTGATTTCTGCACATTAAGATGCATGCAACAAACACATGTGCCACATACATACACAACACATGCACAAACTAAAAAAATTTAAGTATTCTTGAAGCATGATATATTTACTATCATATATCATATAAACACTTTGAAGGCTGACCTGTACATTTTCATAATTTCTTAACTACAAATATAACAATAGTTGGTGTTAAAATGTAATTATTTTTCTGAAATAAATTATCAATATGTTACAACTATATACATTTTATTTCATAAAAATAGCTCCAGAAACATGTGGTGGTAGTTTAACTCTCTTGTACAAAGCTAATGGGGTGATAATTTTAAGGATAGCAAAATGTTGAAATGTAATATTGAATATGAAAATAATTGGGGTACATATATAATCAGAAGAAATAACAGCTATATCATGAGAAGTAGGGATGAGATGAGTTCTTGAATGAGAATTATTCATCCAGGAACATAACTCTCTATTTGAAAATAAAGTCATAATGTCTCATCAAAGTCAGCAATTTAATTCTTACATATTTTATTATAATTTTTCTTTTCTTTCTATTTTTTTGAAATCTTTCCAAGCTATTTTTCATTACTGTGATTATGATGTACCATGAGTATGTCTAAGTAGTTTTATTGTTTAGTTTAGGAAAGTTTTTTGTTTGTTTGTTTGTTTTGTTTTGTTTTGTTTGGGGGGGTTGGTTTGTCCAGATAGGGTTTCTCTGTGTAGCCCTGGCTGTCCTGGACTCATTTTGTAGATTAGGATGGCCTTGAGATCACAGAGATCGATCTGCCTGTCTCTGCCTCCCAAGTGCTGGGATTAAAGGTGTGCGTCACCATGCCCGGCAGTTTAGTGAAGTTGTAAGATCAATGAATTATATGATACATAATGTGCTAGCTATTTCCCTTGTCAACTTCACACAAGTTAGAATCATTTGGGAGTGGAGACTGAGAAAATGCCCTCACCAATTTGGATTCTGAGCAATCCTATGAGACATTTTACTGACTGGTGATTGATAGGAGACTACCCAGCTCACTGTAGGTCCTACCACCCTTGGGATTGTAGTACTGTGTGCTGTCAGAATTCAGAATGAGCAACCCATGAAGAAAAAATCAATATACATCACTCCTCCTTGCCATCCATCTGTTCCTGCCTTTTCCCTCTATTGATCCTTTTCTTTTCCTTTTTGTGTTATAATTACTTGAATATGAGGCAATTTAATATTGCTCAAGTGCATACCATATATCTCCTTCATTTTCACATTGTTGCTCCTGTGACTTAGATTTTTACATTTCTAAAAGTTTTTCTCTGCTAATTCTTTACCCAATAAATATCTATCTCTAAGCCTTATCAATTAAGTTTTTAATATAAATGGAATATTTTCTGTTCTATGTACTAATTGATTCTGTTTCTGTATTTTTCTGTCTAAAAAAAATAGATTAAATAATGTTTATGATTTCCTTATTTTTTCTGAGATGTTTAAAATATATGTTTTATTCCTTTTCTAAAGATGTTGATCATCTCTTTTATTTTCCGGTCTGCTTTTGTTGGCATGTTTTTCTGATTATGGAACATTGCTTATTCTCATTTTGAAAGACCTAGGAAATTTACTGGGTCTTTTACTTTTTAATTTTATGTTCCTGAGTCTAGATTTTTATGGTTTTTATTTAAAGATGATTGTACTTCATTTTGACTTACACCACGTTATTTGTAGAACATTTTAAACTTTTGAAGATTTTACCATTTTTTTTTTTAGTTTGTAGTTATCACAGAGAAATGATTGAGAAATGTCTTCTCTAAATGAAAATATAGTAAACAGTTTAGCCTTGTCAACAATTCAGTATATGCTAAAGATTCTTAATACTCTTTTTATAGCATAAAACCAGTACCAAATATGTAAACAAGTGTTGATTTGTTGCATTAAAACTTAATAGAGTCAAGGCCGGTCATATTTGTCTACAGCTTATAGTTTGACAGCTCTTGATATATGTTAATTTACCTCTAGAGTTTTAAATTGGTCACTTTAAGGTATTCACTAAATAAATGTGTTCATCAGTATGACTTGTCAAATTATATCATAATAACTTGATTGCCCTGTGGGTGAGGATGGGAGTATCTGAGATTTTTGAGATGATGATGTCTCACTCACTTTTTCCTCAGCCTTCCACATCCTCCCAAATGCTAGAAGGCTATTTCATTTCACCAAGACCTCTTTAAAGGACTTATGTTTTTTTCCTTTATTTTTTATTTCTTCAAGTTACATCTCAATCACAGTCCCCTCCTTATTCCCCCTCCAGTCCCACCCTCCCACCTTCAGCCCCCCATCCTCTTCCCTTTTATTTTTTCTTTTAGGTTTAAGGTATATCTTATTTCCCCCTACAGTTCCTCCTTTCAGTCCAACAAATGGCTCTTTCTCTTATAATAATAAATAAAATACAGTACAACAGAGGTAATTAAGCCACAGTTATGAGGGTTATATGGCTTAACATACATTCCCAATGATCAGTCCATATGTATTTGGTACCTGACTTTAACATTCTACTATCTAAACATCTCCATGAGTTTAAAGGTCTATATCTTACTCAACATTAATACTAACCTGCAACACAATTTTAAAAGTATCTTCTTAGATCTATAACACTCTCTTGACTCCAAAACAACTCAAAATTAAATTATGAGACTCTAGCTGTCTGTTCTTCAACCACCTCAGAGACCTGAGAGGGATAAATATATCTGATTTTATAGGAAGAACAGGGCCTGCAGCTTCCCAAACTAAGAAATGACATAGCTGTGGCTACCTGGACAGTTCCCATTTTCTCTCCATACATTACAGCATCGATCTTCAGTCGTTTGGCCCCGTTTCTCTGACAGACATTGATTGTAGAGCAGGGGTTATGAAGGACTTAACTACCCTGTCTTGACAGAGCTAGGCTGTCGTCTTACCTGCTTCCAGGTTTTGTCCTTTTTGGACAGCATCCTGTCTACAGTTGGGGCAAGGGGCTTTTCCTACCAAGAGATAGGCTTGCGACTAATTCAATCATCTTCCACTGGAGATTCTTCGATGCTCATCTTCTACTTGGAGGAGAATAGGGGGTGCTGTCAGGAGTTGATATGTCTTGATATAAAAAAATCTAAAGTTACGAAAACATCTTTAACTGCCACATTCTACAGATCTCTTGAGGTTTTTGAGGCCCTATCAATCTCTTATATTAGGGTAAGCAGATGTTGCTTGTCTCTTGCTGGTTTATTTCTGATTAGCTTAGAAAGTAAATATAATAGGCTGTCATAGTACATAACTGAATGACCGACTTGCATAACCATTAGTTTGCATTTCTTAATTATCCTAAACAGTTTATGACAATTAGTATTAAAAGGCCGAAACATCACATTTCATTTTTTTTCTTTACCTCCTAACCCTTCCATCTCATTTCTCTGGGGTGGAGTGTCCTTATATAACAGTCCCTCATCTCAGTTGAGAGGTCGTATGAGGGCCAAGAGCCTCTTAATTCATTGGGGATCTACGAAGCAGTACCATCAATGAAAAGTGTCTCTTTGCCCGGGAGAGAGAACTACTAAACAAAAAAAACAAAAAAAATCAATAAGCAGACAATAGATAAAAAAGACTAAAAAATAGAAAAAATATAACTAATATATAAAAAATAAATAAAGAATAAAAATTAAAAATAAGAAGTCTATGTCCAAGTTCCCTTTGGTGTGTTAGTTGTAGTATCAATACCTTCTAGTATATAGCTAAAATCCTACTATAAGTGAATAGATGCCATATGTGTCCTTCTGAGTCTGGGTTAGTTCACTCAGGATGAGCTTTTCTAGTTCCATCCATTTGGCGGCAAATTGCATAATTTCATTGTTCCTGATAGCTGAATAATATTCCATTTTAGAGATGTACCACAGTTTTTTGACCCATTCTTCGGTTGAGGGACATCTGGGTTGTTTTTAGTTTCTAGCTATTACAAATAAGGCTGCTATAAACATAGATGAGGAAACCTCCTTATGATTCCTTGAAGAGGCATTTGGGTGTATACCCAGAAGTGGTATGGCTGGGTCCTGAGGCAGAGCTATTCCAAGTTTTTTAAGATATCGCCAGACTTACCTCCATAGTGGTTGCACAAGCCTGCATTCCCACCAGCAATGGAGTAGGGTATCCCTTTCTCCACACCCTCGCCATCATGTGCTGTCATTTGAGTTTTTGATCTTAGCCATTCTGACAGATGTGAGATGGAATCTCAGAGTCATCTTGAGTTGCATTTCTCTAATGATTAAGGGTGTTGAGCATTTCTTCAAGTGTCTCCAAGCCATTAGGGATTCCTCCTTTGTGAATTCTCTATTTAGCTCTGTCCCCCTTTTTTGATTGGATTATTTAGTTTCTTGGCATTTAATTTCTTGAGTTCTTTGTAGATTTTGGATATTAGCCCTCTGTCAGATGTGGGGTAACTCTAACCAAGCAAATAAAGGACCTGTACAACAAGAACTTCAAGCCCTTGAAGAAAGAAATATAAGAGGCCTTTAGAAGATGGAAAGATCTTCCATGCTAAGGGATAGGTAGGATCAACATAATAAAAATGGCCATCCTACTAAAAGCAATATATAGATTCAATGCAATTCCTATCAAAATACCAACACAATTTTTTATAGACTTGGAAAGAGCTAGCCTCAATTTCATATGGAACAACAAAAAGCCCAGAATAGCTAAATCAATCCTGTACAATAAAAAAAAAAAACATCTGGAGGTATTACCATCCCAGATTTCAAACTGTACTACAGAGCAATAGTTGGAAAAACAGCATGGTATTGGTATAGAAACAGACCAGTAGGTCAATGGAATCGAATTGAAGATCCAGAAATAGACCCACACACTTATGGCCACCTAATTTTTGACAAAGGAGCCAAAACGGCACAATGGAAGAAGGACAGCATCTTCAACAAATGGTGCTGGTCCAACTGGATGTCCATTTGTAAAAGAATGAAGTTAGACCCATATTTATCACCTTGTTCAAAGGTGATCCAAGTGGATCAAAGACCTTAACATAAGGCCGGTCACACTAAATCTACTAGAAGAAAAAGTGGGAGAAACCCTCTAACTAATTGGCACAGGCGACAATTTCATGAACAGAACACCAACAGCTCAGGACGTGAGATCAACAATCAATAAATGGGACCTCATGAAACTGAAAAGCTTCTCTAAGGCAAAGAACACTGTCATTCGAACAAAACGGCAGCCTACAGACTTGGAGAAAATCTTCACCAACCCCACATCTGACAGAGGGCTAATGTTTTTTTTTTTATCTTAAACAATACCCTCTTGTTTTGCATAATAGTAATTGGGGACCTTAATTCCAACTGTACAGATTTTTACAATTTCTCTACAATATATCCTAATTACAAAGTGACATCTTTATAACCACAGAGAGGAGTGAACCCACTAGACACTCACAGTAGCATTTTCAATATTTATACATATTCGCATGTGATTTCTTTCTATGTGTGCTTAGAAATATAATATGCATACCACTTGAGAACATTTTGTATATGACTCTCCTTTTTATTGATCCCAGAGAACATTATGTATTGTCTAAAAAACAAGACTAGTATCCTTCAAATTGAAATGAAATTTCAAAAACTGAAAATTTAATATTAGTCTAGCCTTTATATAATTTAAAATATATGTCTAATTTCATTAGCTGCTTCAATAGTTTCATTTGAGGAGAATTTTATAAGTAAAATCTGGTACAGATTTCTATACTCACTTCACAGTATAGCTTATTAACTTTCATGACTTGAAATACTTCTCAAGCTATTCTTTGCCATTGAAACCATTATTTCTGAAAAATACTGAGCAGATTACCTTCGAGAGCAGAGATTGACAACTTCAGCCTACAGCCTACCATTCCTTTCTGGTTTGTTGTAAATGTCCCTCAAACTAATAATTACTTTTATATTTTGAATAAATGTTAAGACAAAAAATTGTAATAAACTATTGGTATAGAAAAGAAATCTAAATCCCAATCATTTGATGTTATCAATAAAGACTCCGGAGCAAGATACTGGGGTGAAAGCCTGCTAGCTCAGAGAGGCAGAGAAAGCACCCAGCTGACCTTCCTACTCCACCAAGTTCCCAGAATGCAAAAAAGTATTTTCCCCTTCTCCATGTTGTCTTAAATACCCTCTTGTTCAATGTCCCTCCTTTCTATTTACTTATTTTCCCTATCTGTTGGCTGGTTAATTGCTCTGCCACTTGACCTATATGGTTAACTTTATTTAGCTCTTGGATTAAAAGAGTGTGCTACAGCTGAGCCATACCATAAGTACTTATTTACAATAAACAAAAGGGTTTAAGATCAGAGGCTGAGCCAAAACACAATTAGAAACAGACTTTTCCAGTTTATAATCTTGGGGTTTACAATATAATCAAATATCCTGCAACAATAAACCGTGAATGATCATCAAAATCCTACACACACACTAGCCACAACACTTACAGTCACCTGTTCTAGAATGTCACTTATTTGGGGATTTGCTGGTTCTCTGATCTTTCTGTTCAGTTGACACAGTGTTTAGAAAGTACATACTGATACTCTATTCTTTTCAGTATATCATGTCTAAAGACTCATGGCATATCATTTTCTATTACTGGTTCTAACAATTTTGATTTTTGATTAATTATATTTGTACACTTAAATTTTTCTTTGAAAAATTAATAAGGATCTTATAGGATAGTATATATATTATTAACAATTTACTTTGTATATTGTATTTATGGATTATTACTTATCAATTTTATTGAATATCATTAATCAACTTTTACAATGATATTTGTAAACTGATCGTTTTCTAACTACATCATTCTACCATTTTTTATTTGATATTATGTATGGAAGAAATTAGTTTCCTCCCTGTTCTTTCAAGTTGGGTTACATTATTCATCATGTACTTTTTGAATAGGCTCACAAGATTGGACCTTTTAATTAAATAAATATTTGTGGGATTAATAATCTCCAGAACCAACATATAAGTAGGAGAAAATCAACTCCTAGAAGTTGTCCTTTGATGTCCACATACATACACACACAAACACAACCACATGATCATGACACTAAATAAATCAATATGTACTGGTATAGAGCTGATACAGTTATCAGTTTGAATAAAGACTTCTAATGTGTATACAAATACTAGTGTTTGCATCTTAATGCTAAAACATGTGATTGAATTTGTGAGTGAACAGCTGGTCCTATACAGGAAGCAATATGTTAATTACCAGGGAAATATTCCAACTCCTGCAGATGTTCTCATATCAAATACTATTTCTATGGAAATTTGAGTGAATTAATAAAAAATGAAACACAAAAGAGAAAATAATAAATTTGTATCATTATTCATGAAAGAACCAAGAAACAAAATACATTTAAATGAGAAATATCATAAAAATATGCATATTTGAACGAAACAAACATCAGTTTAAAACACATCAGTATGGTACAAGAAGCACATCAAAGAAAGATACTTGTGAACATTAGATTAGTAGATAGCACACATCTTTAACTGAAATAGTCTCAGGTACAAGGAAAAGTTTTTGTTCCAAAAAAAGAATTTAATTTTAAGAATGCTAATTAACACACTTTAGTGTTAAGAAACTGACATTTGTGATCTCCACATTATTTCATATAATTTTTAATTATGGTAAAACATAATCCAGGATTGGAGTAAGGTAATGGAAATCTTCAATATTCAGTTAAAATGTGCTTACAAAGTGGAATCTCTAATGGCTGAGAGACACTTGAAGAAATGCTCAATATCCCTGTCATCAGGGAAATGCAACTCAAAAAACAACTCTGACATTCCATCTCACACCTGTCAGAATGGCTAAGATCAAAATCTCAAGTAATAGCACATGCTAGCAAGGATGTAGAGAAAGACAAACACTCCTCCATTGCTGGTGACCATGAAAACATGTACAACCACTTTGGAAATCAATCTGGCAATATCTTAGAAAATTGGGAAGAGTTCTACCTCAAGACCCAACCATACCCCTCCTGGGCATATATCCAAAATATTCTCCACCAAACCACAAGGACATCAACTCAACAATGTTCATAGCAGCTTTATTTGTAATAGCTAGAAACTGGAAACAACTCAGATGCCCTTCAACCAAATAATGAATAAAAAGAAAAAAAAAACTGTGGTGTATTTACACAATGGAATACCACTCAACTATCAGAAACAAGGAAATCATGCAATTTGCAGCCAAATGGATGGAACTAGAAAAGCTTACCTTGAGTGGGCTAACCAAACCCAGAAAGATACACATAGTATATATTCTTTTGCAAGTGGATATTAACGATATAGCACAGAACAACCATCCTATAACTCACAGACACAAACAGACAGGAAGCTAGCATAACTAACCTGCAAAAAACTCCACCCAGTGGTGAGTCATGGCCCCGGTTGCCTGTTAGTGGAACACATTACCCTAGTTGGGCTGCTATACCAGGTCACAGTACAAGAGAAAGCTCTTAGCGCTCATGTGACTGATGAAATGAGAGAGTTTGATATGGGGGAGTTCCCCTCATCAGAGGAGATGGAGAGGATGAAGATGGGGAAGGGGGGGGAACCTGGATGGGAAGAAGGGGAGGGTGGAACCAGGATGGGAAGAGGGAGGGGACTTTGATTGAGATATAACTTGAAAAATAATTTATTTTTTAAAAGCTCAATAATACGTAGGTATTTCAAAAATAGGATAGTTTCATAATCCGTGTTTTAACAATATGATCAACATGCAATACATCAGAAAAGAGCTATGAGACTTGCTTAGCTTGAAATAGAAATAGCAGAGAAAAATGTACTCAGGGAAACAAGAAGCTCAAGAGCAACCCAGGCATAATGAAACCCATAGTAATTTACCCAGATTAAAAAAAATAGAGACCTTCTAAGGTGTTCCTGTTTCAAAATATGCATCAGGAATATTTATAATATAAATTAAGATAGTTCACAGAGGATATATGATGAAATGGAAGTTGGAGCTTTTATTCAGATGAATATTCATTTCCCAAGGTTGTATAAATCTCTGGCCTAGAATATAGTGAGTTTCTTCAAGATTTAGTTTTCATTTTAAAGAATGACATATGAAACCAAGCTGACTCATCTTCATAACATTGCTCCATCTGTTTCTTTTTTAAAAAACTCAACCTGCTATAACTTGGGCTCTTACAAAAGCCCAATGTGCTTACAAGCCTGTGGGAATATTCCCAGGAGTCATTAGCACACAATTTATGAAGACAATAACACATATTAACCATTCATGGTGGAATTGGGATTAAAAGAGAATTAATAAACCAGAAATCAACTTGTCTGCAAACATTTTTGTTTGGGATAATGATGTTAGCTAAAGGACGTCTGAAGAAGCTATAACAAAGGTAGATACAGAGTACCAGGAATTGTGTGGAAAATAGATGTTTAAAAATATTCTTGACAAGCATCAATTGGACTCACTATCACTGCAATCATTGATTAAAATTTTGCACCTACAATTTTGATTACATGTTACACAAACTAGAACTAGAAGGATCTATTTGAAAAAATTTAGTGTGTATGAGAAAAAGAACAACACACATTGCACCAAAATGTTAAAGGAAATTATTTAAGCCCAGTTATTAAATCAAATAAAGTGACAGCTGGTTACTCCCATAAGATTTAAGTGACTATTGCACCAACATGCTGAACATAGGTGTGAAGTTGCTAATTTAATTTAAAAATTAGAATTTTTCCAAGTGCAAAAAAGGAGAAAGCAAATAATCCTGAAAGAATGACCAATAAGCTGGATTGTGGTGAGTATTGCAGGCAGGAGGAAACATCTGCTTGAACTATTGCACAGAGAATAATAAAAGCAGCAGGAGTTAAGAAGCATTATAATACAGGATATCTATACTACAACCAATGCACCAAAGAGAACATAGACATAGACATTATGTTTTGTTTTGTTTTGTTTTCGTTTTTTAGTTTTCTCTCCCTGGCAATGAGACACTTTTCACTGGAGGTACTGCCTCGTAGGCCCCAGTGTATGAGGAGGCTCTTGGCCCTCATATGACTTCTGAACTGGGGTGAAGGACTGTTATGTAGGGACACTCCACTCCAAAGGAGTGGGGTGGAAGGGTTGGGGGTAGAGGGTTGGAGGGTGGGGCTGGGAAGGGGGGGAGAGGACAATATGATGGAAATGTAACCTGAAGCAACAAATAAATAAATTTATTTAAAAAAAAGAAAGCACAGTGAATTTTGTCGTCTTTCTTAACAACTGATTGTAAGGAATGATCGAGAAGAAATAAACATACTGCAAACCATCTGTTTTAATTGTAATCTGCATTACTAGTATTGTTCATTAATATGTTCTACAGAAAGGTGAGTCAAAGAAGGTAAATTCAGTGCATGCAGCAATGATTGACCTTCTGTGCCCAGGGTCTCTCTGTGTAGGGGGTTACATTGTAGGAGAAGAGTAAGCTGAGGGTGCAGATTTGGAAATTTCCAACATCTATTATATAATTATTTACCATCTCTAAATTACATTCACCAAAGAAGAGAATTCAAGGTGATTATGAAGATGTAAAATGAAGAATTAAAACCACAGAAATACAAAAATTAATTTTACATGAGTTCTAGGGCTAGACACTCAGAAGTGTTGGAGGAAACAGAAAATAGAAGAATAATCACATTTATTAGTTGGAGTTTTATTTGAATTTGCAGAACTTTTTTCATTCTAGAAAATGGAAAGAAAGAATCAACACAAAATAGGGAGCTATAAATTGAAAGATAAATTCTTTCTTGAAGATGAGAGAGGCTAAAATATATTTAAAAATAAAATGAAATTTCTGTGTATCATTTTCAAAATAGAATTTTATCTAAAATAGTATTCCATCACTTTCCCTGTACCCTATACTCCCTCCAGCCAGTCCCAAGAATTCTCTCTCTAATTTGTCCTATGCCCTTCACTCCCAAGGTTATAACCTTTTCCACAAACCCTCTACTCAAAGATTTATTCAACTGTAGTTAGATGATTACTGAAAAATTGTTTAATCATATATCACACTAGGGAAACAGGAATAAACGCACATAATCGGGAAATACCAGAATACAATGTCCATGAGTTTCCCTATGGTTATTTTAATTTATTTTAGAGAAGATGAATGCAATATCAGATGTTGAGAATCAAGTGAGACTTATCTAAGCTTTAGTCATAAGTGTCACATATCGGAAAAAAATATATGCAATTCAGTGTTTAAGAATAGGGATACAAGCTGGGTCTTGGTGGCGCACACTTTTAATTCCAAAACATGGGAGACAGAACAGGTGGATCTCTGTGCCTTTGAGGGCAGCCTGGTCTACATACAGAGTGAGTTCCAGGACAACTAAGGGTAAAATTGCCCTGTCTTGAAAATACAACTTGAAAAAACAACTACAATAAACAAAACAAAGAATATGGATTCAAAGAAGGAACATTGTCCCAGACCTCCCAAAACCTTGATCTTTAGTTAATAGCTCAGTAACTACTAAACTTATAGTAGTTATAGGCCATTAAGTAACATAGGTTAAACCTTATTAAAGTACAGAGTTGTTTGTTTTTTTTTTTCATTTTGTTTTGGTTTGGTTTGATTTTTTAAGACAAGATTTCTCTGTGTATCCTTGACTGTCCTGGACTCCCTTTGTAGACGAAGCAAGCCTTGAACTCACAAATATCTGCCTGCCTCCCAAAGTGCTGGGATCAAAAGTGTGCACCATCATGCTCTAAAATACAGAGTTGTTAAGTAAATTGTAGGTATGGTACATTTACACAATGGAATACTAGTCAGCTATCGGAAACAAGGAAATCATGCAATTTGCAACCAAATGAATGGAACTATAAAAATTCATATTGAGTGAGCTAATCCAAATTCAGAAAGATACACATGGTATGTACTTACTTATAAGTGGATATTAACCATATAGCACAGAACAACCATTCTACAATCCACAGACCCAAACAGACAGGAACCTAGCATAACTATCTCACAAAAAACTCCACCCAGTAGTGTGTCATGAACCCTAGTTCCTGTTAGTTTAACACTTTACCCTAACCAGGCTGTCATATGAGACCCCTGTATAAGAGGAATCTCATAGCCCTCATGTTACTGATGAACTGAGAGTAGTTGATATGTGGAGGCTTCCCTCATCTGAGGAGAAGGAGTGGATAGAGATTCAGAAGACGGAGGGAGGGTGGGACCTGGAGTGGAGGAGGGTGGGGACTTTGAGATGTAACTTGAAAAAATTAATTTTTTTTGAAAAAAAGTAAATTGTAACTTAGATGTGGAAAAGCCTTTTGCTTGAGTAATGATCCAAAATTTTACCATGTTGAAGAAATTAATCTTACCCTTAAAAGGTATGTCAAACTGCTAGAGGAAGATATAAATTAATACCGGTGAATATGAAGAGAATAAGAAACTGTGGAGTGCTCTGCTCTAAATATAGCATATCATATCATTTTCCCTCAAGCTCAGGAATCATCATGGAAGATCCAGAAAAGTGGTATCTATAATAAGACAGTATTTTCAGGATATAATAATACAGTTTTACAGAAGAACTCATAATGGTTGAGATTATATGCACAATACTTCTTCAAGATCAAAACAGCCAAAATCTGAGCATGAAAGAATTTTGATCCTATCCCATCAAAAGGGATATTGACCGTACACACATGGATATCCAAATCCATGTGTGTAGAAACAGAACTGAATGGACTTAGTGGGTATTCAATTTTACAAAACAGACATAGATTACACAAAATTGAGAGGGGGGAAGTAGGTGGCAACAGAAGAATTGTGAGGGAAAGAAAAGGGTGGTATAGATTAAAACATTATATACATACATGAATATTAAACAAATTATTTAATTTATAAAAACCTGCTGATGCTTGGAAGAGATTGTTATCTCCTAAACAATCTTCTTGTCTTTGAGCCTCTAGAGGTCCTAAGCTTCTCTCTACCAGAAACTGTCTAGCAACCATATGGACTCCACAGATCTAGAAACCTACTTCTGTCTAACTGGGATCCTCCAACTTTCAGACACAGGACCAGTCCACACTCCCAGGAAACTCTTATTTCAAGTTTCTTGACCAAACTACTGTAGATTCCAGACTTTAGCTGACAAACAGGATCTTTGGAAGGAGGCTGAAGGCCCAAATACCAGACCAATAGAAAAAATCAACATGCCAATACTGTTATGAATTATCACCATCCTGAAATTTGAAAAAAAATTGGTGAGAGCAAAAAAAAAAAAAAGATGACGTCAACAAAAAATAAAGAAAACCTGAACCAGGAACTAGTTCAGACATGCAAATCACAATGTAGAAAGGAAAATAAAAGTAAACAATCAAAATCACATGTCTTCTTTAAAAATATAAATCTCATACTTTTATCACCAAATGAAAAGTTCCCAGAACAATTTCAAAATGATGATTATAAATATATTCAAACTGAAAGAAGACAAAAACAAAGACAAGAATGTCATGAAAATCAATCCAAGGCATGAAAATAGAGTCCAAATAGAACCCCAAGCTGAAATGATTCTTGACAGGCACTATAGTGTGGCTGACATACCAGGACTCTCGCCCCTGAAGAAAACTGACTCTTCTTCTCCCAGAAGTATACAGAGGCCAATAGCTCTTCAACTAGAGTGGGACTTTGTGCCTGTCAAGAATTCACTTTAAGGATAGTTTTCCCATGAAAGCTACTCCCTAGGCATTTGTGTGTTTATTATATTTCTACACATTATGAAGTCAGTACTGCCTGGGAGAAAATCATACTTGTCATGGATGAAATTAGATTGGATTTATGTTTAACTATGGAATAAAACCCACAAAACTAAAGATGCCACTTATTATTTCGTTTTTTTTTTTCAGTGAGAATTTATTTATTTATTTTCCTTTATTTTTTATTTCTTCAAGGTACATCTCAATCGCAGTCCCCTCACTGTTCCCCCTCCAGTCCCACCCTCCCACCCTCAACCCCCTATCATCTTCCCCTTTTTTTTTCTTTTAAGTTTAAGGTATATCTTATTTCCCCCTACAGTTTCCCCTTTCAGTCCAACAAATGGCTCTTTCTCTTATAATAATAAATAAAATACAGTACAATAGAGGTAATTAGGCCACAGTTATGAGGGTTATATGGCTTAGCATACATTCCCAATGTCCAGTCCATATGTATTTGGTACCTGACTTTAACATTCTACTATCTAAACATCTCCATGAGTTTAAAGTCCTATATCTGTCTCAACATTCATACTAACTTGCAACACAATTTTAAAAGTATCTTCTTAGATCTATAACACTCTCTTGACTCCTAAACAACTCAAAATTTAATTATGAGATTCTAGCTATCTGTTCTTCAACCACCTCAGAGACCTGAGAGGGATAAATATATCTGATTTCATAGGAAGTATAGGGCCTGCAGCTTCCAAAACTAAGAAATGACATACCAGTGGCTTCCTGGACAGTTCCCATTTTCTCTCCATACATTACAGCATCGATCTTCAGTCATTTGGCCCCATTTCTCTGACAGACATTGATTGTAGAGCATGGGTTATGAAGGACTTACCTACCCTGTCTTGGCAGAGCTAGGCTGTCGACTTAACTGCTTCCAGGTTTTGTACTTTTTGGACAGCATTCTGTCTACAGTTGGAGCAAGGGGCTTTTCCTACCAAGAGATAGGCTTGGGACTAATTCAATCATCTCCCACTGGAGATTCTTCGATGCTCATCTTCTACTTGGAGGAGAATACGGGGTGCTGTCAGGAGTTGATATGTCTTGATATAAAAAAAATCTAAAGTTATGAAAACATCTTTGAATGCCATATTCTGCATATCTCTTGAGGTTTTTGAAGAGGCCCTATCTATCTCTTATATTAGGGTAAGCAGATGTTTATTGTCTCTTAGGAGGTTTATTTCTGATTAGCTTAGAAAGTAACTATAATAGGCTGTCATAGTACCTAACAGAATGACCAGCTTGCATAACCATTAGTTTGAATTTCTTAATTATCAAAACAGTTTATGACAATTAGTAGTAAAAGGCCAAAACATCACATTTCATTTTTTTTTTCTTTACCTCCTAACACTTCCATCTCATTTCTCTGGGGTTGGGTGTCCTTATATAACAGTCCCTCATCTCAGTTGAGAGGTCGTATGAGGGCCAAGAGCCTCTTAATTCATTGGGGATCTACGAAGCAGTACCATCAGTGAAAAGTGTCTCGTTGCCCGGGAGAGAGAACTACTAAACAAACAAACCAATAAGCATACAATAGATAAAAAAGACTAAAAAATAGAAAAAAATATAACTAATATATAAAAAATAGATAAAGAATAAAAATTAAAAATAAGAAGTCTATGTCCAAGTTCCCTT